>CM042871.1:20370901-20378401 GCA_023658055.1 Thaleichthys pacificus | reverse complement strand
TGTCTATATGTGTGTGTATGTTTGTGTGTGTTTAGTGTCTATATGTGTGTGTGTGTTTAGTGTCTATATGTGTGTGTATGTTTGTGTGTGTGTGGGAGTGATGATGATAGACAGCGAATGTCTTAAGATGAATAACTAAATTCATTTTTCTATGTTGTATTTTCTTCTTCTTTCTCTGTCTGTTTCCATGCTCCACATGTCACATTGTCTTATGAGCCCTTTTGTGGCACTATCAACTTTTCAAAGCATGTCCTGTTCTTATGTCCTGTTCTTATGTCCTGTTCTTATGTCCTGTTCTTATGTCCTGTTCTTATGTCCTGTTCTTATGTCCATGTTCTTCAGTTGGTAGTGGAGTGATTACTACATATCCTGACACTCAGAATACAATGAAAATCAATGTCCGTAGTTATAGTTTAGTTTAGTTTTTGTCTATCATACGACGTACTACATGTTAAGAGTCATCTCACTAAACTCTCACTGGGTAAATCCTCACTAGGTAAACTCTCACTGGGTAAATCTTCACTAGGTAAACTCTCACTGGGTAAATCCTCACTAGGTAAACTCTCACTGGGTAAATCCTCACTGGGTGAACTCTCACTGTGTAAAGCCACAAAGCCCTTAGTCCATCTTTCAGAAACACTCACCTGAGAGGAGTGTGGTCAGTTAGATGGCTGATGGCAAATGACGTTGTGTCCTTGGGCAAGGCACTTCACCCTACTTGCCTCGGGGAGAATGTACCTGTACTTACTGTAAGCCGCTCTGGATAAGAGCGTCTGCTAAATGACTAAATGTAAGTATGGGGATATATTGCGTTCGTAGAAATTTTAAACCAACAGATCTTCAAAGTGTTCTAGAGTACGTTGACATTTAGCTACAGTATGGCTCCTCTGTGGTTGTGTATAGTGCTCTGATATGACTCTCTGTTTGACTTGATTTGTAATGTTTGAAAGGTTTTCATTGTGAACACAATATTCCTACGTTATCTCCCCCACTCTTACCTGTAGGCTTAGGCATTATTACATGCTGTGAAATTAATGTGTTATAGTTTAAGTGAGCAAGTTCAGTTGCATTGGATTTATGAAACGTCAGACAGATTGGAAGGAGTTGGATAATGAGAGAGATCAACAGTTAAAAAGTTTGCATTATTGTTACAGTGTACAATTCTGGGAAATGTTCATAGGAAAGAGGTAGAGAGCCAAATGCACCACATGTACATAAAGTGTACACACACACACACAAATATATGTAACAGTATGTTTCTGTAACTGAACCTATGCCTAAATCACGGTAGCTGTAGATAAACCTGGTCAGTTCATTGTTCTCTCTCATTCGTTCCTGACTGTGGGAAAACAGCTAGCTGGGTCTGAGATGGAGACCTTCTCTCTGAAGGGTCTGTGTGACCTGGGGAGGAGGGGTGAGGTGATCTGGGGAGGAGGGGTGAGGTGATCTGGGGAGGAGGGGTGAGGTGATCTGGGGAGGAGGGGTGAGGTGATCTGGGGAGGAGGGGTGAGGTGATCTGGGGAGGAGGGGTGAGGTGACCTGGGGAGGAGGGGTGAGGTGATCTGGGGAGGAGGGGTGAGGTGATCTGGGGAGGAGGGGTGAGGTGATCTGGGGAGGAGGGGTGAGGTGACCTGGGGAGGAGGGGTGAGGTGATCTGGGGAGGAGGGGTGAGGTGATCTGGGGAGGAGGGGTGAGGTGATCTGGGGAGGAGGGGTGAGGTGATCTGGGGAGGAGGGGTGAGGTGATCTGGGGAGGAGGGGTGAGGTGACCTGGGGAGGAGGGGTGAGGTGATCTGGGGAGGAGGGGTGAGGTGATCTGGGGAGGAGGGGGGAGATCAAGATGATCTTACTGCTGGGGAGGAGGGGGGGAGATCTAGATGATCTTACTGCTGGGGAGGAGGGGGGGAGATCTAGATGATCTTACTGCTGGGGAGGAGGGGGGGAGATCTAGATGATCTTACTTTTGATTTCAAAATGCTTTCCTTCTTCTCTTTGGGACGTGACACTCACTCAATTCCAGCACCTTTATTACATCAAAGAATTCACAGCCAGACTAGAAGTCATCTTTTCAACCTCTGAATATGACAAATCAAAGAAAACACCCACACAAGGTGCAGCATTTGATTATTCAGTTTGTAATTCAGTCGGACTGAGATCCTGTTCACACGTCGCTGAGTGTGAGTCACCGACAGGGAGACGGGTGGGTGTTCAGGGGTGTTCTTGTTTTAGCTTTCAAGTTTTACGTTTATGATACTTTGTTTGATTATCAACAATATGACATCCACATCACAATAATTTACCAGAAACTAAAATAACAAATCAGATATTCAATATTTATGGGCCCCAAGTTCTTAGTTTTTCATCTTATATGAATAAGGAGAATTGGAAAATATGATGCTGTTTATTTATAACTAATAAAATATATTCAATAAAATTCTATAAATCCATACATATTCTCTAAATAGTTTGTTGAGACGTTTAGATGCAGATTAAGTGTATTTCTGAAATAAAATGTGTCGATTATATTATTTTGAGAAAGGTTTTAATGTGTATTTGCATAAACATACATTTCCATAAATTATAATTACATTAGATCAAATAATGTTTATATTCTGGACAAAATGTACACGTTTTAATACCTTTTTAAACATAATTCTTATTTTATATATTTAGAGAAAGTATGGCAAGGTATGGTAGGTAGGTCCAAACGTGAAAAATATTGGCATGTTTGTCTTGCGATACTTTTCCAAATATTCTATTAAACACCAAAGTTGCTTTAAATATATCTGTAAAATAACAGTTACCTTGTTACAGAGTAGCCTGACTAACAAAGATTATTGTTTGATTGTAAAACAATTTTTTTCACCGTAAACAACTTTGAGCAGCAATTCGATCTTTCGTGAGCTGAGTCTTATTAACACTGTAAAATATTTAATTGTTCTATGTTTTTGCAACCCTATTGTCCCTTTCAGTGTGCGTGTGCGTGTGTGTGTGTGTGTGTGTGTGTGTGTGTGTGTGTGTGTGCTTGCCTATGTGTTAAGTTTTTCTTTGTGTTTCCGGCGAAGGAGAGTTGAGGTTTTTTTATCAGTTTACAGTGCAAAGTGCAGAATGCTGACTCGAGGATTTGAGACAGCGACTAGGGGAGGCTAATGGCAACAGCTACCTTTGTTACAGACTCTCTCCTCAGTGGAAAAGGGATGAGAAATATCTCTCCTTTTTATTGAGCATTGATGAAAGCTGTTGTTAAGCAGATCATTCAGCCTAGTCTGTCTGAAAGCTGTTGTTAATCAGATCATTCAGCCTAGTCTGTCTGAATGCTGCGGCCTTGGAGGCCTTAGAGAGGCAAAGGCAGTTTAAGGAAAGAGATTTTATTAAATCGTTCATGGCTCATTAGACAGTGCAAGTCCACTTGATCTATTACTGTTTTATTCTACCTGTTGTTCTTCTGAGACATTCGGTGAGGAGAAAAGGAGAAAGGAGAGGAATGAAAAAGAGATTATATATTTGAGGAGACGTAGTTGCGTAATGTTTGTCTGCTTCTCAATACCTTCTTTCTTGTTATCTCTGCATCTTTCATTCTCTCCCTCTCTCTCCCTCCCTCTCTCTCTCTCTCTCTCTCTCTCTCTCTCTCTCTCTCCCTCCCTCCCTCTCTCTCTCTCTCTCTCTCTCTCTCTCTCCCTCCCTCCCTCTCTCTCTCTCTCTCTCTCCCTCTCTCTCTCTCTCTCTGTATATATACATGCACACAGAGACCGGTATATACATATATGATGATATAAGACAAATACCGACTCAGTGTCTTGGCTGACAGACAGTTGAGATGTAATGACAGACAGGCTTGAATCTGTTTCGTGGCATGTACAGTAACTGTGTTGGTCTAATCCTTGTAGTCCTGCGCTGGTGATGCCTGTCACAGACATACTCAGACAGTATCTATTTACAGATCTGTCACTGCAGCCTAGATGTACATATATCTCTCTGCTTGAGACAGGCCTTCTCCTCTGCTTACTGTGCATGTGGAAAGTCCCATCGATGTTTGACTGTATTCTGCAGAGGTTCTGAGAGCTTCACAAAGACCGGCGCGAGACAACACAAAAGATTGTATGTGGAACACTTTTTGTGGAATATTGCATTTTGCATAAGCAGCAAGGTGACACTGCAATGTTCAGGTCTTCTTATATTTCCGGATCAAGCCCCGTCCATGTTGTTCTGACGGGTGTTGCCTTGTTACTTGTCTTTGCTTGGTTAGTGCTGCTTCCAGCCTTGCTGGTCCAGTGGGGAAGATCATCTCTTTAAGGCTAGTCAAAGAAAATACATGTTCATTGGTGAAGATTGCATTTGACTGGTCTTGAACTTGGGAACCATAGATATCAAGCTTCTGGGAAGGCTGTCCACGAGATTTTGGAGTGTGTCTGTGTTAATTTATGCCCATTTAGCCACAAGCGTATTAGGGAGTTTTTGCACTGCGGCTGGGGGATGCCAGATGGTGTTAGAACTGATTCCTAATGTGTTTGATGGTGTTTAGGTCAGAGGTCTGTGTAGGCCAGTCAAACTCAACCAAATGTTTGTGTATGGACCTGGATTTGTGCACAGGAGCGAATCAGCAGCTCCTGCAGGTGTAAAGTGTAGGAGTCCCAATACTTTAGTCTTTATAGTGAAGATAGAAGGTAAGGAGAGTGCACAGTGTACTGTAGATAGCACACTGTAAATCTTATAGTAGTTTTGTGGGCAGAGATAATGAAAGGAAACAAAGAAATAGTCTGATATCAGCGATGTGGCTTCTCACACTGAGAGATGAGGTGAACTAGATAGGGAGGGAAAGCGACTTGATGACCTGTTGTTTATTAATCCTGTCACTACGGTTATTTCAATCAGTTGAGACCTGGGATGAGTAAGTGATGTTTATTTACAGAAATGATACATTTACTACAAGTGTTTGGAGCTTAGACCCCATGGGGAATTATTGATCAAAGCACCCCCACGGAGGGTTAGGGTTATCCCCCACGGAGGATAACCCTAACCCTCCGTGGGGGATAACCCTAACCCCCACGGAGGGTTAGGGTTATCCCCCACGGAGGGTAACCCTAACCCTCCGTGGGGGATAACCCTAACCCCCACGGAGGGTTAGGGTTATCCCCCACGGAGGGTAACCCTAACCCTCCGTGGGGGATAACCCTAACCCCCACGGAGGGTTAGGGTTATCCCCCACGGAGGGTAACCCTAACCCCCACGGAGGCCAGACACTGGTGGCGGCAGCCGCCGACCCAGCCAGAGGAGTCGAGGAACAGAGACAAGGCACCGGGTGGCGACGAGGAGGTGGAGGGTCGTGCACTTGATAGCATGGACAAACTAAACAGGGAGAGAAATGTATTTAAAGGCACGGCATCATTGTGATAGGCTGACAGATACAAGGAAGATTTGACAGTGTTAGTTGATAGACGAGAGCGCTACTCGATGCTGAACCCAGATGACAGCCCGACATAGAAAGGTGGGAAAGTAGAGAGTGTTCTTAGTGGGAGGAGTAAGTAGTGAAACATGATCGAGTATGCCTGAGTGCAGGGATCGGTCTGTCTGACTAAACTTGCGCTGAGCTTCATTTGACATGCTAAGATGATACCTTACTTAAAAAATCTGTTTTTTGCCGGCATTCTTTTGAGCTTTCAAGTGTTTCACTAACTATAATATGATATGTCATTTATAAGAGTGTGTTTTGTTTATTATTTGTTTGTTTATTAAATAGAAATACAGCTTCATGTATGGGCAGATGTAGGATTGTCAGTTTTTAAATATGTGTGTGTTTGTATGAACAGTGAAAGGTTGTAGGTCACATTGGTTTCCTGTTGTTTGAGGTTGAGAATCAGAACTGAAACAGCAAAAAACTGAGACCACTGACATTTGATCTTCCTCTCCGTTCACCGATCTCACCTCTGCACCTTCATCTCCTGGAGAACAGCACATTCACATCCCATCACTGACAGCACATTAGCATCATAATCACTGACAGCACATTAGCATCCCATCACTGACAGCACATTAGCATCATAATCACTGACAGCACATTAGCATCATAATCACTGACAGCACATTAGCATCATAATCACTGACAGCACATTAGCATCATAATCACTGACAGCACATTCACATCCCATCACTGACAGCACATTAGCATCATAATCACTGACAGCACATTAGCATCATAATCACTGACAGCACATTAGCATCCCAATCACTGACAGCACATTCACATCCCATCACTGACAGCACATTAGCATCATAATCACTGACAGCACATTAGCATCATAATCACTGACAGCACATTAGCATCCCAATCACTGACAGCACATTAGCATCATAATCACTGACAGCACATTAGCATCATAATCACTGACAGCACATTAGCATCCCAATCACTGACAGCACATTCACATCCCATCACTGACAGCACATTAGCATCATAATCACTGACAGCACATTCACATCCCCATCACTGACAGCACATTAGCATCATAATCACTGACAGCACATTAGCATCATAATCACTTGTTTGCTGTACAGCATGTTGGTATAAATATACCGTCATACACAGACCGTGATGATTTGAGAACGTTGTGTGGAATTCACTCATCGTGCTGTCTGCCATGTTACTGGGAGTGAAGTGGACACGTGGAGATGGTGTGTTGTCGTGGAGATGGTGTGTTGTCGTGGAGATGGTGTGTTGTCGTGGAGGTGGTGTGTTGTCGTGGAGATGGTGTGTTGTCGTGGAGATGGTGTGTTGTCGTGGAGGTGGTGTGTTGTCGTGGAGATGATGTGTTGTAAAGGAGATGATGGTGTGTTGTCGTGGAGGTGGTGTGTTGTCGTGGAGATGGTGTGTTGTCGTGGAGATGGTGTGTTGTCGTTGACTGACACTTTTCAGGTGTTGTTCCTTCAACCATTCAGTTGTCTTGGGAGATTCCTGTGGCACCTAAATGAGGGCACACACTGACACACTGACACACACACACACACTGACACACACACACTGACACACACACACACACTGACACACTGACACACACACACACTGACACACTGACACACACTGACACACACACACACTGACACACTGACACACACTGACACACTGACACACACACACACTGACACACTGACACACACTGACACACTGACACACACACACACACACTGACACACTGACACACACACACACACACGCGCAGCATTCACACTTGACACAGTGACACGTACAAAGGGCCGTACCCATGGCATTCTGAATAAAAATGATGACCGCCTCACATCGATGACGGAAGAAGAAAACCATGACAGCAGATGATAGGAGATGGCATGAAACCTTAGAGGAGGGCAAAGGTTAAGATGAACTGCTGTCCAAGGAGAGGAGGATTAGGGATGATGATGGGGGGGTGAAGAAAGGGGGGTATAGGGGAGGAGGGGAGAGGAGCATGGGCATTCCTGGCAGTGAAGAATGAAAGAGTGTATTACTGGCAGC
>CM042871.1:20310901-20365901 GCA_023658055.1 Thaleichthys pacificus | reverse complement strand
TTCCTGCAGCGGGCTCTCCTAGCTGTGTGAATGTGTGCTTGTGTGTTATGTGTAACTGTCTCTGTTGTTACAAGCTCTCTCTGAGCCAGCTGGACTTCCTCTTGTGATGGATCTGAAGGGGATGTTGCTCTGAGGAAAGCTATTCACAGTGCTCCTTTTGGGAAGTGACACACTCTGATGTGCCCAGCGACATGATTAATAACTGCACTACGAGATCTAAAATAAGACATGTTGCTCAGAGATTCCTGTCAGGGGGCTTGTGTCGGGGAGAGACAGCTGCTTACCTGGGAGGGGGGCCCTGGGCCTGGCCCCTGGTCCAGGCCTCCCCCTGGGCCTGGCCCCTGGTCCAGGCCTCCCCCTGGGCCGGGCCCCTGGTCCAGGCCTCCCCTGGGCCGGGCCCCTGGTCCAGGCCTCCCCCTGGGCCGGGCCCCTGGTCCAGGCCTCTCCCTGGGCCGGGCCCCTGGTCCAGGCCTCTCCCTGGGCCGGGCCCCTGGTCCAGGCCTCCCCTGGGCCGGGCCCCTGCAGACAGGAGGTCCAGGGACAGTATGTTTCCTCTGCTGCTCTCTGACCCGGCTCTGGGGAATGTCTTCCCTGCTCCAGTACAAACACACAACATCCTCTCCCTTCGAATTCTACTGTACAAGTTGAATGCCAAGATTACATGAGTCAATGCAAACACGCAAATTCGCATCATTCGTGCGAATTCAACAAATTCAAGATCGATGAGTACTTAATGAGGACTACTATACTCTACTGTACTCTATCCCAGAGCATGTACTCTGCTCTATGCTTCTCTGTTCTCCTCTCCCCTTTTCCTCCTCTCCCCTTTTCCTCCTCTCCCCTTTTCCTCCTCTCTCTTCTTCTCTCCCTTTTCCTCCTCTCCCCTTTTCCTCCTCTCCCCTTTTCCTCCTCTCTCTCCTCTCCCCTTTTCCTCCTCTCCCCTTTTCCTCCTCTCCTTTCACTTCACGTGTGGGGTAAAAAAACTTTTGAAAGGTTGAAAAATATTTTTTTTTTTTACTTTCGAAAAATAGGTTTAGAAATGTTGAAAAATTATTTCCCAAAAACGTTTTGAAAACGTTTTGAAAGGTTTAAGAAATATTTTCTAATAAAGGTTTCGAAAAACAAGTTTCGAAAGGTTGAAAAATGATTTCGAAAAAAAGTTTGATTTTTTGGGGGGAAAGGTTGAAACAATATATTTTTTTAAAGTTTGCATCATTGATGCGTTTTACATGTGTTGATGCGAGCATTTCACATATGTAGAGGTGGGTTTTTAGTATTATGAATGTGTGAACGTTTCATATGTGAATGTGTATGTGTGTATCTGTTTGTGTAAGGAAAGTATGAATTATTTCTTTAACGGCTCCTCATAATAAACAAGAATCCTATAGAAGCAGTATTTAGAATACTTTAGATAAAGTTCGAGCCATATGGCCCTTTAGATCTACAACGACCGTTTATTCACACTGTCGCAGATATAAGGTCGAATGTTTGAAACTGATTCTGTCTGGCCAGTGGAGAGGAGAAGGGAGTCTGGCACGACTGCGGAGCGAGACTGAAGGGGCAAGTCACAGAAGGCTGTGGTTTTACTATCAAATAGACTGTGTGACCCTTCGACCTGAACAACGCACCCTCCCAGACAGCGCACGTAAGATATTACACGCTACATTCCCAATGTAGCCAGCATAGACTGTGCATAACAGACTGCATCTTTTAAAACGAAATAATCGTGCCTAAACGTGTCAAGTATTCATCCGAAATAATAATCTGGCATCACAGAGAACGTTTTGCCATGTAATCATTTTGCCCCAGATTTGAGAGGAACCTATGACTCACGTGGAAAACCTTTTCCCACCCTCCTTTTCTCCTCTATCTCCGCCTCATCTCTCAGATCACAACACATCTATAAAACCGAATGAGTTTGCCTAAATCCACACAAACACACACACACACAACCAATCCAATTTCTTGTCCGTCAAGTAGGACGCAAACAGCCTACTGTAGGCTAGCTACTGGGACCTTGAGTTAAAGCTCATGTGCTGTCAGTTTATATTTTGAAGTACTGTTCAAGGATTTTGTGGAACAGTAAAGTAGTAGATAGCGGGGAAGACAGAGGCATCGGACACCGTCCCACCGTCTCGAAACAATCGCGATGGGCTGGTCTTGGGCTGTTGCCTGCTCGTTAGCATTCGTGCTGGTCTTCGTGCGCTCGGAGTCTGAAGGTATGTAGGTATTTTAAGTTTGTCGTTTTATGGCTTGTACGCACATTTATTTAAACAGTCTTCAACGCTGGGCTTACTTGCATTTGCGTCTGTGCTGTCCCCTTCTGGCCGTCATCTGCAGTCTGCAATGTAGTTATTTATAACCGTATCCCTTTGCCCATAATACAGAAAATTATGGCATTGTACCAAAGCCTACATTTTGTCCTGTTGGCTCGAAAGTCCGTTCTGAACACTTTCTGAGTTGAGACTTTGTTAACTATGTGACCTCATGTTGCTGATGTTGATGCTACAGTTACAAAACAAGTTTGTTTCTATGTGAGTGCGTTTGTGTTACAATCTGCCTTCATCCAGTAACAGTCCTACATTCACGTGTCTCAGAGAGTTTCGAGTACCCTGATATGCTTCAGCGACCTTTGGAATTGTGGGAAATGTGGGAACCCATAGGTAAGACCCATCGATCCTGACATTGTCCCATTGCTGACCTGGTTTAGATACTTTTAAACATTTCGTTTTCACACTGTCTCCTTAACAAATAAAACGTCATTGTTAGAGTTTCCTGACATGCTGCAAAGAGAGGTCCTTCCTAATCCTGACCTGATCCGAGCCCTCATGAAGAAAGGTAGGAGGCTGCCTGGCTGCTATACCACTTCAGTAAGATCTAGACAGCAGCGAGCTGATCCTCCAGTACTGTAAGCAAGGCTACATGTTATCTGTGTTTTCACAGAAGAATCCAGAGCATTTGTGGCACAGATTGAAGTCACCCCCGACCTAGATGCTGACCGTAATCCCCAAGGTCTGTGTGTCTTTGTGTGTGCTGGTGTGGGTCTGTGTGTGTCTGTGTGTGTCTGTGTGTGCTGGTGTGTGTGTGTATTATTTTTATTTTTTATTTAGTCATTTAGCAGACGCTCTTATCCAGAGTGACATTCCCCCCGAAGCAAGCAGGGTGAAGTGCCTTGCCCAAGGACACAACGTCATTTGGCACAGCTGGGAATCAAACTGGCAACCTTCAGATTACTAGCCCGACTCCCTCACCGCTCAGCCATCTGACTGTGTGTGTGTGCTGGTGTAGGTATGTGTGTGCTGGTGTGGGTGTGTGTGTGTGCTGGTGTGGGTGTGTGTGTGTCTGAGCCACAACATCAACACTGTCACCCATACCCACTTGATTGTGTATAATACTGTAGTCCAGTACTCTGGTCCAGCGATTCCCAAGCTGTGAGCCGTGGCCAGGGTCCTTGAGGTTAATGTAGTCGGACTGCCAAACCAATGAAAAAATATATGATTTTTAAAATGTTTTATATTGATATACTGTTGGTAAATTAAACAGTTCTAGTTGATGGACACTTTGTCTTCTTTGATTGGTCAACATTTTTTAGCTGTGATAGCTAACGGTGTGGCTCTAGTGTTGTTAAACATGTGTGATCATCTCAAATGAAGTGAGCGGATGTGTTGTCGGGGGGGCCGCTAAAATCTTTTAACTATACAAGTGGGCCACAAAGTACAAATATGTTGGTAATGGCTTTTCTAGTATTATTGTTTGTATACTATAGTTCTGTTCTGCTGCCTAATCAGAATCCTCATCTCACTGTCTCCTTCCAGAGGGCTTTTTCGGGCCCCGCTCTTTCGGGCCTCCTTCACACGAGGATCCTTTGCTACAGGTTCCATTCCCTCCAGCCCAGCCGTCTGTCGACAACCTCCAAGCCATCTGTTTCCAGGACAACCGTCGTCCGCGGTACCCCCCCAGCTCTCTCCCCCAGAGCGGCTTTGGTCACCTGCATCGGAAAGCGGACGCCATCAACCGTGTAGAGTCGTGGTACAACGAGTGTTGCCAGGGGAACGAGACCCAGGAGCAGGAAGTGAAGCTGTGCTGTGTCAGGCAGGCGGTCAGTTACAATCACTAATAGCAACAGCCAAGGTTTTTATAAAGACATGAATCTTTATAGATTGTCAGGCAGACAAATCACACAGACCTTGGTTCCTGTCTCAAGAACTGTGGTGGGACAGGAAGCAAACAGGTCCTTCAGGAAGACAGCTTCACCATCCATCTTTATCCTTCTGTATCTGTCTGTGTGTGTCTCCTGCATCCTTCAGTGGGAGGAGAACCTGAAGCAGTACTGTGAGGATGAGTTCTCCATCAAGACGAGCCATTACCACTGCTGCAAGAAGAATGGGGAAGAACGTCTCAGCTGTTTCCGTGGCGAGGCCCCAAACCCCACCTACCAGGATGTAGAGACACTCATCCAAACAAAACCTGTGTTCACCTTTGACCCCAACACCTGTCAGAGGTACACAGAGAAGAAAGAAGCCTCCAGAGTGGGCGGCACCGTTGTGCCACAGACAAACATGACCATGGACCCAGAAACCGACGGTAACCCCCAAGGTGTGTGTGTTTGTGTCAGAGCCACAACATCAACACTAAATCGCTGTGTGTCTCCTGTAATGGCCTCCTAGTTTTGTCAAACACTCTGTTTTACAGTGTTGACAGTCCTGTTTCGGTTGTCTGACTGTGTCTAATCTGAGTCCTCATCTCACTGTCTCCTTCCAGGTCGTCCAATGTTGAATCTTCCTCGTTCGCACGTTCTGTTCCCCCCCGCCCAGCCGTCGGCCCACAACCTCAGAGCCATCTGTTTCCTAGGAAATCGTCGCCCTAGATACCCTGCCCTCTCCTCTACTGGCTTGGGACACTTGATAGAAGCAGGAAACGCCATCAACCGCGTAGAGTCGTGGTACAACAAGTGTTGCCAGGGTAACGAGACCCAGGAGCAGGATGTGAAGCTGTGCTGTGTCAGACAGGCGGTCAGTTACAGTCACTAATAGCTCATTTTAATTTCGAGTTCAGTCGATACAGTATCATGTAATCTTTGGGGTGCTGTTTTGTTTTGCACTGTTAAATGTGAGAACAGTCAAGGTTTTTATAAAGATATGAATCTTTATAGATTGTCAGGCAGACAAATCACACAGGCCTTGGTTCCTGTCTCAAGAACTGTGGTGGGACAGGAAGCAAACAGGTCCTTCAGGAAGACAGCTTCACCATCCATCTTTATCCTTCTGTATCTGTCTGTGTGTGTCTCCTGCATCCTTCAGTGGGAGGAGACGCTGAAGCGGTTCTGTGAGGAGGATTCCATCGTCCAGAGAAAACAACCCCCCTGCTGCATGAAGAAGGGGGAAGAACGTCTCAGCTGTTTCCGTGACGATGCCCCAAACCCCACCTACCAGGATGTAGAGACATTCTTCCAAACAAAACCCTGTGTTCACCTTTGACCCCAACACCTGTCAGAGGTACGCAGAGAGAGGAAACTGTGGAATGTGTAGGAGAGAGAGATGCAGCACCTGTTATATTTGTATATCTACATGTAGAATGGGCTGAGGTTCAGTGTCTATCTAATCCATTACAGGTGTGTTTAATCTACTGTCTTAATCTTCTGTCCAGGTCTGTGCTGGCCCCCCACAGCATCAAGGACAAGAGGGACAGAGAGCTGCTCCGGGCTACAACACAAGCAGCTGACATCAACTTCCCTCCAGGACGACCCTCCGCCGACAACATCCAATCAGTCTGCCGCTTTGGCAAGCTCCGCCCCCTCTACCTGCCCAGGTGCCTTCCAAGCACAGGCTATGGTTGGCTGGCCCGCCAATCGAAGGCTGTCAATCGCCTGGAAAAAGGGTTCAAGCATTGCTGCAAGGGGAAGAAGGGTGTGCTCCCCTGTGCAGACAGGAAGGTACGATGACAAACATTTAAAATGGGTGACCTCAACAACCTCCAGCAAATTCTTTAAATACATTTCTCGATTGCTTAGTATAAATAGTGATAAAACGATGATTAAATCGTCTGCCTTCCTCTTTCCTTTGGTCTTGCATCATCCTCTCTGTCCCGTCAGTGGCGTGAGGTCATGGACAAGTTCTGTGAGGAAGAGGGTCAGTCCTCTGGTTTCTCCTGTTGTGAGATGGTTCAGGGAGACGCTCGATACGGCTGTTTCTCTGGCGGAGCCCCGCACCCAGGCTACGGCAGGGAGCTGCACTCCCCCCAGTCTGCCCTGCAAGAACACACCCTCGGACACATCTGTGGCACTCACAAGATCGCCAGGAAGAAGTAAGGACTGTAAAGTCGATGTGTGTAATATTTTTTATGCGGACGAGAAGTGGGAGTGTTTTTATCCTGTGAAATATGGAAGTGGTTTTGATTTATAGATGTCTCAATTGCAGCTGTGTCTATTCTAATTTTTATCTGTCATCTGATTTCCAAATTCACTTTGGAATTTTACTTTAAGAAAAGTGAACCCTCTGCCGAAGCAGACACAAGCATCTGATTTGTGCTTCTTCACGTTCAGGGTTGGGTTTCCTGTGCAGAGCCTAGTAAATCGATGCTGCACCCTACCTGACAACCAGAGAACTACATGCGTGCAGGAGAAGGTGAGTCGTTTCCTCAAGGTAGGAGGTGGTGGTGATAAGTGACAGCTTTCAGAAGGGGATCTTTTTTTAAATGATAAATATTCACAGTTTATCTACTAGAATAAATGTCTACATTTTATTGTGATAGTTTTTTACTTCCATACATTTTTTTTCCCAATCCCAGCTTGCAACCATGGCAAAGAGCCTGTGTTCGTCAGCGAAGCCCTCCTCCTCTCCTGCCCACCGCTGCTGCTCCTCTGGTTCCCAGGACTCACACTTCAGCTGCTTCTCTGGGCTGATCATGGATGCCGTCACCCAGGCAACTAGGTCCCCACGTCTCAGGATGAGGAAGTGTCCACTCTCTTGAGTTGGCAGTAGGTCAATAGGGGACAGGCATGGCTGGAGTAAGATGTCATCCTTAATATCCAATGCAGTCCACCATGTTATTCTCATCTAGTTGGGGTCTTTCCCCTCTAGTGACATACTTATAAAGAAGCCAGTATTACTGTTAGATGGTAAATATTTTAAACAATGAGAAGGATTAAGAGAGATACTGTTTTAAATAGATGCCTTTTAACAAATCCACATGCTTTTATATCTTCCTACGACTTCTTTTGTACACGCATTCATGTTTTAATTTAGTTTAAATCTGCATAGGTTTTCTATATGGACGGAGCTGCAAATTCAGTTTGTCTTTTAAACAAGATTATCTTCAGAATTTCCAATAAATTTATATTTTCAAATGGTTTCCTGTGTCATTGTCATATTTGTGTGTCTTGACCGCCATAAGAACGTCTGCACTATCACAGACAAGCTCCATTTTGGGGTGAACTGTGTATCTATAATGTAACTGTGGGGTCAGTGCTGCCGCAGGACACTTTCTGGACTGGCTGTTAGTAACTGGTCTTTATTGATATAAGATTTTACATTTAATTTGTATAATGTTATGGATTTCATTGTTCACAATTACTTTTTGTGTTATTTATGTAACCACTAATTGTACCTGTTACATATCGTAGGGTCTTAGTCATACTTCTAAAACGCCGCAAAAGTTCCTCTAATGTTAACTTTATGAGGGTTTTAAATGTATTGAAAGGGGGATAGTGTGAACATTTCCTGGCAACCCTGCGTTGTGATGATCAATCCAAACCAAGATGGCCACCGCCGTTGCAGCTGAACCGGGATCAACAGCCCCGACAGGTATCAAACTGATATGTTATCTCGTCATCTAAAACGAGGAACACAGCCACTTTTCAATATAATTACGTGTTTAATTTAATGAATACATTTTATGTATTTGTGTTTCGCTGAAGATGCTTAGGTATGTTTAATTTAACACCCGATGAGCCTGTTCTGTTGTGCTTAGCGCGTTAGCTAGCTAGTCTACAAGCCTGCTTTTCTTCCCACCGCACCACCAGATAGGCAAGAAAGCTAGCTAGCTATTTGGCTAGCTCACTAAAGCTAGCTGACTGGCAAACAGTTCCAGTTTGTTTTCGACGAATGGTTACTGTCGAGCAGGGCTTATTCATTGTATCCGTAATATAGTTAGGGCTGGAGGCTTGACAGTCTGTTAGCAGCAACAAGTTGCTGATTACTATTATAGTGTGTATCTTCGATAGCTTCCACCTATCTTTAGGATCTGACTGAATGGGATGTCTGTCTTCTGTCTCGCCTGTATGACCACCGCGTCTGCAACTCTCAGACTTTAATAAGGACAACGACCCTTGAACACTTAAGAGATTCTGACTAGTGTTCGGTAGGGGGCAAGTTCAAACCCCTTTATTTAATTAACTTAGAGCTGAACCCAGACAGTCAGCTGTGTTGATAAGTCGAGGGTAGGGGAGTGTTGAAGTAGAGTATCTTGCTGGCTCGCTGTCAATTAATTTACTGTCGAGTAACTCAACCCCGGAGAGGTAGCAGCCCGTGGATATTTAAGCACGTAGATCTATTTAGAGATCAACATTGTTTGCGCCACAAAGAAATACACAAACTAACAAGCTACTTGTATTTAGGCTATCTGGTGACGCTGAAGACCGATTTAAAGCCTCCTGTCACAGTTGCTTTTGTTTTGGAGCGGTTGTTGCCATCACAATGTTGTTGACTTGAGCATATTTCCGTGATGCGGCTTAACACTTGACAACGGGCTGTCATGTGAATCCTATCAATTAGGCTGATACTAGGAAGTCTGAAGGGTAATGCTGTTCCCTTGGGATCTTCCCCCAGGAGAGGGCTTATATACTCTAGGCCATAAAGTCTGTCACAAACACTAATTAAATCATATACTTTGCAGGAATTTGCTGTAGTTGTTACCAAAACCACATCCTCCTCAGCTCGAGGTGCTCCTTAACCACACACTTTCCTGGAGTCAATATTTAGTTTCACCCTTTAATGGCCAATAACCAGAACTGTGTATCCGACAGTTGTTGTTAGTAGCCAGTTTGAGTCATGTAATGAGAATAGCTCTGCTCTGTCTTTGCCTGTAAATCACATGGCAGATTACTTACACGGATGCAGCTCTTCTTCAGTCCAGTCAACAATAACTAACACAGCGAATACATAAAGATCCGCAGTGGTCTCTTTTGATAATATGACACTAGTTTGCTAAATTGTATCTCAAATCCATGATGCATGACAGGGCAGCGAGGGAAGTGTGGACAGGGGCTGAGAAGGGCTCAGTACTCCTGCTGAGCAGGTGTGGACTGGGGCTGAGAAGGGCTCAGTACTCCTGCTGAGCAGGTGTGGACTGGGGCTGAGAAGGGCTCAGTACTCCTGCTGAGCAGGTGTGGACTGGGGCTGAGAAGGGCTCAGTACTCCCAGTACTCCTGCTGAGCAGGTGTGATGGATATAGTAAGAATGTGTTGATTTGATCTTTTGTAGTACACCCCTAACAGCTAACAGTGTCTTACTCCACAGACATTAGGACTCAGTTCTGGAGGAGAGCCTTACAGAGAGGTACCAGCATGGTGTTGCTGTGTTTCTGCATGAGTGTGACTGGTCCTCTGTCTGTCCAGCAGGCCTTCACAGGTCTTGTCTGTTGACGTCTAATACAACAGCAGCAATGGGCCTTGATGCCATGAATTTCAGTTGCTTGCTCATGCTAAACTAATAATGTTTGAATTGTACTCCAGTTAGCCTATTATCTTGATTGTTTACATGTCTTTGCCTCCAAACATCCCAGGAATAGTCTACAACATGGTCTAGTCCTACATAGTGCTGACTTTGTGGATCCTTCCCACCATCTCTGCTCCAGTCTACCTCCACCTGTCTCCTCTTTCCTGTCTGCCCCAAATGGAAGTTTCCCAGCCCACTCCCCCACAACGCCGGCCATGTTGTTGCCAATAGTAGTATTACAGCAGAAACTGCAGCTCTTAAATAGATGTTGCTATTGGTTACGCACCAGAGCCCCTGGCTGAGCAGAGTGTTTTTGTTAGGCTGTCTGTCTGTGAGGACACTGGCCATGTGGCTGTCTGTCTGTGAGGACACTGGCCATGTGGCTGTCTGTCTGTGAGGACACTGGCCATGTGGCCGTCTGTCTGTGAGGACACTGGCCATGTGGCTGTCTGTCTGTGAGGACACTGGCCATGTGGCTGTCTGTCTGTGAGGACACTGGCCATGTGGCTGTCTGTCTGTGAGGACACTGGCCATGTGGCTGTCTGTCTGTGAGGACACTGGCCATGTGGCTGTCTGTCTGTGAGGACACTGGCCATGTGGCTGTCTGTCTGTGAGGACACTGGCCATGTGGCTGTCTGTCTGTGAGGACACTGGCCATGTGGCTGTCTGTCTGTGAGGACTCTGGCCAGCGTCATGACGATGGGAAAGGGCAAAGTTCCAGACACTGACTGACATGAAAAAGTATTTGTTCCACAGACATGTTGATGTCATGAGAGGAAAGGCTCCCATCTTTTCCTAACCAAAGTGATGTGAGCAGAAACCCTCCAGGCTGCTCCAGGCCCCGTCAGTCAGGTGGTCTGCAACACTCGGCTGGAACACACTACCTAACCTGTCTGATGTTCCGCTAAGGTGCAGAACAGAGACTAATATCTCATGAGAGACCATGTCAGTGTACCATTCCATCCGTGCTAGCTTCATAGCAGGTGCCTTCTCTTGATAGTGATGTTAGTTTCCTCCAGGATCACAATGACTCGTATTGAGAGACTTGTTGCTCTTGTTGGTTAGTTGTGACGGTTTTAAATTCTTGTACTCGCTGTGAAATATTTTACTGTTGATTGTTGTTTTGTCTTCTTTTCTACAGGTACACTCTTGCACTTTTTGAGTTTCATGTTGTTTAATTGTAACTTGTTTAACTGCATGCTCTTATGGTTCTTCCCTTTGGCACTTATTTGGTTTTTCACAATGTATGCTTCATGTTTTGGCTGCTTGCAATGTTTGGGGCTATCTCGTTGTTATGATCAGTGACCTATGCTCTTTTGTAAAGCTCTCTCTTGGAAGTGGCTTTGGATAAAAGCGTCTGCTAAATGCATAAATGTAATGTAATGTACATGATAGGAGGCACGGCTGAAGAGGCAGTAGGTATATCTGGAGCAGAGTGCTCATGGGAACTGCAGTTCCAGTTGGAGCAGAGCAGCGGTGGGACTGGGAACAGCTGCAGCAGGCTCTGTGATTGGCTGCTTCTGCAGCAGGCTCTGTGATTGGCTGCTTCCAGGCACAGCATCTGTGTCATATCTAGCAGGGAGAAGGCGTGGGCTGCAAATAGTACAGCTAATTAGGCCTAACTAACAGAGTTATTGTTAAGACGAGGCGAGCGAGACCAATGTCAAATTTCACTAGCCTACATTCACAATGGATGTGTTATGGGTGAATGTGTTTGGGACAGGAATCAATGAGAGCCAGCCTGTGTCAGCTTCTTAATGTATTGAGCATGGCTGCACTGAGAGAATGCAGGCCTGTTCATGTCTACACATGTCCTCTCTGGTGATGTCATGTCCTCTCTGGTGATGTCATGTCCTCTCTCGCAGGCTCCAGTGGGACTCGGAAAATGGCCTCTCCAGAGGTAAGATACACCAGTGTTTGCCACTATCAAAAAAATGTTCAATATTGACAGTTTATTCAGACTGGTACATATTTACTAAACACTGTCAACGCCACAAGTGTGCAATGAGATCCAGGTGAAGATAAATGTTGTCAGTCAGCTGGCATGTAGGAGTGAGAAAGGTTAGGTTTCTGTGTGAGATTCATCTGATATTTACCCAAGCCAAACCCAGCTGAAACAGAAACGGTTTGACAGTGGAGACGGTTAGACTCAGTAGAGTCAGTGTGCACCTTATAGACACACTGTCGCTGTAGACAAACTTTGCAGTTGATCTTATTTGAGTATTAATGTTGTTGTTTGTCCGGCGGTCAGATGCCAGGATCCTCAGGAACAGCTCAGAGCATGAAGAAGACCATCGGACACCGCGGAGTGGAGACCACCACAGGAGAAACCACCTACAAGAAGGTTAGTAACCTCCCTCGCTCCCTCCCTCCCTCCCTCCCTCCCTCCCTCCCCCCCCTCCCTCCCTCCCCTGACGAGCGTTCTGTTTCCCCTCCAGACCACATCCTCTGCGCTGAAAGGGGCCATCCAGCTGGGCATCACTCACACCGTGGGCAGCCTGAGCCAGAAGGCGGAGAGGGATGTTCTCATGCAGGACTTTGTGGTGGTGGAAAGCATCTTCTTTCCCAGGTAGGGAATGCTGTCTGGCATGGGAGTCTTTAACCATGGGTTTTATTGTGTTTTTATTAACTTTCTTTTCTCTTCCTCATATAACTTTCACCCTCCCTGCCTCTTTTCCCCTCTCTCTCTTCCCCCCCCCCCCCCCCCCCCCCCTCTCTCTCTCTCTCTCTCTCTCTCTCTCTCTCTCTCTCTCTCTCTCTCAGTGAGGGCAGTAATTTGACTCCTGCTCATCACTACAGTGACTTTCGCTTTAAGACCTACGCTCCGATCGCCTTCCGCTACTTCCGAGAGCTCTTCGGCATCCGACCAGACGACTACCTGGTCAGTGACACGGCCCATCCCCTGGGAAGGGATGCCCATCCTAGTCACACTGGTATAGGTCTCATGCTAATGCTAACACATGCGTTCTGAATGATCTGGAGGCTAAAGCTAACTCCTCTCCTGCAGTACTCCCTGTGTAACGAGTCGCTGATCGAGCTGTCCAACTCTGGAGCAAGCGGCTCTCTGTTCTACGTCTCCAGCGACGACGAGTTCATCATTAAGACTGTCCAGCACAAAGAGGCGGAGTTTCTCCAGAAACTACTTCCTGGATACTTTATGGTGAGGGTGGGAAGGGTACTTTGGGGGGGGGGGTGTTCATGGGTGAGAGTGACACTGTACTCATACTGTAAGTTTAGGCAAGGGCACATTGGTCCTCACGGTTTCCCTCTCCCACCCCCCTGCCCAGAACCTAAACCAAAACAAGCGCACTCTGCTGCCCAAGTTCTACGGCCTGTACTGTGTCCAGGCCGGGGGCAAGAACATCCGTATCGTGGTGATGAACAACCTGCTGCCCTGCGCGGTCCCCATGCACCTCAAGTACGACCTGAAGGGCTCCACCTACAAGAGACGCGCCTCCCCCAAGGAGAGGGAGAAGACCGTGCCCACGCACAAGGACCTGGACTTCATCCAGGACCTGCCCGACGGCCTGCTGATGGAGCCAGACAACTACAACGCTCTCAGCAAGACCATCCAGAGAGACTGCCTGGTGAGGGAGGGAGGGAGGGAGGGCATGTATGGACAGGAAGAAGATAGACTTGGGGAAAGGCGGGAGCAGATCTGTGGTGTTGCAGTCTCCTGATGTGGTGACTTGTTGTGTGTGTGTGTGTGTGTGTGTGTGCGTGTGTGTGTGCGTGCGTGTGTGTGCGTGTGTGTGTGTGTGTGTGCGCCCAGCTCCTCCAGAGTTTCAAGATCATGGACTACAGCCTGCTGGTGGGCATCCATAACCTGGATCAGGCCAGCCGTGAGCGGGAGCGTGCGGGGGCTCAGGCTGGGGACAGCGGGGGGGCTGAGGGGGCCGTGACCCCTGACCAGCGCCGGCCCCAGGTTCAGAAGAGCCTCTACTGCACCGCCATGGAGTCCATCCAGGGAGAGGCCCGGGGGAAGGGGGTCCTGGACTCTGAGGATCAGTGAGTCCCACCTGGTGGCCTGGATCCAGATGTTCTCTGGTGCTGGAGCAGCACACTGATGTTTGTGTGTCTGTACTTTCAGCATGGGGGGGATCCCGGCACGCAACAGTAAAGGAGAGAGGATGTTGGTCTACATCGGCATCATCGACATCCTGCAGTCCTACAGGTGGGGTTAGGGTGGGGTTAGGGTTAGGTTAGGGTGTGAGCGTCTGTACAGTGTTAGGGTTAGCCCTCGCCAGCCTCAGATGGGAACCCCGTGGGATTAGATTTTTTTTTCTTCTTTTTTTCAGATTTGTCAAAAAGTTGGAGCATTCGTGGAAGGCACTGGTTCACGATGGGGTAAGATTCCCCTCTAAAGGCAGCAACACTGTAGAAATGACTCACCAGAAAATACATGTGACCCCCCGGTTAGTGTCCTCGATCCAGGTGTTGTGGACCACCAGCTGACCCCTGACCTCTCGTTCCCTCCTCTCTCCAGGACACGGTGTCTGTGCACAGACCAGGTTTCTACGCTGAGCGCTTCCAGCAGTTCATGTGCAACACCGTGTTCAAGAAGATACAATGTAAGACTGCGTGGGGGTGTGTGTGTGTGTGAGTCATGCTGGTCACGTCGGTGGTAATGGCTCTCAAAGCATTCCTTCTGTTGACTTCCCTCCCTCGTTCTGTCCTCCCCCTCCTCCCCCTCCTCCCCCTCTCACAGTGAAGCTCTCGCCTTCCAAGAAGAGTCGTGGGGGGGGCCAGGGGGGCCTGAGAAGAGCCCCCACCCTGGGGGCCCCCACCCCCCTCTCCCACGCAGCAGGACATGCTCTGGTGGAGTCCAGACTGGTCTACCACTCCCACTACAGCCGCACAGACACCGAAGTAGAGATTGGTGAGGAGGGAGGGAGGGAGGGGAGGGAGGGGGAGAGAGAGAGAGAGGGAGGGAGGGAGGGAGGGAGGGGGAGAGAGAGAGGGAGGGGGAGGGAGGTTGGAGGTTTAAATGCCACAAGCTAGTTGGACAAAAGGCCATATGGAATGCTGCAGTGCAAGTTTGCTTCCATCATCACTGTCCTCAGATCTGAAGTTGTACCCTGATGAGGGACACAGACACAGAACAGGACAGAACAGGACAGTAGTTCATCTCTCCTCTCCTGTGTGCAGGCGTGCAGTCAGGCAGGCCAGACCTGGTGCCGAGGACACCTCCCCTGGCCGGGGGGGCAGGTGACGGCGAGGCCAACCTCTCCATGTCCTCGCTGGGCAGCACAGGACTCACCTCATCCTCCCCTCCGCTACGGTGACACTTCCCTTCATCATCCACCCCTCTTTTACACAACCTGTCCCTCTTCACCTCCTCCAACCCTTCTTCCCCAACACCATCTTCCTCTTCCTGTGTCTGTGTAGGTCAGTTGGAGTGGAGGTGCACAAAGCAGCAAGCACAGACCTAGACCACGGCGCCCCCCAGAGGTAGGAGGGACAACTCCACTCTCACCAGCGCCCTCACGCACAAAATAACAGCCTGCATTTACACTAAGCCTCTCTCTCTCTCTCCCCCTCTCTCTCTCTCCCCCTCTCTCTCTCCCCCTCCCTCTCTCTCTCTCCCCCTCCCTCTCTCTCTCTCCCCCTCTCTCTCTCTCCCCCTCTCTCTCTCTCTCTCTCCCCCTCCCCCTCTCCCTCCTCGTGTCAGCTTGGGGGCCGAGGCGTCAGGCGAGCAGTCAGGGAACGAGGACGCAGTGTCCCTGTCAGACATCATCCCAGAGACCAACATCTGTTTCGTAAGTCTGCTCCCTCCCTCAGGGACGCCCAGTCACCTGAGCAGCCTGCTGGCTTCATGTCAGAGGCTGTAGTGTCTGGTCATCTCACCCGTCTGGGCTGATGTACTGCTCTCTGGCTCTCTTCCTCACCCGGGCTGGGCTGATATACTGCTCTCTGGCTCTCTTCCTCACCTGGTCTGGGCTGATGTACTGCTCTCTGGCTCTCTTCCACAGTAACAGCTGAGAGAGTCGTCTGAAGAAGAGAGGGATCTGGAAGGGAGAGAAAAGAACACATCAACTAAGAGGACCCTTCCTCAGTTCCTTCATCTAAGATCCCCTTCATCCTCTGCTGTGGAGGAGTCTGGTGTGCTAGCTCACCGGAGGGGAAGGGAGGGGGGGGGGGGGGGGGGAGGGTGCCGGAGGGGAGGGGGACAGTGTGTGCTGCTAGAAAACCAACTACATTTTAGAAGTCGCTGAGCCCACTTGCATTGTCCACAACCACCATTGTTTGAGTTTCCACAGGCTTCTCTTAGAGGGAGGGAGAGTGGGAGGGAGGGAGGGAGGAGGAGGTAGGTAGGGAGGGAGGGAGGGAGGTAGGGAGGGGAGGAGGGAGAGAGAAGGTCGAGAGAGAGATCCAAGAGGTGTGGATGTGGAACTCTCCCTTGTTTCAGACTCAAGCCTCTTCTTGCCTAAGTGGTTGTTGCCGTGGCTGTGCACAGCGTGAGGGTTAGGGTTCAGCCGCGCATGACTCAGAGCACTAATGTTTCCAGGACCGGCATCCATGTCTTCAGGAGCTCCTCAGGTCCAACAGGAGATAGGAGAGGACTGTTCAAGTGTTTTATGAATCTGTTATGACCACACTATACTATCATTGCTAAATGTTACAATTGCAAAGGTTTTCCAATCATATATGCATTTCTAGATAACTGGCGTAGATCTTTGCTATGAAAGACTGAATGTTGAATCTGAATGTTTTGGGGATCAAATAGGTCCACACTAGTACAGATAGTTTGGCATACCTCTTTTTGGTGGGACTTCTGTTAAAGCCTTGCTGGGACCAACCCACACGCGTGCACCTGGGCGTGCACCTGGGCGTGCACCTGGGCGTGCACCTGGGCGTGTGCAAGCAAGTGTCCAGCAAGGCTTGGACAGAAGTTTGACACACAACCAGATGAATATGGTGCTGGTAAGGGCTGGTGTTATACATGCCAGGCTGGTGGTGCAGAGGAGAAGCCCATGTGCCAGGCTGGTGGTGCAGAGGAGGAGCCCATGTGCCAGGCTGGTGGTGCAGAGGAGAAGCCCATGTGCCAGGCTGGTGGTGCAGAGGAGAAGCCCATGTGCCAGGCTGGTGGTGCAGAGGAGAAGCCCATGTGCCAGGCTGGTGGTGCAGAGGAGGAGCCCATGTGCCAGGCTGGTGGTGCAGAGGAGAAGCCCATGTGCCAGGCTGGTGGTGCAGAGGAGAAGCCCATGTGCCAGGCTGGTGGTGCAGAGGAGAAGCCCATGTGCCAGGCTGGTGGTGCAGAGGAGGAGCCCATGTGCCAGGCTGGTGGTGCAGAGGAGAAGCCCATGTGCCAGGCTGGTGGTGCAGAGGAGAAGCCCATGTGCCAGGCTGGTGGTGCAGAGGAGAAGCCCATGTGCCAGGCTGGTGGTGCAGAGGAGGAGCCCATGTGCCAGGCTGGTGGTGCAGAGGAGAAGCCCATGTGCCAGGCTGGTGGTGCAGAGGAGAAGCCCATGTGCCAGGCTGGTGGTGCAGAGGAGGAGCCCATGTGCTTAGGCTTTGCAGAGAGGCTAACAGCAATCATCTTTTAGACTTCTGTGTAACTTATCCTGCAGTCAGTCCGTGACCAAACACGGCCCTATTGTAATTCTATCTATAGTCATTTTTCGTACATTATTTAAATTTACACTTCACTGTCAATCATATCTTTCCAAACAAATGGACCAATTGACTGTTGTGGTTGGAAACGGTGGCAGCATTGTGCACACATTTCTCTCAGCTTTGTAGAGACGCCATCACATTCAGTTTGGTTAATGGGTCCTTTTATATCTTTTTAAAGTTGTCCCACAAGTACAGAGTGTTCCCAAGGTACTGACTACCTTGATACCCAGCATGTTCCATTTTCCATAAATGCACAAAAAAGTCATTTCTGCTGGTTACGGAAATGACTTGGTCCTCCTTGTGCTGTGAGACAGACTGAACCAGCTGCACCATACTGCATTACATATGAAGCCCAGGCATTGGGATGTAGTCCTTTTTATTTTTATGGATGATAACTGTTTTTCCATTCTTTTTCTTAGCACATCATTACTCGTGAACACTAAACAGTCGGCTTCTTTTCCATGAGACTTAATAGAGAAGTGATGAGTCTAGCCCTCCCTCTGCACATGCTAAGGTATTACAGCTGAGTTCTGAGCTCATGTGGTCTTCAAACCAGAGGGCTTGGGGAGCAAATGGAGACATATGGAAGTTAAGAAAGGGTGTTTTGCATTTCACAAGCCAGAGACAGGATTCCAAAGAACGCATGTGAACACAGCCATGCCTGCAAGCTCCAGGGGGGTGTGAACATGCATGATCCAGTGGGATTAACTGTAAACACAACATGGGAAGCGATCAAAATGCTTCTGCATGGACTTGCTGTACACGGACACCCTTCAGGGCAGACCTGTGTTTAAGACGGATATTTTTTTTTTTCTACTTTGAAGATTTGAACCAGATCTCTTCTCAGTCTTTTCTGCCTGAGAGCAGACATAGTGTGCGTGTGTTTGGGGGGTGGGGGTGTGTGGGGTGGTACAGAAGTATTGTGTTTCACAGGAAATTAATCTACTTTATGGTCTTAAAGAATTCAAAGTTTATGTTTACTACTTTCCCTCTCTCCCATGACAATGATGTTGATGATGCATCCAAATACCAGAGGTGGCAAACGTACAGTACTACTGGTTACCTCCTCCATGGCCTCACCTGTTGACCCTGGGC
Source organism: Thaleichthys pacificus (assembly GCA_023658055.1). Classification (NCBI taxonomy): domain Eukaryota; kingdom Metazoa; phylum Chordata; class Actinopteri; order Osmeriformes; family Osmeridae; genus Thaleichthys; species Thaleichthys pacificus. The sequence continues at coordinate 20,347,476 of CM042871.1, read as the reverse complement.
ACACCTGGGCACACCTGGGCACACCTGGGCACACACCTGGGCACACCTGGGCACACCTGGGCACACCTGGGCACAGGTCCTCAGTTCAGTCGGAAGTCTTAGTCACCAAAGACAACACTCCAACACTATTTAATCCCCTCGTTGTGATGAAAGATAAGTTACAATACTGTAAAGCCTTAGTGTGACAGCAGGGTTCCAGTCAGTGGAAACTGGCTGTTTCTGTTTTGGACAGCCTCAGAACAACCTTTTTCTTTTTTTTAACATATGTTCATGTTAGAAAATGACCACTGCACAAGTGACACATGATCCTGTAGTGCCCGAGGCAGGCACACACAAGAGACACTACACAACTTGAACACAAATGCAATATGATCAAGTCTGCCATCTGTCAGTTTCAAGAAATGTATTTATTATGACTATTATGACCTTGATGTAGGCTGAAATTATTTGTAAGATGTATGTACCTGTAGACGATTGTAAGTATAATAATGTATTCTGACAAAACAATGTCTGCATCTTAATAGTGTGATTTGCATAGGGGATGGGATTATTTGACAATTCACTTTTATATCATGGTTTTATTGTGATAAATGATATACTCTCCATACTGATTTTGGGAATATATTGTCCCATGCTTTTCTACATGAATGTTTCACACGGTCTCAAGAGTTGCTGGTTGCCGTCTATGCTTCAATTACTATATTTCTACTGTGTGTATAAAATGTTTATATGTATATATGAGCCACAGAAATGCCTTCTCATGCTGTCCGTGCTGCCTGTTCATTAAGCCATGTTTCAGTTATGTGGTAGTGATGTTTTTCATATTGTCTCCCTGATTTTAAAGGATTAAACATATTTTCTAGATGTTGAGTATTGTCAATGTGTGAGCCAGCGTTACGTCACGTATTTGCTGCTCATCTTACCTCCCAGGTGAGCGGCGCGTGTCCCAACACCTGTCCGGGTCCTCCAATCTGGAAGCAGACTGCTCCTAGATAAAACTGGATCGACAAAACTACACGGACGGAAGTACACGGATCGAGACTATAACTAGATCCAAGAGCCTTTTATATATAAGCATTTTTATTTTGTAGCCTATATTATTGTATTGCTATGTAGCCTACACATCATAGGGAAAAGACGTCCACAGCTAACCACTTGCTCCCAGTATGCAGAAATCAGGTCGCTGACCAATAAGGGGTTTCTCTAGTATTCTCGAGTTGCGACACAGCTGTCTGTTTGGTCTCGCGCATCGCACACTGCGCAGGACCCAAACGCATCTTGCTTCATAGCAGGTCCGCTAATCTAGGAGGGGGTCCATGTCTGTTTATGTCAAAGAATAACTGGTCCTAGATCAGAACTGTTCTTTTTCATCCGCTTCAAAGAACAACATTTCCCATCAAGCCACTTCCGGTGACGGAGAAGTTACAGGAAAATTCCAAGATGGTGCTCGAAAGTACTATGGTCTGGTAAGGTTATCAGACATCTAATATTAATCAGATTTTCGTTATTTTTAAGTAAACTAAAACTGTATATTTAGGTGTTTGATATGTTTACATGTATTTGCAAGCAGTGAGATGAGCGTTAAGCATAAATTACCGGGATATCAGCGAGCTAGCTAACCAGTTATTTTCCTGAGTCACTGCACAGTAGTCTAGTAAAATAGCTAGCTCTAGCATGGTTTAGAGAACAATTTAACCTTGTTTTTAGTTAATAGGAATAGGGATGATACCCAAAGCAGTAACTAGGTACCGTCCTGTTTTGTTTGTGTTTGGATGAGTAGCTACCTAGTGGATCTGTAAACCGGTAAATTGATTCTGGTGCTAGCTGTGTTAGCTACCTAGCTAGCTAAACATAACAATGACAACTGGTCATTAGCTAGCTGGGTAGTGACAGCTGACTAGCTATTCTTATGGCTAAAAAACACATGTACATTTAAGGCCTCAATCACATGGAACAGCCTGTTATGTGTATGAGTTACACATATATATTCAATAGTCTATAGTTTGAACATTTAATGAATATCGCTCCGTTAGCCCATTCGCTGACCTGCAAATGAAATCACTCCAATTAATAATAATAACCTTACGAAACTGTTGGCCTGATAATGTGAACCCATTATACGTTCTACTAGTGTGGACAACAGTGAGTACATGCGCAATGGAGACTTTTTACCCACGAGACTGCAGGCCCAGCAGGATGCTGTCAACATTGTGTGTCACTCCAAGACCCGCAGTAACCCTGAGAACAATGTGGGCCTCATCACCATGGCCAAGTAAGTGAACCGTGGGCATGGCAACAGAACCGTGGGCATGGTAACAGAACCGTGGGCATGGCAACAGGATTTTGTGTGTATGGGACAGTTCACTGATTGCTAACAAATACAGTTTCACTAACAAGATGTGTGTTCTATGCAGTAACTGTGAGGTGCTGACCACGCTGACCCCGGATACAGGCAGGATCCTGTCCAAACTACACGCTGTTCAGCCCCGAGGCAACATCAGCTTCTGCACTGGCATCAGAGTAGCACATGTGAGTGTTCTACCAACTGCTGCACCATCGCATCTAGCAGCTATAACATGGTATTCTGGCTCTTCATTCACCTCTTCTGGTCTCCTATCCCTCTAGTTGGCTCTGAAGCACCGGCAGGGGAAAAACCACAAGATGCGCATCATCGCTTTTGTGGGCAGCCCAGTCGAGGACAACGAGAAAGATGTGAGTTCTCATTCTGGTGTCTGCATACAGTAGATGTGTCTGTATACAGTAGATGTGTCTGTATACAGTAGATGTGTCTGTATACAGTAGATGTGTCTGCATACAGTAGATGTGTCTGTATACAGTAGATGTGTCTGTATACAGTAGATGTGTCTGCATACAGTAGACGTGTCTGTATACAGTAGATGTGTCTGTCTGTATACAGTAGATGTGTCTGTCTGCATACAGTAGATGTGTCTGTCTGCATACAGTAGACGTGTCTGTCTGCATACAGTAGATGTGTCTGTCTGCAGACAGTGTCATGGGATGTAAGTTTAAAAACCTGATTTTCCTCAGCTGGTCAAAATGGCAAAGCGTCTGAAGAAGGAGAAAGTGAGCGTGGACATTATTAACTTTGGTGAAGAGGTACGTGGTTGTCAGCTTCCACAGCTATGTTGTTGTCCGAGATTGAGACTGTTATGGGGCAGGTAGAGAGACAGTTATGGGGCAGGTAGAGAGACTGTTATGGGGCAGGTAGAGAGACCGTTATGGGGCAGGTAGAGAGACAGTTATGGGGCAGGTAGAGAGACTGTTATGGGGCAGGTAGAGAGACTGTTATGGGGCAGGTAGAGAGACAGTTATGGGGCAGGTAGAGAGACCGTTATGGGGCAGGTAGAGAGACTGTTATGGGGCAGGTAGAGAGACTGTTATGGGGCAGGTAGAGAGACTGTTATGGGGCAGGTAGAGAGACCGTTATGGGGCAGGTAGAGAGACTGTTATGGGGCAGGTAGAGAGACCGTTATGGGGCAGGTAGAGAGACCGTTATGGGGCAGGTAGAGAGACTGTTATGGGGCAGGTAGAGAGACCGTTATGGGGCAGGTAGAGAGACTGTTATGGGGCAGGTAGAGAGACCGTTATGGGGCAGGTAGAGAGACTGTTATGGGGCAGGTAGAGAGACCGTTATGGGGCAGGTAGAGAGACAGTTATGGGGCAGGTAGAGAGACTGTTATGGGGCAGGTAGAGAGACTGTTATGGGGCAGGTAGAGAGACTGTTATGGGGCAGGTAGAGAGACCGTTATGGGGCAGGTAGAGAGACTGTTATGGGGCAGGTAGAGAGACCGTTATGGGGCAGGTAGAGAGACTGTTATGGGGCAGGTAGAGAGACCGTTATGGGGCAGGTAGAGAGACTGTTATGGGGCAGGTAGAGAGACCGTTATGGGGCAGGTAGAGAGACAGTTATGGGGCAGGTAGAGAGACTGTTATGGGGCAGGTAGAGAGACCGTTATGGGGCAGGTAGAGAGACTGTTATGGGGCAGGTAGAGAGACCGTTATGGGGCAGGTAGAGAGACTGTTATGGGGCAGGTAGAGAGACTGTTATGGGGCAGGGCTTGAAATTAACTTTTTTTACTTGGCACTGGTGCTCCCAACTTTAATCTTTGTTAAAGATTTATTTTGCATGCTGGTTAATGGTCAACATTTGCAAAATGGTTGCAATATCAAGCCCTGTGGGGAAATGATGATGATGATGATGATGATGCGTGTATGTATATCTGCCTCCTGCAGGAGATGAACACAGAGAAGTTGACTGCCTTCATAAACACTTTGAATGGAAAGGAGGGTGCAGGTTCCCACCTGGTGACCGTTCCTCCAGGCCCCAGCCTGGCCGACGCCCTGCTCTCCTCCCCCATCCTGGCTGGGGAGGGAGGTGCCATGCTGGGGCTGGGGGCTAGCGACTTTGAGTTTGGGGTGGATCCCAGCGCCGACCCAGAGCTGGCTTTGGTAAGAAACATGCATGGAGAAGTTATCCAAGGCAAACCGGCACAATCTCTGTTTCACTCATTCACCCCCCTCCTACTCTCCCATCTCCTTGTTTTCTCATGAATCTCGTCATCTCTTATGTTACCTTACCTGGTTACCCTGTGTACAGGCTCTGAGTGTGTAACCCCTGTGTACAGGCTCTGAGAGTGTGTAACCCCTGTGTACAGGCTCTGAGAGTGTGTAACCCCTGTGTACAGGCTCTGAGAGTGTGTAACCCCTGTGTACAGGCTCTGAGAGTGTGTAACCCCTGTGTAAAGGCTCTGAGAGTGTGTAACCCCTGTGTACAGGCTCTGAGAGTGTGTAACCCCTGTGTACAGGCTCTGAGAGTGTGTAACCCCTGTGTACAGGCTCTGAGAGTGTGTAACCCCTGTGTACAGGCTCTGAGTGTGTAACCCCTGTGTACAGGCTCTGAGTGTGTAACCCCTGTGTGCAGGCTCTGAGTGTGTAACCCCTGTGTGCAGGCTCTGAGTGTGTAACCCCTGTGTGCAGGCTCTGAGTGTGTAACCCCTGTGTGCAGGCTCTGAGTGTGTAACCCCTGTGTGCAGGCTCTGAGAGTGTGTAACCCCTGTGTACAGGCTCTGAGAGTGTGTAACCCCTGTGTACAGGCTCTGAGTGTGTAACCCCTGTGTACAGGCTCTCTGAGTGTGTAACCCCTGTGTGCAGGCTCTGAGAGTGTCCATGGAGGAGCAGAGACAGAGGCAGGAGGACGAGGCCCGCAGGGTTGCCGTGGTGTCGGCTGCAGAGGCCGGTGCCCCCTCCCCCACTGCAGACGGTGAGAGGAAACAGACTAGCGATGAGTCCTTCTGATGAAAACAGAACCTGCTAAGCAATCAGTACCCACATCCTTCTGGGCAGTATTTTAACTGCCTAACTTCTCTCCCTCTCCTCTCTCCCTCTCCTCTCTCCCTCTCCTCTCTTGCTGCTTCAGAGTCAGACGACGCCCTGTTGAAGATGTCCGTCCCTCAGGTGGACACGGCCACACCTGCTCTTCCTGACTTCAGCCGCATGACTGAGGATGAACAGATCGCCTATGCGTTGCAGATGTCCATGCAGGGAGCAGGCGGAGGTCAGTGACTTGTCACACCACACAGTGGGCCACACAAACACACAAACACGTCACACCACACAGTGGGCCACACAAACACACAAACACCCTGACGTTTCAGTATCATACTTGTGTCCTGCAGAGTTTGGTGGCGCAGAAGACATGGACACAGGGGCTCCCATGGACTCTTCTGAAGCTAAGGTGAGACTGACCTTCTGGTGAGACTGACCTTCTGGTGAGACTGACCTTCTGGTGAGACTGACTGACCTGGTGAGACTGACTGACCTGGTGAGACTGACCTTGTTCCCGTGTGTGTAGGACGAGGAGGACTATGATGTCATGCAGGACCCAGAGTTCCTCCAGAGCGTCCTTGAGAACCTTCCCGGCGTCGACCCCAACAACGAGGCGATCCGCAACGCCATGGGCTCTCTGGCCTCCCAGACTGGCTCCAAACCCCCGGAGGGCAAGAAGGATGACGAGAAGAAGAAATAAAAACACACACACTCACACACGTGTACACGCAGTATGGAAGACTACTGGAGAATGAAAGACTGAGAGATGTATGGTGTCAGTTTTCCCATCCAAAGCATACATTAAAACATTTTAGACACCCTGTAAAGGCCTGTTGACAATGGATCCTTCTATAGTATAACTGTGTAAACGGAAACCTGTCATTCATGGGAGTTTTTGTATAGTTAAGGCTTATGACCACGGCTTTAATCTGTTTAGCGTCAAGGCTGATGCATGTTTCTTATTTTGGGGTGGGGAAACTTTTGTATTACAGTGGGACATGGTAACTACTCAGAAACATTCAGTAAATGGATATTACCTGCTGATAATCCTTAATAAATTTACAAAATAAAACAGCAGTTTAAGTTGCCTTTGTTACATTTCGGAACTGCTAATAGAAGGATATTACCACTACAACCTTAAAATCTAACATGGCTACGTCTGTCAAGTTAACATATTCTTTAGTTACATCATTAGTTATTTGTATGTCAAACGTAGGTGTCATTGTTGATAAAATTGTAGCTCCGTTTAGTAAACTGAAGTACTGTGAGAAGTAAACTTGGGCGTGTAGATAACTTGGATCATGACATGTTGTGACTCTGGGCTGGCCTCTCGCTTTCGTCGATCTTCTGATGACGAACAACTCATGCGTCAGCCTAAAGGAAAGTCAGGATTCCCATTTAGTTTGAGGTAAACAAATCTAGACAATTTCTTCGCTGTTAAGAGTTTAAAAACTTTACAACTATGTCACTAAATACTTTGTATGTCTTAAGGAGGCTTAGCTAGACATCAGCTTGTGTTTTGCACACTATACATTTGGTTTAAACTCGATTAAACGTAAACGTAAGAGGTAACTAGCTAAATGCCCCTCAATGTGTCGTCGAGGCGGGTTGGACGTCAGCTAGCCAGCTAACAGACGGAGCTAACTAGCATCTGCATGGCTAGCCTGTTGAGGTGTTCCTAGCCACAAAGTTTGTAAATGTTTAATCATACAATAAAACATATAGATAGCCAACAAAGCGCCACGATTGTTGCTTTTTTGTATGTTTTTAGTGCACTCCGGCAGATGTTTTGATTTCCTTTGGAGGAAAAGCAGTAGCTTGCAAGCTAAGTTGGTAAAAGCAGAGAAGGAAATGGCAAGTTCAGGAAGCATGCAAGAGGCTAACTTGCTAGCGACGTTATTAGGCTAACTGTTTCAAGACTAAAATAAAGCTGGTATGACCACGTTTCTTTGACGAACTAAGTAGTAGACTGATCAAGGAAGCATTTAAACATTTGGTCAAACAGAAGGTAGAACATTTTAATTTTCTGCTAATTGTTTACCAAATATGGGCAGGCCTTGGTGTTTTCAACATGCTATCTGTTTCCCTGCAGGGTTTGGTCGTTATCTGGGAATGGGGGACATGAAGACCCCAGACTTTGACGATTTGTTGGCAGCCTTTGACATTCCTGACATTGATGCCAAAGAGGCCATCCAATCCAGCCCAGAGGAGTGTGGGGAGGACTCAGGGAAGGACCACAGCAGCTCCCCCTTAAGACCCAACAGCCCTCCAAGCCCTCAGGGCGACACGCCGGTGGTCAGTGTGATTGTGAAGAACAGCGTGCGGTCTGACGTGTTTGGAGAGGAGGAGGAGGGGTCGGATGATGAGGAGGATGATGATGATGATGAGGAGGAGGAGGAGGAGGAAGACAGCCCTGAGGGGAGTGGCACCACAGCCCCTCGGACGGAGGCCAGAGGGGGAGGGTCTCTGCTAGGAGCACGGCTGACCAGCCGCATGCCTGGTCTGGTCTGCTCAGAGCCACAGATCCGCAATGGCTTTGAGGGCCCCCCACCGACCCTGGAGGCTAACGCCAGGGTGCAGAGCCAGGCCAGTGGGGACTTGTGGTCCTCCAGTTCCCCCCTGGCCAGCAGAGAAGACAGTGGAGGAGAGGGGCAGTCTGCCCGACACACAGCCAGCTTCCTCGGCAGACTGAAGCCTCTCCTCACCCCACACGCGTCTCTCCCCACACCCTTCACCTCCTCACCCTCCCCCTCTGACACCCAACACCTGCCCCCTCCCTCCATCCTCCACGCTCCCCGCCCCCCCAGCCCACCCCCCACCCCTCCCCCCTCCAACGGGAGCATCAGATCTGGGCTCCGGCGTCTCATGGACTCTGACTCTGACTCGGAGCCTGACCTGGGAAGCCCGCTGGTGATCCAGGAGAGCCCAGATTCTCCCATGCGCTCGCCGCCCAAGTTCTCACGGCGACCTAGAAGACCCTCCGAACTGTTTGGCTCGTCTACGCCAACGTCCCCTCCCCCTCTCCCTGCCCCCCCTCTCCTCTCTTCTCCCCGGACGCTGTCAAACGACAAGCCCCCTCCCCCAGAGAAGGTGTCCTTCACTCCAAGGTGTCCCCCCCAGCCTGAGCGCCCCCCAGCCTGGCTGTCCTCCCCCCTCACCGCCCCGGACGAAAAGTATCCAGAACACATCATCGACGAGAGGGACTCCCCAGAAAGCCCTCCGCCTGATCAGACGGGCGCCGTCCCGCCCACGTCCAAGAAAAGCCCCAGCCCAGCTCCTACTCCTGCCCCCACGTTGCAGGGTCCCCAGGGTAGACAGGGGCCCCAGAGCAGAGAAGAGCCCCTGGAGAGCGATCCCAGTCAGGAGAGCGGGACGGAGGAAGGGGAGAAGATGGAGACAGAGGATGGACAGAGCGGTGCGGACGCCTTCGCTCCTGCTGCCGGCTCCTCTCACATGGATCCTAAGCTTGCAAACGCCACGGCAACCGCAGCAGGCCCCTCCCGGCCCCTCAAAGTCCGAATCAAAACAGTGAAGACCCCGACCGGCAGCATCACTAGAACCGTGACCAGAGTAGCTCCCAAAGGAGCGGGCGGGACCTCCTCCAAAGGCGTGGACGGCTCCAGACCCCCCCCGGCGGGGCGTAAGGTCGCGACCAGGCCTAAGAGGGTGCCGTCCCAGCAGCAGAGGGCCAAGGACGGCAGCCCCCTGCCCGTGTCCACCCTGCAGGACGCCAGCTCCGCCATGCTAGCCGCCGCCAGCAAGGCCCAGAACAGCATGGCCGCGGAGAGCAAGCCCAAGGTGTCCGCCACAGCCGTCAGCATCACCAGGTCTGCGGCCCTGCCAGCCGTGTCGTCCTCCCCCAGGATGGCGCCAGCGGGGTTGAACGTGCGAGGCCTGGGCCAGAAGACCCTGACCAGCATGTCGCTGCCCTCCCCCCTCCTCCCCGCCCAGGGGGGCAGCCGGCCGGCCTCCATCGTGAACAGCACGGGGGCCATCATCTCCCGCAGCCAGTCCAGCCTGGTGGAGGCCTTCAACAAGATCCTCAACAGCAAGAACCTGCTGCCCAGCTACAAGCCCGACCTGTCCTGTCCTCCCCCCCCGGAGTGGGGCCTGCCCCTTCCGGCTCAGGTGAGGCTGCATCCCTGACCCCGAACACAGACAGGGACGTGCTGTTTGTCTGGGTGTGTGAAGAGTCTCCCCCCTCTGAACACACTCTCCTTCCTTCCTTCTCCTGCAGGGCTTCCGCTGCCTGGAGTGTGGCGATGCCTTTGCCCTGGAGCGGAGCCTGGCACGCCACTACGACCGGCGCTCCCTGCGCATCGAGGTGACCTGTAACCACTGCGCCAAGAGGCTGGCCTTCTTCAACAAGTGCAGCCTGCTGCTGCACGCCCGCGAGCACAAGGAGAGAGGCCTGGTGATGCAGTGTTCTCACCTGGTGATGAGGCCTGTCAGCCTGGAGCAGATGATTGGTCAGCAGGACACCACTCCTATTGGTTAGTGTATTCAGACCAGGATTGGCTGCACACAGGATGACGTCACACAGACTGCTGTGTGTGTCATGTTTCACGTGGTTACACCTCCTGGGTGCTCCATCTGATTCTGTCTATTCTCTCTCTCTCTCTTCATCGCTCTCTCCTCTCCTCCAGGCATGCTCTCTCTTTCCCCCTCCATGTCGTCTTTGCTGTCGCCCTCGGTGACCGCCCTGACAACGGCCCCGGCGACCGGCCCCGCCCCACAGCTGCAGAAGCAGCCAATCATCATTAAGAAGACGGAGCCGGTGCAGTATGGCAGTAACAAGTGTCCTGAGTGTCACGTGCAGTTTAACAGCAGGACGGAGGTGGTGGCTCACTTCCAGGAGGTCAAACCAGCCCTCAACACAGTACGTGTGTGTGTGCGTGTGTGCGTGGGAGTGGGATGCTCATTTAGAAAAACGTAATTGACCGATAACCAACACTCGTTAACGACCATTAACCGTTAACCAACAAGATTAAAAAAGTAGAATGGACAAGTGTCTTTCACCCATTAAACAATAAAAACAATAAAACAAATGTTTTTTCCCCTTAAGGGTTTGATTTGTAAACGGCAGCATAAACAGATGAACAAAACATAAACCCATTGAATCCGAGAGCGCCGGCTGTACTTTTACATTTAGTCATTTAGCAGACGCTCTTTTTGAGAGGTGAAGTAACGAAGTACAAATACAATAAATAAATAAAAATAAAGTTTTGAAAGGTAAAAACAACAACAAAATTACTATTAACCTTTTTACGTGAATGAAAAAAGTTTCCCCGAAGTTGAACAAATATTTGAAAAAATAAAATGTTGAAATGTTAAAAAAAAAAAAAAATCTAAAGGAGTTAAGATATTTGTTTATTTTTTGGAAAAGTAGAAAAAATATTAGCTAAAATAATGTTGAAAGGTTTCAAAAATATGAAAAACCATGCCTCTACAGGCATGGTTTGGATTTTATTTGGAGATTTCTGGCCATATTCGGGTTGCCTTTTTGTCCGGCCCATAACTTGGCCCAGGAAGCTGCTACAGGCCCCAAACTTGGCCTGGCCTGTTCATCAGAGTCCCCTCTACAGGCATGGTTTGGGTTTTATTTGGAGATTTCTGGCCATATTCGTGTTGCCTTTTTGTCCTGGCCCATAACTCGGCCCAGGAAGCTGCTACAGGCCCCAAACTTGGCCTGGCCTGTTCATCAGAGTCCCCTCTACAGGCATGGTTTGGGTTTTACTTTGAGATTTCTGGCCATATTCGTGTTGCCTTTTTGTCCGGCCCATAACTCGGCCCAGGAAGCTGCTACAGGCCCCAAACTTGGCCTGGCCTGTTCATCAGAGTCCCCTCTACAGGCATGGTTTGGGTTTTATTTGGAGATTTCTGGCCATATTCGTGTTGCCTTTTTGTCCGGCCCATAACTCGGCCCAGGAAGCTGCTACAGGCCCCAAACTTGGCCTGGCCTGTTCATCAGAGTCCCCTCTACAGGCATGGTTTGGGTTTTATTTGGAGATTTCTGGCCATATTCGTGCTTGCCTTTTTGTCCGGCCCATAACTCGGCCCAGGAAGCTGCTACAGGCCCCAAACTTGGCCTGGCCTGTTCATCAGAGTCCCCTCTACAGGCATGGTTTGGGTTTTATTTGGAGATTTCTGGCCATATTCGTGTTGCCTTTTTGTCCGGCCCATAACTCGGCCCAGGAAGCTGCTACAGGCCCCAAACTTGGCCTGGCCTGTTCATCAGAGTCCCCTCTACAGGCATGGTTTGGGTTTTATTTGGAGATTTCTGGCCATATTCGTGTTGCCTTTTTGTCCTGGCCCATAACTCGGCCCAGGAAGCTGCTACAGGCCCCAAACTTGGCCTGGCCTGTTCATCAGAGTCCCCTCTACAGGCATGGTTTGGGTTTTATTTGGAGATTTCTGGCCATATTCGTGTTGCCTTTTTGTCCGGCCCATAACTCGGCCCAGGAAGCTGCTACAGGCCCCAAACTTGGCCTGGCCTGTTCATCAGAGTCCCCTCTACAGGCATGGTTTGGGTTTTATTTGGAGATTTCTGGCCATATTCGTGTTGCCTTTTTGTCCGGCCCATAACTCGGCCCAGGAAGCTGCTACAGGCCCCAAACTTGGCCTGGCCTGTTCATCAGAGTCCCCTCTACAGGCATGGTTTGGATTTTATTTGAGATTTCTGGCCATATTCGTGACTTGCCTTTTTGTCCGGCCCATAACTCGGCCCAGGAAGCTGCTACAGGCCCCAAACTTGGCCTGGCCTGTTCATCAGAGTCCCCTCTACAGGCATGGTTTTGGATTTTATTTGGAGATTTCTGGCCATATTCGTGTTGCCTTTTTGTCCGGCCCATAACTCGGCCCAGGAAGCTGCTACAGGCCCCAAACTTGGCCTGGCCTGTTCATCAGAGTCCCCTCTACAGGCATGGTTTGGATTTTATTTTGAGATTTTCTGGCCATATTCGTGCTTGCCTTTTTGTCGTGGCCCATAACTCTGCCTAGGAAGCTGCCTACAGGCCCCTAAACTTGGCCTGGCCTGTTCATCAGAGTCCCCTCTACAGGCATGGTTTGGATTTTATTTGGAGATTTCTGGCCATATTCGTGCTTGCCTTTTTGTCGGCCCATAACTCTGCCCTAGGAAGCTGCTACAGGCCCCAAACTTGGCCTGGCCTGTTCATCAGAGTCCCCTCTACAGGCATGGTTTGGATTTTATTTGGAGATTTCTGGCCATATTCGTGTTGCCTTTTTGTCCGGCCCATAACTCGGCCCAGGAAGCTGCTACAGGCCCCAAACTTGGCCTGGCCTGTTCATCAGAGTCCCCTCTACAGGCATGGTTTGGATTTTATATTGGAGATTTCTGGCCATATTCGTGTTGCCTTTTTGTCCGGCCCATAACTCGGCCCAGGAAGCTGCTACAGGCCCCAAACTTGGCCTGGCCTGTTCATCAGAGTCCCCTCTACAGGCATGGTTTGGATTTTATATTGGAGATTTCTAGCCATATTCGTGTTGCCTTTTTGTCCGGCCCATAACTCGGCCCAGGAAGCTGCTACAGGCCCCAAACTTGGCCTGGCCTGTTCATCAGAGTCCCCTCTACAGGCATGGTTTGGGTTTTATTTGGAGATTTCTGGCCATATTCGTGTTGCCTTTTTGTCCGGCCCATAACTCGGCCCAGGAAGCTGCTACAGGCCCCAAACTTGGCCTGGCCTGTTCATCAGAGTCCCCTCTACAGGCATGGTTTGGGTTTTATTTGGAGATTTCTGGCCATATTCGTGTTGCCTTTTTGTCCGGCCCATAACTCGGCCCAGGAAGCTGCTACAGGCCCCAAACTTGGCCTGGCCTGTTCATCAGAGTCCCCTCTACAGGCATGGTTTGGGTTTTATTTGGAGATTTCTGGCCATATTCGTGTTGCCTTTTTGTCCGGCCCATAACTCGGCCCAGGAAGCTGCTACAGGCCCCAAACTTGGCCTGGCCTGTTCATCAGAGTCCCCTCTACAGGCATGGTTTGGGTTTTATTTGGAGATTTCTGGCCATATTCGTGTTGCCTTTTTGTCCGGCCCATAACTCGGCCCAGGAAGCTGCTACAGGCCCCAAACTTGGCCTGGCCTGTTCATCAGAGTCCCCTCTACAGGCATGGTTTGGGTTTTATTTGGAGATTTCTGGCCATATTCGTGTTGCCTTTTTGTCCGGCCCATAACTCGGCCCAGGAAGCTGCTACAGGCCCCAAACTTGGCCTGGCCTGTTCATCAGAGTCCCCTCTACAGGCATGGTTTGGGTTTTATTTGGAGATTTCTGGCCATATTCGTGTTGCCTTTTTGTCCGGCCCATAACTCGGCCCAGGAAGCTGCTACAGGCCCCAAACTTGGCCTGGCCTGTTCATCAGAGTCCCCTCTACAGGCATGGTTTGGGTTTTATTTGGAGATTTCTGGCCATATTCGTGTTGCCTTTTTGTCCGGCCCATAACTCGGCCCAGGAAGCTGCTACAGGCCCCAAACTTGGCCTGGCCTGTTCATCAGAGTCCCCTCTACAGGCATGGTTTGGGTTTTATTTGGAGATTTCTGGCCATATTCGTGTTGCCTTTTTGTGTGGCCCATAACTCTGCCTAGGAAGCTCCTACAAGCCCCTAACTTGGCCTGGCCTGTTCATCAGAGTCCCCTCTACAGGCATGGTTTGGATTTTATTTGGAGATTTTTTACAATATTTGACTTGCCTTTTTGTGTGGCCCATAACTCTGCCTAGGAAGCTCTTACAAGCCCCAAACTTGGCCTGGCCTGTTCATCAGAGTCCCCTCTACAGGCATGGTTTGGATTTTATTTGGAGATTTCTGGCCATATTCGGGTTGCCTTTTTGTCCGGCCCATAACTCGGCCCAGGAAGCTGCTACAGGCCCCAAACTTGGCCCTGGCCTGTTCATCAGAGTCCCCTCTACAGGCATGGTTTGGATTTTATATTGAGATTTCTGGCCATATTCGGGTTGCCTTTTTTTCCGGCCCATAACTCGGCCCAGGAAGCTGCTACAGGCCCCAAACTTGGCCTGGCCTGTTCATCAGAGTCCCCTCTACAGGCATGGTTTGGATTTTATATTGGAGATTTCTAGGCCATATTCGTGTTGCCTTTTTGTCCGGCCCATAACTCGGCCCAGGAAGCTGCTACAGGCCCCAAACTTGGCCTGGCCTGTTCATCAGAGTCCCCTCTACAGGCATGGTTTGGATTTTATTTGGAGATTTCTGGCCATATTCGTGTTGCCTTTTTGTCCGGCCCATAACTCGGCCCAGGAAGCTGCTACAGGCCCCAAACTTGGCCTGGCCTGTTCATCAGAGTCCCCTCTACAGGCATGGTTTGGATTTTATTTGGAGATTTCTGGCCAATATTCGTGACTTGCCTTTTTGTCCGGCCCATAACTCGGCCCAGGAAGCTGCTACAGGCCCCAAACTTGGCCTGGCCTGTTCATCAGAGTCCCCTCTACAGGCATGGTTTGGGATTTTATTTGGAGATTTCTGGCCATATTCGTGTTGCCTTTTTGTCCGGCCCATAACTCGGCCCATGAAGCTGCTACATGCCCCAAACTTGGCCTGGCCTGTTCATCAGAGTCCCCTCTACAGGCATGGTTTGGGTTTTATTTGGAGATTTCTGGCCATATTCGTGTTGCCTTTTTGTCCGGCCCATAACTCGGCCCAGGAAGCTGCTACAGGCCCCAAACTTGGCCTGGCCTGTTCATCAGAGTCCCCTCTACAGGCATGGTTTGGGTTTTATTTGGAGATTTCTGGCCATATTCGTGTTGCCTTTTTGTCCGGCCCATAACTCGGCCCAGGAAGCTGCTACAGGCCCCAAACTTGGCCTGGCCTGTTCATCAGAGTCCCCTCTACAGGCATGGTTTGGGTTTTATTTGGAGATTTCTGGCCATATTCGTGTTGCCTTTTTGTCCGGCCCATAACTCGGCCCAGGAAGCTGCTACAGGCCCCAAACTTGGCCTGGCCTGTTCATCAGAGTCCCCTCTACAGGCATGGTTTGGGTTTTATTTGGAGATTTCTGGCCATATTCGGGTTGCCTTTTTGTCCGGCCCATAACTCGGCCCAGGAAGCTGCTACAGGCCCCAAACTTGGCCTGGCCTGTTCATCAGAGTCCCCTCTACAGGCATGGTTTGGGATTTTATTTGGAGATTTCTGGCCATATTCGTGTTGCCTTTTTGTCCGGCCCATAACTCGGCCCAGGAAGCTGCTACAGGCCCCAAACTTGGCCTGGCCTGTTCATCAGAGTCCCCTCTACAGGCATGGTTTGGGTTTTATTTGGAGATTTCTGGCCATATTCGGGTTGCCTTTTTGTCCGGCCCATAACTCGGCCCAGGAAGCTGCTACAGGCCCCAAACTTGGCCTGGCCTGTTCATCAGAGTCCCCTCTACAGGCATGGTTTGGGTTTTATTTGGAGATTTCTGGCCATATTCGGGTTGCTCATAACTAATCGGGTTAGTTATGAGCAACCCTAGTGTCTCTAGATACCTGATGTCCCTCGTGTGTAGTTGTCAGCAGCCTGTAGAAGGCGTGTCTGAGGGTGCAGCTAACACGTTCCTGCTCCCTCCCCAGTCGTGTATGGAGTGCTCTCCGCCCATGCTCCTGCCTAACGGCTGCAGCGCTGCCGCTCACCAGCGCATCCACAAGTCCCGCCCCCCCCACGTCTGCCCCGAGTGTGGGGGCGTGGCCAAGCAGGCGGCCTTCCAGGCCCACCTGGAGCACGCCTGCCTGCACTTCGCACGCCGCATCGGATACAGGTCAGGATCTCTCCTCCTCTTCTGTCTCTTTTATGTCTGTCTGTCCCTCTCTCTCTTTGCCTCAATCTCCCTGTCTCTCTCCCTGTCTCTCTCCCTGTCTCTCTCCCTGTCTCTCTCCCTGTCTCTCCCCCTGTCTCTCTCCCTGTCTCTCTCCCTGTCTCTCTCCCTGTCTCTCCCCCTGTCTCTCTCCCTGTCTCTCTCACTGTCTCTCTCCCTGTCTCTCTCACTGTCTCTCTCCCTGTCTCTCTCACTGTCTCTCCCCCTGTCTCTCTCCCTGTCTCCAGGTGTTCCAGTTGTCTGGTGGTGTTTGGAGGTCTGAACTCTGTCAAGTCCCACATCCAGACGGCTCACTGTGAGGTGTTCCACAAGTGTCCCAGCTGCCCCATGGCTTTCAAATCTGCCCCCAGCGCACAGGGCCACATCAGCACCCAGCACCCCACACTCCCCGCTGGACAGGCCAAGTATGCCCACACACACACACACCTAATAATGCCTGTCCTATTTGTATTCTCATATGTTTGCTCTTTCCTTCTCAGGATGATCTACAAGTGTGTGATGTGTGACACGGTGTTTACCCAGAAGCCCCTGCTGTATGTTCACTTTGACACCCATCTGACCAAGCAGAAGGTTCACGTGTTCAAGTGTCCTGAGTGTACTAAGCTGTACGCTCAGAGGAGCTCCATGCTGGAGCACATCAAGGTGTGTCTGGAGGTCGGCTCTCAGGGGGGCCTCTCTCTCTCTCTCTCTCTCTCTCTCTCTCTCTCCTTCCTCCCTTCCTTTTTTAATTCTTCTTCTTCTCTCTCTCATGTTGTTTTGTTGCTCAGTCTACACACAAGGGCCCTGTGGTCAAACAGGAAGTGCCTGTTGCCGTGACGCCGGTTCCGGCCCCGGCGCCCCGCGCGCGTGTGAAGGCAGAGAGCTCGGATGGGGAGGAGTGGAGAGACCAGGAGGAGGAGGAGGAGGAGGAGGAGGAGGACAAAGAAGCAGACAGGACCAAGACCACCTCAGGGTGGAGGTGTGCCCCCTGCCACGCCCGTTACAACGACAAAGAGGACTACATTACCCACATGGCCGAGCAGCATGGCAAGGTCAGGGCTAACAGCAAAGCTGTGCCGCTTGTCTTTCAAGCTGTCAACACTGAGTCACTTCCATGAGTGGATTGTACATTTTGTTCCTGAGCTGACCATTAACAGTGGTGTAACTGTGTGTAACAGTGGTGTAACTGTGTGTAACTGTGTAACTGTGTGTAACTGTGTGTAACTGTGTGTACCTGGCAGGTTCTAAAGAAGTTCCCGTGTAGTCTGTGTGAGAGCTCCTTCTCCTCCACCTCCAGCCTCAGACGCCACATCCGCGTCAAACACAAGGGCATTAAGAGAGTCTTCCACTGCCAGTGAGCACACTGCACCCTGTCCACTGCACCCTGTCCACTGCACACTACACACTGCACACTGCACCCTGCACACTGCACCCTGCACCCTGTCCACTGCACCCTGCACACTACAAACTGCACCCTAAAAACCTATCTTTGTCTCTACACCCATTCAGTATTTTCGTCAAGATCCCCAGTCCTAACACATTCCCCCCCCCTCTCCCCCCCCCCTCTCTCTCCCCCCCCCCCATTCTCTCTCTCTCTCTGTCTGGAGGCTCTGCACTGAGGGGAAGCGGACCTTCAGCAGCAGACTGGTGCTGGACAGACACATCCAGCTGAGACACGCTGGGGACACAGGACAGGTACACACACACACACACACGTTGTTCTGCTCTGTTTTCTAATGTAATGAGATGGGAGGAGTGTGTGATGCGGTCTGTGTGTGTGTGGCAGCAGCCAGGGCAGGAGGGGGCTGCCAGCTCCCCAGAGCAGGACAGCGGCTCTCTGCCCCCCCTCAGCTCCGAGGGCGGGGCGGGGGGGAGGGCGAGGAGGGTGAAGATGGAGGAGGAGGAGGACGAGGTCACGGAGGGGACCAGCCCAGCCAAGAGGCCTCGCACGGCCCCCCCCGCCCCTCCACAGTCAGGCTACCGCTGCGCTCCCTGCGGCTTCTCCACCGACCACCAGGCGCTCTTCCTGGAGCACATCCCTCAGCACCGTGGCGACGGAGCCGGGGGCGGAGCCAGCCTGCAGTGCCTGCAGTGCGGTGCCTGCTTTGCCTCCGCCCCCTCCCTGTCCCGTCATCGCTTCATCAGCCACCGGGTCAGAGACACGCCCCCTGACAACCACGGCCACGCCTCATCCAACGATCGCCCTGCTCTCTCGCCAGGCAACGGAGGGAACTACGGGGATGCCAGCCCGTGGGGGGATTCCCCCGGGTCGCCCTCCTCGCACGCCCTCACGGCCCTGGGAGAGGAGAGGGAGGGCAGGGTGGGGTGTAAGGTGTGCGGGAAACGCTTTGACAAGACGGCGGATCTCAACACACATTTCAGGACTCACGGCATGGCGTTCATCACGGCGAGGAAGACCGATAAACCAACATGAGGACAAGGAGACGGGAGGGAGAGAGGAGGGAGGGAGAGAGGAGGGAGAGAGGGAGGGAGGAGGGAGAGAGAGAGAGAGGGAGAGAGGGAGGGAGGGAGAGAGGGAGGAGGGAGGGAGAGAGGGAGGAGGGAGAGAGGGAGGGAGGGAGGAGGGAGGGAGAGAGAGAGAGGGGGAGAGAGGGAGGGAGGGATACGCTGGATCAGGAGGCGAGAGGGGAGACAGATGAGATGGAAACAGCTGCATGCAAAGAAAAAAAGTGCCTCACTTGTAATCATGTCTTTAGTAGTGTGTGTGTGTGTGTGTGTGTAGAGTGTCAGAGGGAGAGAGAGGTAAGGTGTTTGGTTACTGAGCTCTGTGTGATCAGGGGGCAGGTTGTGAACCATCAGTAGGAGAGGGGTTAGTGAGGATGATGAGAACTTCCACAGAGCTACTCTAACGAATGCAGTGAATTTGGCCTAAAAGCTGCTGTGATATTTCTGTCCCTGCATTCTCACTACTGGAATGTTCTGTAGTAATGAAACGTGGTTTTGTGTGAACCTTTTTATATGACTCTTGTTGTTAGGCAGAAGCACAATCTTCCATGGGTGACACCAGGTCAGACTAGTGAGGACCACTGTGATGCCTTCATGTGTGTGTTATGATCATGGTAGACGGGGGAACAGGGCTTCTCTGGCTGAACGTGGTGTGTTATGATCATGGTAGACTGGGGAACAGGGCTCCTCTCTGGCTGAAGCGTGGTGTGTTATGATCACTGGTAGACTGGGGAACAGGGCTTCTCTGGCTGAGCGTGGTGTGTTATGATCATGGTAGACTGGGGAACAGGGCTCCTCTCTGGCTGAGCGTGGTGTGTTATGATCACTGGTAGACGGGGGAACAGGGCTCCTCTGGCTGAGCGTGGGCGAGGACTGAGATGAGCTCAGTAGAAATGGTGTGTAATGTTGATGAGCAGAATTAGGGTACTGTGATTCTACTCTGTAGAGACTGCATGAAACACTGGTTTCTGCTACAGGTAAAAAAATAAAAATACTGTTGAATGTTTTTCTTTAATGATAATTCTGAAGTCATGAACGCAGTGTGGACTTTCCTCTCAGCTGATTTGTGTGTCGTGTTTATCTTCTCAAGCTACTAAATTAATTGTTTCTGTTGGAAATTTCCAACCAGAACCTGTGTTCTGTTTCGATTGAAATAAAGTAGTATTGTCACATTGTTTCTAGTCATTTAGTGTTTAATTTTTTATTTTCTTGAGATCGTATTCAATAAATATATTCTTTATTAGCATAGAAGTTACAGTTATTTCTTTCAGGCTAACATCAGTAAGTTTGGTCCTCAAATTCTCTAGATAGACATTTCTATCGTGTATATTGATAAACATGTATACATACAGTACCCTCAGGTCACAGTAAAGCATGAGAAAGATGTTGCAGGTAGATTAAGAATAAGACTTCTCTTTCAAGGTACAAGACTGGCTTAGTAGTGAGTACAGGGCAGGAGGAGCAGACAGCTCCAGAGGACATCTCTACAGGAGGAGGAGGAGGAGAGGGCTCCAGAGGACAGCTCTACAGGAGGAGGAGGAGGAGAGGGCTCCAGAGGACAGCTCTACAGGAGGAGGAGGAGGAGAGGGCTCCAGAGGACAGCTCTACAGGAGGAGGAGGAGGAGAGGGCTCCAGAGGACAGCTCTACAGGAGGAGGAGGAGGAGAGGGCTCCAGAGGACATCTCTACAGGAGGAGGAGGAGGAGAGGGCTCCAGAGGACATCTCTACAGGAGGAGGAGGAGCAGACGGCTCCAGAGGACATCTCTACAGGAGGAGGAGGAGGAGAGGGCTCCAGAGGACAGCTCTACAGGAGGAGGAGGAGGAGAGGGCTCCAGAGGACAGCTCTACAGGAGGAGGAGGAGGAGAGGGCTCCAGAGGACATCTCTACAGGAGGAGGAGGAGGAGAGGGCTCCAGAGGACAACTCTACAGGAGGAGAGGGCTCCAGAGGACAGCTCTACAGGAGGAGGAGGAGAGAGGGCTCCAGAGGACAGCTCTACAGGAGAAGGAGCAGAGAGGACAGCTCTACAGGAGGAGGAGCAGAGGGCTCCAGACAGCTCCTGTGCTGTTGGCTCTACAGCACTAGCAGCAGCAGGAGGACGAGGCATGGCTGCAGGTAGACTGCAAGTCCCAGGGTTCCCAGCGTAGACGCTCCTGCGGGACAGAGAAACAACATTACATCCTTCTTCCTGGGTTTGAGCTGACATCCTGGACCAGAGGCCGCCTGTGCCTCTGCCTCACCTGACTGCTGGGGCAGGTTGACGGGGGCGTTTGGGGTGGTTGAGATGGCACGCGGGGCAGGAAGGCCCAGGGCGTTGTCAAGGGCAGCTTTCTGTTCAACTCCCAGCATGGCTCGCTGAGCATCGGTTACCATGGCGGCATTGTCAGGACCCAGGGCCTCCAGCTGGCTGCTTGGGAGTGCCTGGGGAGAAGAGGAGGAGAGGGGGGAGAAGAGGAGGAGGAGAGGGGGGAGGGGAGAGGAGAGGGGGGAGGAGAGGGGAGACAGCTGTCAAGAGGAGGCAGGTTTGTGGTAAACTTCTGAGGTTATTTAAGGAATTGGTCAAATTGGACTCAGAACACAAAAGTGTTCTTTTGTGTCTGACTCTAAATCCTCATATAACTCTTTTGAACTATTCTCTTCATCATTTGACTGTTACATGCAGTATTTGTAATTGTTCTTTATATCCTTCACTGACTTTTTGATAATTATGTCCATTCTTCTATCAGACTTTTTTTATTACAGAATTATTATTTCCAGTCCCATGAAAAGTTGCCTCCTCCAAAAATCTTATCAGGAAAAAAGAGATGACTGTCTGAGGAGAGAGGGGGAGTGGGAGAGAGAGGGGGAGAGGTGCAGGGGGGGAGAGAGAGAGGTCCACTCACAGCCAGGCGGTCAGGGGGGATGAGAGTGATGCCGGTACGGGAGAGGAATGGAAGAACAGAGGAACTCAGGGAATTCAGCTCAGCTGAAGTCAGACCAGCTGGAAGAGGTGGGAGAAAGAGATCATTAGAAATGACAAATAAGTGTTTAGAAAGGACTCATTTAACTCTGGCTTTTGTGATGTAGGTTCAGACAAAGTCAACTTGTGGGATAGGTGTGACTCAGACCGATGATGTTGCCCAGGGTGTTGACCTGAGCCTGGCTCCAGCTGCTGGGCTCTCCAAACACAGCCACTGCTCTCTCCTTCAGCTTCTCTGTCCGCACCAGGGGGCACTGCAGGTTCCCCAGGGGGCCCACAGCCTCCCTGGGACACGGGGATCATGAACACAACACATGACGCTCCACACTCACAACATCAAACACCCATGCACACACACACACACACACACACACACACAGGATTCCTGACCTGAAAACGTCAGCGTTGATCTGAGTCGTCTCGTTAGTACTGAGCCCACAGACAAACTGATTCAGTCCCACGATCTCCACAGCTGTCAGCTGTTCCACCGTCATGCCACAGCGCCCAAGATAACACTTCCACACCACCTCCCTCTGTAGGAGACCGCAGGAATCAGCATCATCCTCATCATCATTGTTTACCTCAGCATAATCATCCCCATCTGATACTTCCCGGGTGCGTTTGGCCCTACCTGTGTCTGGGTCCAGGAGCAGGGGGCCAGGGCCTCCAGGGTGTCCAGGGAGGAGATGGGGAGGCTGGACAGCTCTGTGAGGTTGAACCCCTGGCAGATGCAGGCCAGGTGGACCACCTGGCTCTCATTCAGATTAGCCACGGGACCCCACGCCTGCACACGCACACAGAGAAGGAGCACATGCATCTGTCCAGGGCTCATCTGAACAGTCATCTGTCCAGGGCTCATCTGAACAGTCATCTGTCCAGGGCCCATCTGAACAGTCATCTGTCCAGGGCTCATCTGAACAGTCATCTGTCCAGGGCTCATCTGAACAGTCATCTGTCCAGGGCTCATCTGAACAGTCATCTGTCCAGGGCTCATCTGAACAGTCATCTGTCCAGGGCTCATCTGAACAGTCATCTGTCCAGGGCTCATCATAACAGTCACTCATCTGAACAGTCAGTCATCTCTTTCAGGTTTAACCACGTGAGAGAATGACAGCAGTATTATCAAAGGTGACTTGTGTGCTACTTGTTGTCATTAACATGAGTTTATCTTTCTCAGTACCTCTATGACTTTCTGCCGAAGAACACTCAGCTGATTGCTACTGTAGGTTGTGACGGCCCCAAGCGTGTCTGCGGTAGTGATGAAGGTGTCATTTGACATGGCAGACAGCTGGTCGGGGGTCCAGTAGACGTTAGCTGGGCCCAAGTCCTCAATCTGAGCCTCAAGGGGAACCAGGACTGCCAGGGGAGAAGCTACACAGAGAGAGGGAACGAGATAGAGAACGAGAGAGAGCATGAATGAGAGAGAATCAGAGAAATGTGTGTAATTCCCCTCTTCCTTCAGTCTTGTTTATTTAGTGTGTGTATTCCAGTATGTCACCTGCTCTCCTTCTGCGAGCGGGCGTGGCTGTGGGGGACACGGCTTCCGGGGACGTGCAGAGAGAGAACAGTTTCCATCGCAGGGTGGAGAGGTCCAGGGCGCTGCTGTACTCTGAGGGGCCGGGGGCCCCCTGCTGGGCAGGCATGCTGTCCAGCAGGTCGGAGAGAGTCGCCTTCAGCCACGGCTGGGAGGTGTGAAGAGGAGAGGTGTGAGGGAGATGGTGAGGGCGGTGAGGAGGGTTAAACACAAACACAAACAGCTGGAGATGTTCTAGGCCACGTGGAGCCCCTCACTCTGTAGCGCAGTGAACGGACGGTGGAATCATCCAATAGGAGGAGAGGAGCCAGGGCGACCGTGGTATCAGCGGACCAATTGGATGGGGCCCTGAAATGAACAAACACGTTAGTGTTAGGTTTAGGGTTAGGTTTGGGGTTAGGTGTAGGGTTAGTGTTAGGTTTGGGTTAGTGTTAGGTTTGGGGTTAGGTGTAGGGTTAGTGTTAGGTTTGGGGTTAGTGTTAGGTTTGGGGTTAGGTGTAGGGTTAGTGTTAGGTTTGGGTTAGTGTTAGGTTTGGGGTTAGGTGTAGGGTTAGTGTTAGGTTTGGGTTAGTGTTAGGTTTGGGTTAGGTGTAGGGTTAGTGTTAGGTTTGGGGTTAGGTGTAGGGTTAGTGTCAGGTTTGGGGTTAGGTGTAGGGTTAGTGTTAGGTTTGGGGTTAGGTGTAGGGTTAGTGTTAGGTTTGGGGTTAGGTGTAGGGTTAGTGTTAGGTGTAGGGTTAGTGTTAGGTGTAGGGTTAGTGTCAGGTTAGGGTTAGTCTTCATCATGAGGCGTCTCACCCATAAGTGTGGTTGAGCAGCTGCAGTAGCGCTGTCCTGTGGAGAGGAGGGATGTGTGAGCAGGAGGCCAGGGCTGGCAAGGAGGAGGTGAGTGTGCTCTGGCTCAGCAGGGTCAGCTGAGAGGGAGAGACCTCACACAGCAGAGACCCCAGACTCAGAACCTCATCACTGCTGAGCTCCGACATGTTCCGACCCTACACACACACACATACACCACACACATACACCACACACATACATACACACACATACACCACACACACATACACCACACACACACACCACACACACACACACCACACACACACATACACACACATACACCACACACATACACCACACACACACCACACACACACCACACACACACCACACACACACCACACACACACACCACACACACATACACCACACACACATACACCACACACATACACCACACACACACACACACAGGTTATGTTCCATCCTGAGCCGACCTGCTGGCTGCTGGCTGCAGCTGACCCTAACCCTCCCTAACCCTAACCCTGGAGGCAGTGTTCCGTACGTTGAGCAGGCAGCTGAGAGCTCTGCTGGTGAGAGCTCGACGGGAGGGGGACCTGAGGGGCACAGAGCTCAGGTTGGCCTGGCCCATCTTCACCAGGAAGGCAGAACACACGGAGGCAGGGAGGCCCTCAATCACCGGAGCCCTGGATGAGTGAAGAGTCACAAACAGTGAGGGGAGAGACTTTGCATACGTGTGTGGTCGAGTACAGTGTGAGTACAGTGTGTGTGTGTTGTGAGTACAGTGTGTGTGTGTGTGTGTGGTCGAATACAGTGTGAGTACAGTGTGTGTGTGTGAGTACAGTGTGTGTGTGTGTGTGTGGTCGAATACAGTGTGAGTACAGTGTGTGTGTGTGTGTGTGAGTACAGTGTATATGTGTGTGTGTGTGAGTACAGTGTGTGTGTTGTGTGAGTACAGTCTGAGTCCATGTCTCCTTACTGTAGGTGCAGCAGCAGGATGGTGGGAACAAGGTTGAGCTCGTCTTCTGTCAGGTTTCTGAAGTAGCCTGCTCTCACTTTCTCCAAGCTGCCAAACAGCCTGCGAGCAGCACAGCACACCTGGGACACGAGAGAGAGAGACACATTCACCAGGAAGGCTGTGAGTGTGTGTCTGTGTGTGTGTATGTGTGTGTGTGTGTACCTGAGCTCTGGTGAGCAACTGGGGATTGTCTGTCAGTGCTATGGCCATGTCCATCGCATCACTATCCGTCGCTTGGTTAATCATGTCACAAGCCACGCCCTGCATGGCCCAGCCCAGCTTCCTGTGAAGGTCATTTACCACATCATTACCCCTGCAGGGTTAGGGCTGCAGAATACTGTAACCAGTCAGGACACCCTGAGGACAGGGACATCCGTTCTTACCGCATAGCTGCAGGTTTAATGGTCTTTCCCATGATCTTCTTGACCAGGAACGCTGCCTGTATTCAAGGAACAAACAGGAATGAACTTCCAGAGTCCTCTCCTGGTTAACAGAAGTGAGATGTGGGAGTGCAGGTCAGCGTCGGGAGTCTGGGTCACCTGTGCTCGTGTCCAGGTCTTTCCGTCCAGCTGGTCGAAGGAGGTGAAGTTGGCCTGGTCCAGGGTGCTCAGGGACAGGCTGGAGAGCAGGGCAGCGGGGACTTTCCGCACCAGCTCCGAGGCGTTAGTATCCTTACGAAACTGCACAGGGGGGGGGGGGGGGGGGGCTGTGTTCACAGGCTGGGCCAGAGTGACAGGATAGGAATGTCCACACATTGTGTACCTGTTGCTTGAAAACTTTTCTTTCTGTGTTCTTTTTTGTCTCCCAACCCTGACTTTACGTTCCCATCCTCTCCTCCCTCTTCCCCTCTACACCTACTTTCCTAATCTTACCCCACCCCCTCCCTCCTCCCTCCCTCCCACCCTCCCCCCTCCCTCTTCCCCCCTCCCTCTCCCCCCCTCCTCACCCCCTCCAGAAGCGCGGTCTTCTGTAGCTTGGTCATGCTCTGGCTCATGCTCTGTAGACCCTCACTACCCAGAAGCCCCAGGGCTTTGACCTTCCTGAGCAGCTTTGAGGCCACACCTCTCACCGCCGGCCCCAGAGACACCAGTTCCTGATTGGTCACCGACTATGAGAGAGAGAGAGAGAGGGAGAGAGAGCGAAAGAGAGAGATTAACCAACCGAACGCAAACGCAGGAGACACTAAAGGTAATTTAGCAATAGCATGTGCACACAGTGTTAGCTGTTAGCTCACCGCACATGCTAGCCCTGTTAGCTCACCGCACATGCTAGCCCTGTTAGCTCACCGCACATGCTAGCCCTGTTAGCTCACCTCACATGCTAGCCCTGTGAGCTCACCACACATGCTAGCCCTGTGAGCTCACCACACATGCTAGCCCTGTTAGCTCACCGCACATGCTAGCCCTGTGAGCTCACCACACATGCTAGCCCTGTTAGCTCACCGCACATGCTAGCCCTGTTAGCTCACCGCACATGCTAGCCCTGTTAGCTCACCTCCTTCCCCTGCAGCAGCTTACTGGCCAGGGCCTTGGCCTGGCTCACGCTCCATTTGGCCTTGGGGCCCAGGGAGGCCAGGGTGTCCTGCAGGGCTGAGATGGAGAACTGGGCCAGAAAGGAGGAGGGCAGGGCTGTCACCCCCGGGCCTAGCTCGCTCAGCAGGGAGTCCCCTGGTGACGGGGAGGTCATCATCAACATGTTCACCAAGCGTTTCTTCAGCTGAGAGCAGAGGCACAGGATCAGAGGCACAGGGTCAGAGGCACAGGGTCAGAGGCACAGGGTCAGAAGCACAGGGTCAGAAGCACAGGGTCAGAGGCACAGAGGAGAAGATGAAGCAGGAGAAACACTGTGTTTGTGTGTGACATCACTGTGTTCGTGTGTGACATCACTGTGTTCATGTGTGACATCACTGTTCCTGTGTGAACTTTGAACAGTTACTCTATTGACCCTGAAGTCCACGAGGCAGGAGAGGCAGGAGAGGGAGCAGACAGGAGGAGGAGGTCACCTCTTTGACATCAGAGTTGCTGCAGTTGCTCAGCTGAGACAGAAGTTTTCTACTGAGGGAGGAGTTCAGTGTCGGGGCGTCGCCATAGAAACATGCCAGTGAGCCAAGCCTGAACAAAGGCCATGGAAAAGATACAGATCAATGCAAATCCTAAAATCAGTCCCTATTTGGTTTGCATACCCACACGCGTGCACACACGCTCACTCACCTGTCCACGTTCTGTATTAACCCTTCCTTGGAACAGTCTTTGACCATCTCCAGGAATTTCCTGCCAAGACGGGGGTTCATCCTGGCCACACCCCTGAAGGAGGAGCTAAAATCCGGGGTCGTTAAGAAGTTGCAGATCTAGGAGGAGGATGAGGAAGAGAAGGGAGGAGAGACTGGTGAAACAAGATAGCTCTTTGTTCCAACTCTTAAGTAATACATCCATCCACCACACGTACACACACAGGAACACACACAGACCTGGTCTTTGGGGATGGTTTTGATGTCGTCCAGAGACAGGCGAGTGAGGAAGGGACCCATCGTCTTCAAACCTTCTATCTTCAGCCACTGCAGCTCCTTAGAGCAGCGAGGAGGAGAGGAGCTCACTGCAGTCAGAGGGGAGAGCTCGTCACTCACTCACTCTCACACACTCACCACACACACACACTCACTCACCACACACACACTCACCACACACACACACTCACTCACCACACACACACTCACTCACCACACACACACACTCACTCTCACACACACACTCACTCTCACACACACACACTCACTCTCACACACACACACACACACAATGTTTGTCGAGCATCTCACCGTGTGTCCTAGGCTTGCCCTGGTCTGGTTTATGTGACCCGTCAGCAAGGCTGCAGTTGAAGTAATTGAGTCCGATCTGCTCCCTCACCCACTCCTTAATCTGGTCCTGCTGCCCCTCCGTCAGAGAGCCAAACACGTCTCGCATCATCTTCATCCTGAAAGCAGCACAGCCGCCTGGCATCACATCGTATGTGTGTGTGTCGGTGTGCTTGTGATGTCATCAGCATGCATTCTTCATACTCACACCCAAAATAAACCTAAATGTGTGTGATCACACGCACTCACACACACACTCACATGACTTGGAGGTGTGGGCGCTGTACGCTGGCGGGCAGGCCCATCTGAAGAGGCGCCATGTTCTGGAGGAAGGGCGAAGCCGCCCACACCAGCCTCCCGTAATCCTCCGGGTCCAGGTTGCTTCCGCCGGTCATCGTCAGAGCCGTCCAGGAGAGGGGGGCGACGAGCGCCCGGAAGAAACAAAGAGGGCCGTCCTGAGGAAGAGGAGGGTGGGGGTTACAGGGGAGCAGCCTTCTGCTGTAACACCAGACTAGGTCACAGTCGATGGATGAGGTAGTGAGGAGAAGAAGCTTGTCATTGAGAGGCAAGCGAGCACTCACCGAGGAGTTCTTCATGAGCTTTATGAGACCTGGAAGACTGGAACAATTCCACATCTTCTCTGTCATGTTCTACAGAGAGAGGGAGGGAGAGAGAGAGAAGTAGAGATCAACAGAATCAGAGACAAATAGAAGAGTTTATGGAGAATATCATTATAGATATTTTCAGGTGGAAAATTCTAAGCCTGTTAAAAGCAGGCGTAAACCAGGATGCGCATATGCCTCCTGGTGAAATGGCAGCCGTAACCCGAGCAAGACGAAGACATAGGCCAAAGGATTTTTGCCACAAGGATCACACTTTGAGTTGAGTGAACACAAGATCATTACGCGTTACAGATTAAGCAGCCATGCAATATTAGTTACTGGAAGAAATCAAAGATTACATCGAATCTCCGACTCAGCGTTCACATTCCATCCCAGCAGTTGTTAAACTCCTCGCTACATTACAAATATTGGCATCAGGATCATTTCAAACAGTCATCGCTGTTTCGACTTTGGTGGCTGATCCATGATAGAAAGAGAGAAGGAGGCCCATTCAATTGCGCGTTTAAATGCTCGTAATGTACGGTATAGTGGGCGGAGAAAGGCGCTGATTACCCGATGACCTGCAGGTTTCGTAAATACGACGTAAACTGAAGTATCACAGCGTGCGCAATCTGCGGGTTGGCTATGGTGCTAATTTGCGAATGTAGTACATGAGTCCCTGAGTGTTCCTACAAGCTCTTTAATAGTATGTGTGTGTGTGTGTGTGTGAGTGTGTGTGTGTGTGTGTATACCCATTCCTGGTCTGGATATTCCATGGTTTGGTTGGGCTGGAAATGCAGCCGACCAGAGTCTGGTGGGGGAAGAGAGGACAGGAGGGAGAGGAAGATGGGAAGTGAACTGAGACCAGACATCTTGTCCCCCGCCGGGACCCCGCTGGTGCTGAGCAGGAAGGAGAACGGGAGAGAAGATGGAGTTAGTTGGCAAGAAAAGGGTCACATGATATGTCATTTCTGGTAACAATTTCATTAAGATATTTTTGTTGAATCCAGAGATTGACTGGAACTGGAACACACCTTAATGCAATAGAACACACAAAGACTCACTTGGTGAGTTGATGGACGTTGTACATCATCACCATGGGAGGCACTTGGTATCCTGAAACAGACCAAACTCTGCACTCATCTGCAGCACTTGGTCAAATGCAACTGTTGGAATTCCAGTGTAGGAAATACAAGTAATGAAACACACACACACACACACTATCATGTGTTCTTACCCATTCCTAGGCATTGCATCATCTGGTAGAATAGAGAAATCACATTATTACTGACTATCAATGTGAATATGTATATATATATATATATATAATATGTGCTGGTGGTGGTGATGTGTGCTGGTGGTGGTGATGTGTGCTGGTGGTGTGTGTGCTGGTGGTGTGTTACCAGATTCTTGGCCTCGTCTCTGAAGCCAGGGGGCGGGGCTGGGAAGCCAGGGGGCGGGGCTGGGAAGCCAGGGGGCGGGTGGGACCAGGGGCGGTCCAGGCCAGGCACTGTGGGCGGCATCGGGGGCGGTACCATAACCGCTGGAATGGCATAGCAGTGTGAAACACTGTACATTGTACTGCAGCACGATCTGCCAGACACGTCACTGTGTTTCGAAGCACAAGGAACACAGCATGGGGGGAGGAGCTCTGTCATGGCGTGAGAGGAGGGATGGTTACTCACCAGAGGGCACCAGGGCCAGGAGGAGGAAGAGGAAGGAGCTCACTGTTCCTGTCAGGGTGTCCATGTTGGATCAGACAGATCAGAGCGGCAGCCTGGCTGGGAGCCAGGAGAGAGGAAGACATGACAAGGATGACACGACTCTTTAACAGGAAGCATTCTGCTTTCTGAATGAAGATCAATGGTCTTCAGAATTCTAGGTACGTTTTTTGTAAACAAATGAGGAAGTTAACTTTAAATTGTTATTTTTGTAAACAGATGAGGAAGTTAACTTTAAATTGTTTATTTTTGTAAACAGATGAGGAAGTTAACTTTAAATTGTTTATCAACAGAATGTGTCATCATCCTTTGTCCTCACCCTGGTCCGTCACTGGTTGTCATGGTTCCTGTCTCCATGTAAATCCCTCAGTGACATTCAAGGTTTCTTAAACACTTCCTCCTCTGAGGCTTGTTATACCTGCCCAGTTGCCTCCTTAATTACCCTGGGTTACCCTGGGTTACCCTGGGTTACCCTGGGTTACCCTGGGTTACCTACCCTATGGACAGGCCCCTGTGGGGCGAGAAGGAGACTGAACAACATGTTACATGATCTCTGTTTTTCAGTCCTCTCAGATAGATTTTGCGCCGGCCGACACTGTCATCAGACTGAATCTGACTCCCTCTTCATGCTGCTGTGAAACAGCATCTCTTCCTCAGGCATTTACATGGGTCCCACAAATGAGATTCCTGAGTCTAGTTTTCCCTTTTGGGTTTCTATCAAACTCACTCATTCAGCAGACTCATTCATCCAAAGCGACTTATAAACACTGTACAGGGATTTGAACCCTTGACACAATGTACATTTTAGTCATTTAGCAGACGCTCTTATCCAGAGCGTCTGCAGGAAGGTGCATACTGCAGGAAGGTGCTTTACCTCCTTGGGCTGAGGGGGATTCTAACCCATGATGTAGTGAGCACAGAGATCTGTGATGTAGTGAGCACAGAGATCTGTGATGTAGTGAGCACAGAGATCTGTGATGTAGTGAGCACAAGAGACACACTACAGTTTCATTTGTAATGAAAGAGCTCCTCTCTGCTCTTCTCCAGGCTCCTGAAGCATCTTGGAACAATTACTATTTATTTATTTGACTATTTATTTATGTATTTTACTCTCTTGTTGATTATTTATCAGTTATTAGAATCAACTTAAGTACCAAATTATACCGTATAGGCTTTAACAATGTTATTTTGTAAATGAGTAAATGTTAACATTGTAATCAGTCAACAAACATTTACATAATTAATTACTATATACTGGCAATAAAAGAAAAAAAACATAACTATGTCTAATTGTATCTATTATAAAGTTTAAAAGATCCACAATGCTACATTAACAACATCATTCTGTTGATCACTTCAACCATTTTAACGTTTTAAAATGTTAACTGTCTCCGCTCTGTATAATTGTATTTGCTGGCAGAGCATTTTATTCACAAAGGACAAAATCCCCCTCGCTTAAAATGACAAGATAAGAAATAACGCTGATCAAAGCCCCCGTATGACATCCTGAAGGTGAAGCCAGTGGTACTCACCTGAGGCAGGTTGTCCTTCCTGTGTGCGGGGTGTAGCGCTGTGTGCGGGGTGTAGCGCTGTGCGGGGTGTAGCGCTGTGTGCGGGGTGTAGCGCTGTGTGCTCCACAGGTGAGTGTGTCTACAGGTGAGCACCAAACCAGGAACAATGATCTGTCCCTCCTCCTTCACAAATTCAAATGCACCTGGGAAGGCTTCAGGTGGGTCAGAAGTGCGATGCTTGAAAGGGTGTGTGTGTGTGTGTGTGTGTGTGTGTGTGTGTGTGTGTGTGTGTGTGTGTGTGTGTGTGTGTGTGTGAATGAATCTTGTCACGCAATGCTGAATAACCTATTCACAGAAAGGCTTATTCAGATCAAATGACAGTATAATCATATTGACATGTTGACATACTTATATTTATAAAACATTGTGTGTCTTTTCATGTCTTTCTTCTCGGGATCAATAAAAGTTCTATCTATCGACAGTATGAATATATTTTTTGTTAATTCATAAAGCTTCCACCATCATAAATCTTTCATCTTTAATGTGACCAATAAGGCTCAAACATAATGAAACGATACCAGGAGTTTTTTAGGCTCTCTGTGATTGGGCGGGTCACTCAAGGTCCCAGAGGTCTTGTTAAGGTCTGTCCACCATGACCTCCGACCTCCCGACCTCCGACCTTTACACCACATTACCCCCACCCTCGTTCACTGCAGCCCCTCAGGATTATACTAGAAACTATTAAAGGCATGGAACATGCCAGGGTTACATATATATCACATACTAATAGCATAAGCCCTGCTAGAATGCATCACAGAATAAAGACATTATTTAACAGTGAATCAAGTAGAAAATGTAATCCACACTTTACAGAGACAATCCATGAACAAATAATTATCCATTTTAGATCAAGTCAAGTCAATTTATCCCACTAGGGGAAATGTATTTGTAGACAGGTATTAAAACACATTCAATCCATCATAAATACTACACAGAGACAACAACACAAAGATGGCCAAACACCATGTGTGTGCCATCCATGGTGTTTGAATAGACTTGTTGTACTTGAGTACTTGTTGTACTATGAGTGAAGCAAATATTGCCTTTTCCAGCTAAAAGGTTAATCAAGGTTATTGCTTTCAGGCAGACAAATTATACAAGTCATGCTCATCATATTTAGTTTTTTTTACTGTCATTGTGTACAATGTACACAGTGTACTTTGCACACTGTGTACAATGTGGGGCTGTCCGTTTCCTAAACATACAGCTTCAACACGGTTCTGTGAATGCCCAGGAGAAACTTCCTCTGAGAATGACCTGGTCTAACTGGTCTGTGGTCATCTGAGACTGACCTGGTTTAACTGGTCTGGTGCACTAACAACCCTACATCAGCTGGAGGTACAGTGAGGTCCTGTATGTCATGTAGAATGTGCATCTTTACTGACACGTTGTTAGGGCTGGACAAACTGATAGGATTGAAAACGAGTGTGGATAGTTCATTTAACATGGATTGAGCTTTAAAACCATGACAACCCAAACAAGTATCTGCTTTACTCTGCTCTCCCCTGTTCTGAAGTACGAGCACTGTAACTAGGGTAACAATCTACCTTCAAACATATTTTTTCTTAACTTCATAACTTCATATTTGGAAACGTTTACACTGTTTTTGTATATGTCCAAGCTGTATTCAGGGATGATCTCACACAAAAGTTTACAGTGGGTTTGAAACAACAAAAGCATCACTACTGTTAAATATCAAACTGATTAGCCCAACAAGAGGGTTGACTCTCCCTGGAACATGATGACTAACAACCTGGCTCCTAATATCTCCCCAGGCTACTGGCACATCCACCTCAACTACACTAATCATACACACATGGAAGAACTAGCCACTCTGTTCCAATAAAGACATTCTAATACTCGTTACTGTACTTAAGCAGATTTTTCTGGTATCAGTACTTTACTTCACTATTTATTTTTCTGCTTTTTTCTGACATCTTTTTTACTTTTTACTTTCACTCCTTTTTATATCAAATTTTTTTTAATCACTTTTTTACAAATATCTTGTACTTTCTATTTCTTACATTCTTACAGCGTTTGCTAAATGACGAAATGTAAGTTGTCGGCGTCAAAAAGGATTCCTGGCGAAAGACAAAATAGTGTATTTTTGTATTAATGTATTAATATTATGTGAGGTCCAACAGGTAGTAAAAATGGTTACTTTTTACTTAAGTATACAGAGACCATACTTCTTTACTTTAACTTGAGTGAAAAAGTGTTGTCATTACTTTTACCTAAGTCTTTTTAAACATGAGTATCTGTACTTCTACTTGAGTGAAGGAGGTGTGTACTTCACATGCAATGCCATCTCTAAGTCTACAATTCAATATGATACTTTCTGTGAAAATCTGAAATATTTTCTGAGTATTAATATCTGAGTTTGCATTAAAGCAAATTAAAAGAAAGATACAGTATTTCATCTCATAACTGAATCAAGCTCTTATATCAGACTGCTTATCAGAGCTTTAAAAAAGGTTTCTGTAGGTTAGTCTGTTTCAGTAAAGCCGTGTAGATGGGAATTGATCTTCGTTGCCAGGTTTGGATTTGTGAAGTGACCTGAAAGAAATAAAGAACGTTATATTCACTACACGTGAGTGTACACGTGTGTGTGTGTGTGCGCGCGCGCGCGCGCGTGTGTGCGTGTATCACAAAAACCTACCTGCCGCAAACTCACGTATGTCGACTGGTCTTTTGAGGAACACATCTCTGTCAGAACAGGAGTACAGCAGTTCTACACATCACTGACTCAGACATGAATGCACAGTAATGGGGACGCACAGTAATAAGATGTTTTTTTCAAACCTTAGGAAGTCGCTCATCAACAACTCGACCTCTGGATGCGCTCTTAAATATTTTTCATTGTCAATTCTCGTTTTTATCTACAAAGAAATAATTGAAGGTTAGCTCCCTGATGTGATTTTAGTTTTATTGTATTGTATCAGTAAATTAATCATTGCGAGTGATAGACTAGCGACTACTAGCACTGTACTGTAGTTAGTGCTACCAGCTAGACTTGTATTTACTGTACCTTATATTGTCTAAGTGTCTCCTGTTGCTCAGCGCTCAAAGCCCCTATGTCCAGTTCTTCTAGTGCACTGTTTCCTGCCATATTTGCGTTATTTACTACACAGTTGATCCAATTACACCAACGTGGACAACAACGGGAGGAAAAGCCACCTGTTGTTGACAAAAAAACCTTTCCATGATTGCTATGACAACAGCTTCCGCGTCATTCACTGTATAACCACACGGTGGCAGCAAAGACACACAATAAATCTTGCCTAGGGCGCCAAATGTAGCACAGTAGCGGTGCTAGGACCTGTACTGTGTGCGTATCTCAGGTGAGGTTGTTATGGGTTCAGGAGTTAGAAAACATGGCTCCCTAGGACAGTGAAGAGGGAAGTGGCCAAGGGTGAACAGCTGGGAACACTCACAGTTGAAGGCCTTGTGTTTGGGTTACCTCAGATTGTGGGATCTATGTTCACCCATGGGAAGGAGTAAGGACCAAGAGGGGCAGGTCAAGCTGAGGAGACACATATGACGCCAGGGGAAGAAGGGGTGAACTAGGCTCTGAGGAGGACAGGGAACTTAGAGGGGTTTTGAGCGAACATTAGAGATGGTGGGCACGCATGTTGGCTTTATTGAGGAGTGATTGACCTTGGCCAAACGTGGGAAGATATTCCCACATATTGTGAAATGGTAGCATACCGCAGGAGATCAGGCTATATGATGGGATGTGTCTTGTGTGTCTTCCTGTACCACGTGCTGCATCGCTGAATAATCCATCAAGCCACCTTGACTTTGATATTCCATCTCTGACTTTATTTTGGACTAAATCCTCTGAAATAAAAACCCTATTTATGAAACCCCCGACACACTTACTCATAAAAAACTATTTTTCTTTTATTGCAGTATAGTTATTTACAAAACACAAGCCAAGCCTTCCGAGCAGTGAACAGGACTGCACCCGACTACATCAAGTCTCTCCTGCAGCCTTACACCCCCACCCGCCACCTACGGTCTTCTTCTGACAACCGTCTGGTGGTCCCACCGCTCAAGAGCGCCCGGTCCCAACACAAGCTCTTAATATTAACTCCTAATATTAACAGCTCAGTGTTCATACTGCCCAAAATGTGGGTATTTTCTTTGTGTGCGTGTGCGTGTGCGTGTGTGTGCAGGTTGAAACATAGGGCCTACAACTCTACTCAAAATTCAAAATAAAAATGACAAGACAATACTCTTGGAAACATCTTCTCTCAGTCTTTCCTATTAATTGTGCAAATAACAATGAAAAGCATTTATTTCCCATTAGTTTCCTGACTTACAGACTATTGAATGGACCTGGTAGGGAGCAGAGGCAGCCTGAGATCCAGGAAGGCTCAGGATTGGTCCGTCTGGACCAGGAAGTAGCTGGTGTTGTTGAAGTCAAAGGCCTCCCTCCCACTCTCCACCACCTCCTCCTCTTCCTCCTCTTCCTCCGATCCTTCCTTTACTTCCACTTCCTGTGGGAGGGGCTCTTTGTGAGGTGGGGGGGCAGAGTTCAGCAGAGCGTTCACTTCCTGTGGGAGGGGCTCTTTGTGAGGTGGGGGGGCAGAGTTCAGCAGAGCGTTCACTTCCTGTGGGAGGGGCTCTTTGTGAGGTGGGGGGGCAGAGTTCAGCAGAGCGTTCACTTCCTGGGCTGCTGGAGCTGATGTGGAGGGGGCGGAGTCAGGGAGGCGGGGCTTGTTGTTGCTAAGGCTCACAAACTTGGAGACGAACCTGTCCTTGTGTCTGAGAGAGGGGGACACGGGGCAGTGAGACTGGGGAAGGAGCTACCAGCAGGGATATCTGTCATCATGTCTGGATGTACACAGCTGTATAAGTAGGGTAGGCAATGCAAGGTTTACCTCAACAGGTAGGCGATGAGGAGAGCGACA
>CM042871.1:20298401-20305901 GCA_023658055.1 Thaleichthys pacificus | reverse complement strand
CCAGAAGGAGGGATGTTGTCGCTGGTAGAAGGTGTGTATCCAAGATGGCTGACAGCGTGGATGTTTATTTCTCGACCTCTATACCCCTCCTCTGTTGTTGTCTGTGCTGTTTTCAGTTCACTCTCAGCTTGGACTGCTGCCACAGAGGAGGTGGTGGACAGTTCAGCTGCACCAGCGTGCTTCTCTGGGTTCAGTCTCCTCAGCCTAACCTGAACAGAGACATTCCTGTCTGCTGTGGCACCAAGGCCTGGGCTGGAAGCCCCTTTTAAAGGAGGGTGTTTGTCAGTGACAACAGTTCCCTCGGTAGGGGCCACACTCTCTGCCCTAGTTGCAAAGTTGGAGGCTATTTCGATGACAGAGTTGTGTCTACGAGCGGTGCTGTCTGTTGTGGAGAGGACAGAGGTGGTCCTCTGTGCTCTGAGGACCATCACCTCCACCCCGTCCACCTTCGCCCAGCCACCGCAGCCCAGAACCAGCTCACCGCCCGGGGGTACAACCAGCACATCAGGAGGGCGCTCTGGAGAAAGACAGAAAACACAAGAGCAGTCAAGCGCGGAGCAGTTGAGAGAGGGAGGAAGAGAGGGTGGTGAGCGCGTGTCCTCGGGTGGTTCTGTCGTGTGTTCTGGTCTCGGGTGACTGGCTGGCAGAGATGAAGAGGAGGATGAAGAGGAGGATGACATGCACAACTCATTACTAAATGATTTCTTTCTTCCTCTTTCAACACATGTGGGATTCCCCCTCTTTGCCCCTTCTGCTCTCTCCATCTCTACCTCCCTCTATCTCCCCGTCCCCCTCGCTGCTCTGCCGAGTGTAGACTGTGGCTTTAGGTTAGCGCAGGGGTCGGCAACCCGCGACTCTAGAGCCGCATGCGGTAGGCTAGTAGGCTAGTACATAGATATATATAAACACTTATATATGTTTATATATATCTATGCTAGGCTAGTAGGCTAGTAGGCTAATATAGCGACACTAATATAGCGACACTTACAGCATGTGTTGCCTTCATTATAAGGCTTATATAAGGCTTTTAATTTTTTGCGGCTCCAGACAGATTTGTTTTTTTGGTCCAATATGGCTCTTTCAACATTTTGGGTTGCCGACCCCTGGGTTAGCGGAACAACCAACAACTAATATCTTCCAGTGAGAATCATTTAGTAAACATTCCGTCCATCCAGTCTTCATGAATAACAGCAGGAAGTGCATGAAAACTCCAGCTTGCTGCTGGAGGACAGCGCTCCCAGAGAGACCTTCACTACAGCAACAAAACTAACAAATACATGTCTGCAGATCGTTGGACAAAGAATTCCTTTGACCTTTTGACTGTCCATGAGTTTTAAACAAAACAATCTGAGACCTTGGCAACTCTGGCTCAATATTAGTTAATCAGTTATCTGTATTAGTGTGTCCTATGTTTTTGAAGAAATTACAGGCTTCTGAGAAAACAAACCATGTTGATATTATGTTAAATAATACTTTTTACTTGAACTAAATTGAGTGGAACCCGACACAATAATATAATTATAAATAATAATAAATAATAAATAGTTTAATAAAAAAATTGTAATAGTAAATACATTTTTACATTTGCATCACCTGATATAGGCCTAACTAAATCTCTTACCTGTTGGGGGACAGGGCTCGTGATAGCTGAAGACAGGGTAGAAGAGCGCGCTCAGACACACACTGACCACCCACATGTTCTCACTTGTCCGTAAACTGTCTCTCTCTCAAACTAAATTTCCCATTAGCGCGAACCATCGAAACAAATCTAAATTAAGAGAATAAACACAGTTATAATAGTAATTTCCAGAAGGTGAGTAGAATCAGATCTCAGTAGCGAAAATGTGTTTAACTAAGTAAATTGTACAAACAGTAGCTATACGAACACAAGAGGCGGACATTTCCCTATCCCTGTAATATTTAAAGTCCGTTATTGCGAAACATGTCTTCCTCTTGCCCACACTCCGCAGAGGCACCAGTAGTTTCTCTCTGAGGCACGAGCCAGAATGCGCAGCAGATTATTTGGCTTTGGTTAAAAAAACGTCCGTTCGTACTTCATCCAGCCTCCAGGTTTCTGCGGCAAGTTTAAAACTTCTGGGACCTTGACTGTTACATTACATTTAGTCATTTAGCAGACGCTCTTATCCAGAGCGACTTACTACAGGGACATTCCCCCGAGGCAAGTAGGGTGAAGTGCCTTGCCCATGGACACAACGTAATTTTTCACGGCCTGGAATCGAACCGGCAACCTTCAGATAACTAGCCCGATTCCCTAACCGCTCAGCCACCTGACTCCCTAATGTTCGTGCATTCTTGATTTTAGAACAAGATAACTCATATAACTCAGATATACATTATATAAAAACTAGGCTCTTTCCTGTTACAGTCTTCTATATTAAGTTCCTAACAGTTCTTTTTTGTTTATTTGTATAAACTTAGCTTACACTATAGAGTTCACAGAAACATTTCAACACTACATTTGTGTGTTTCCTCTTCAGATGGAGAAAGACATATCGACATACATTGATGTATGTCGATATGTCATGCGCACCCAAGCCCGTAAACACACCAAGCCAGGACCTGCGTGGTGGAAACCGTGTTGTTTCAGCTTGCGTGTCGTCAGAAAATGCTCTTATTTCAGTTTCTAGAAGGAATAAAACCCACACCCAGAGTAGGGCTCCTCCCAGAGAGAGGGAGGTTATGATAAGTATTTATTGACCACCGTCCAACATGTTTCCTCCACCCGTACTCACCTCCTACATCTCCGCCCTGTCAGGCGGAGCACAGAGGTCCACAGCACAAACGTTTTGCCAAAAAAATGCACCATTTTTTTGTTAATCAGTTTTGATAAATCACTGCAACACAGAAGCTGCCTCACAGACGCTGATCTCAGAGCAGCTGTGTAGAGGCCAGGTAGAGGCCAGGTAGAGGCCAGGTAGAGGGTCATCTGGAGCTGTGCAAGGCCAGGGGAGACACAGCTGCACTGCAGACACAGCTCCCTGGAACCACCCTGCCTAACATCAGCACTGATCTGACAGTATTAAGGCTTTACTCCTGCACCCCCATCCCACACCCACCCCCCACCCTCGCCGTGCAGACCCCCCCCCCACCCCCCCCTCGCCGTACAGACCCCCCCCCCCCACCCCTCGCCGTGCAGACCCCCCCCCCCCCCCACCCCTCACCGTGCAGACCCCCCCCCCCCCACCCCTCGCCGTGCAGACCCCCCCCCCCCCACCCCTCACCGTGCAGACACCCTGAAGAGCAGCACAGCTGTTTTCACATAAATCAGTTTCACCACAACTTCCCTCTGAAGTCAAAGAGAAGTTCTGATGCAGCTTGATGCCCATGATCTTCTTCTTCTTCTCTGCAGGCCCAGCGTGGGAGGAGAGTGGGTCGCCACACTCTGGTTCTCTCACCCAGGGCCACTGGGTTAGAAGACCCCCAGAGCTGGAAGACCCGGTGCACAGCCTGTGGGAGGCTGGGTGACTCGAATCAAACGTACCAACGATCTGGGAAACACTCATGGTGGGAAGTACAGGCCAAGCAAGAAGGAGTCAAGTTTTTTCTTACAAGAACTCAGTGTAGAAGCGAATCATCCACCAATATGGTGCAGAAGAGGAACAACAGGATGAGGAAGACCAGGCCAGGAGGAGAGAGGAGAGAGGAGGAGAGAGGAGGAGAGAGGAGGAGAGAGGAGGAGAGAGGAGGAGAGAGGAGGAGAGAGGAGGAGAGAGGAGGAGAGAGAGAGAGGAGAGAGGAGGAGAGAGGAGGAGAGAGGAGAGAGGAGGAGAGGAGGAGAGAGGAGGAGAGAGGAGGAGAGAGGAGGAGAGAGGAGAGAGGAGGAGAGAGGAGGAGAGAGGAGGAGAGAGGAGGAGAGAGGAGGAGAGAGGAGAGAGGAGGAGAGAGGAGGAGAGAGGAGGAGAGAGGAGGAGAGAGGAGGAGAGGAGGAGAGAGAGGAGAGAGGAGAGAGGAGGAGAGAGGAGGAGAGGAGGAGAGAAGGCTTTCTGTGTTCCTTTAACTTAAAACAACGTTCTCACTGAGAACTTCAGTGAACACAGAGACGTTAAAGATATCATTTTAAGACAACTACAGCTCTTATATTGTCAAGGCTGATGCTTTCATGGGTCGATTCTCTGTCTTCCTTGTCACCTATTGGCTCTCACCCTTGCTACTGAAGGAATATTGTTTTTAAGCATATGCTGTTTCCTCTGTGCTCAACTTTATACAATCAAATATGTTTTACATAGTATCTGATTTGGAGCGAAGTTTTGCCCAATAATTGTATTTGAGGTGTTTTTCATAAGAGTTGGAGCGAGAAACCACTCCCCCTTCCTTGTGATCTGAAGGGGTCCAGTCTCTCCTGCATGCCAGGTCCTCTCCTCCAGCATGTAGGCAAACGTGTCACTTAAAACAGGTAATAATGCATGTTGGTTAGAGTTGCTCAGTGAATCAGCTGATGGTTGATTTGCAAGGCAAATGCATCTTGTTCTTTAGTTTTTTTTGTGGTTTCGGTTGAGACACAGAAGTGGTTGTCGGTTGTATTTCATAAACCCCCCACGCCGCCGTCTGTCACACACAGATTCACAGTGTGTGTCCTGCCTGCAGCCTCTCAGGCTGTAAGCATGAACAGTGTGTGTGACTTCCGCCTAGGGTCTGCTTACACTTCAGTTGTATTGGCAATACTTGGTGACCATTCCCAAAACATTTCCAAGCTAAAATTCTCTAGAATTTGTAATCTCCCAGTATTCCCTCCCTCCATCTCTTCTGTCCATCCCTGTGTCACACTGCATGGCTGGTTTCCTTGGCGACGGGGGGCGGGCCTGGTCCGCTGGCTCCAGTGATGCGAGCGGCGACGCCCCTCCAGCCCAGAAGAGCCTCCTGTGGACCAGAGGACAGACCGGGGTTAAAGGGTGAGGGAGGTGGAGAGAGGTGGAGAGAGGTGGAGAGAGGGAGGGAGGTGGAGAGAGGGAGGGAGGTGGAGAGAGGGAGGGAGGTGGAGAGAGGGAGGTGGAGGGAGGGAGGGTGGAGGGGAGGGAGGTGGAGGGAGGGAGGTGGAGAGAGGGAGGGAGGTGGAGAGAGGGAGGGAGAGAGGGAGGTGGAGAGAGGGAGGTGGAGGGGAGGGAGGTGGAGAAGAGAAAGGGAACCTTAAAGGGAGTTCTTTGAAGTGGTACAAAAGACCATCTCACCTGAACAAGAGCCCAGCCCCCAGTAGAGTCTCCCCCAGGAGCCCTCACCGGGATGGGGGC
The DNA here is from genome assembly GCA_023658055.1 of Thaleichthys pacificus. Lineage (NCBI taxonomy): Eukaryota > Metazoa > Chordata > Actinopteri > Osmeriformes > Osmeridae > Thaleichthys > Thaleichthys pacificus. The sequence goes on along the minus strand of CM042871.1, from coordinate 20,300,655 downwards.
AAAGCTGGGGGCAAAGCTGGCCTGGTCTGGGGCTGGAGGAGTGTGAGTCTGGGGGCTAGCAGCAGGCTGTGTGTGGCCCACAGGAAGTGTGTGGTGCTCCTTCCTCTGGGGGCGTGTCATGGGACCCTCCCACGAGCGAGGAGGAGTTGGAGAGAGGCGGGGCGGAGGCGTGGCTGGGGGCGTGGCTGGGGGCGGGGCTGGCCTGGCTGAGGGCGGGGCTGGCCTGGCTGGGGGGCGTGTACTTCTTCTTGCGCAGCGTGTCGATCCAGCTGCTGCTGTGGCGCGAGGCGAAGCTGGCCAGCCCCAGAGACGACAGCCTCATGTTCCTACCAGAGGTGATGAGCTCCCCGAAGCCCTCCTGGTGAGCGAAGGCGTAGCCAGACCTCCTAGACCCGCCCCTCGCTCCCAGACGGCCCTCGCTGACACTGCCAAGCCCACGCCCGACTCCGCCCACACCCCGACATGCAGGCTTACGCTTCTTCTGACGCACTAGCTGGTGTATGCGCACCTGGAGAGGAGGAGGGGAGGAGGAGAGAGGAGGGGAGGAGGAGAGGAGGGGGGAGAGGAGTGGAGGAGGAGGTGGGAAGGAGAGGAGGGAGGAGAGGAGGAGGAGGGGAGGACGAGGAGGAGGAGAGGAGGAGGCGGGGAGGAGGAGGGGAGGAGCGGACAGGAGGCGGAGGGGGGGGAGGAGGATAAGGACAGGAGGGAGGAGAGGACAGGAGGGGTAGGTGAGGGCCGGAGGTGAGGAGGACGGGAGGAGGAGGAATGAGGACAGGAGGGAGGAGGGGAGGGGGGAGGAGGGGAGAGGGGGAGGATGGGAAGGAGGAGAGAGGATCAGTTCTTCACTAATGACGCTGACAAATATTTGATTTTGTTTGGATATCTCAAAACAGTACCTACACACAATGCAGCATAGCACACACACACACACACACACATACACACACCACCCCAAATAGGTCAGTTAAACATTACTCCAGAGAGAGCCCACTCACTGTGTCTGACAGCTGAGGTTTCAGGTCCAGTTTGAGGAAGCGGAACGCCAGGACTGGAACTATACAGATCACCGTTGCCAAGGCGATGGTCAACCATACCACCGGCTGAACTAATGTGCTCTGGGCACTGCCTACAAGTACACACACACAGACGTTATGTTACTATAGAAACGCATAACTGCAAGTGTGTGTGTGTGAGAGAGACACTTACCTACAAAGTGGAACTGATTGGGGAACATGGTGAAGAGAGCCTGGCTGTGCATGGCCAACATGATGGTGAGGTAGAGGCCCAGAGACCCCCACACAAAGAAGTGGTTTATAGCAGTCCAGTAACCTGTATCCAGAGAAATCTACACATACACACACACACACACACACAGTGAAGCATCAAGATATCAAATCAAAACCCCAAATCAAAACGCTACCCACCTACTTTCAGAACCACATGCTGTTACAGCACATGTAAACACACACACACACAGTGTAAACACACACGCACAGTTCAGCCCAGGTCCCTCTCACCTGCACACTGACCACGATGACCAGGGCCGTAGCCGTGGTGACGGCGAAGGTCTGGTAGTCAGCGAGGGGCTCGCCGGAGCTCTGCGTGGCGCCGGAGAGGACAGCGTAGGGGACGAAGAACAGAGCCAGGGAGGTGAAGATGCCCTGAGAGATGCAGATGAAGAACTCCCTCTTGTTGAACAGCAGGTTGAGCTGGCCTGGCTCATACAGCTTGGGGAACTCCACACTGCGCTGCTCTGGAACATCCTGTACACAGCACAGACATCAGCACAGTGTGTGTGTGAGTGTGTGTGTGTGTGAGGAGGGGGGGGTTGTAGATATAAATGTGTGTGTGTGTGACCGACCTGATCAAATATCCCCATGGCCAGCACAGGGAGAGAGGTGTAGACGATGTTGTACAGAGTGATGAAGTACTGGTCATACACCGTCTGAAAGAGACATCCAGACACACAGTCACACCTCCACCTTAACACAGTCACACCTCCACCTTAACACAGTCACACCTCCACCTTAACACAGTCACACCTCCACCTTAACACAGTCACACCTCCACCTTAACACAGTCACACCTCCACCTTAACACAGTCACTCCTCCACCTAAACACAGTCACACCTCCACCTAAACACAGTCACACCTCCACCTTAACACAGTCACACCGCCTTAACAGTCACACCTCCACCTTAACACAGTCACTCCTCCACCTAAACACAGTCACACCTCCACCTAAACACAGTCA
>CM042871.1:20233401-20293401 GCA_023658055.1 Thaleichthys pacificus | reverse complement strand
CTCCCTCCCTCCCTCCCTCCTCCTCACCCTCACTCTTCTCCTCACTCATGAACGGTGTGACAAAGGGAGAGCAGGCGGAAGAACTCGTGTGTGTGGGGGTCCCCCACCTTCACCGCCTCCAGCAGACTGACGTCATGGAAACAGAAGTCTGGATCTGCCAGAGGGTTGAATGTGGAGAAGTCCAACCTCTGGAGAGAGAGACATACACACACACAGGAAGAGAGAGGGGGGTGAGAGACCCTATGGTTCATGATGAGGTTTGGTAAGTAGTGTGTGAGTGTGTGTGTCTCAGGGATCATGCTATGAGTATGATACAAAGCTTACCTGTGGTTGTGATCCCAGTGTGTCCATCATCTCACCTGAGAAGCACACACACACACACACACACACACACACAACAGTAAACCCACTCTTAGTTTCACAGCAGAAGCTGTCCATAGCCGTGTCTGTGTGTATGAACAGCTGGTGCACACACACCATAGGCCTGTCCGTTGATGGAACACATTGTTGAAGGTCATGATGTTCTGAGTGAGAGTTCCTGTCTTGTCACTGAAGATGTACTCCACCTGAGAACACAGACTGCATTAACACCCCAGACCCACTTCCAGTGTGTGAGACAGAAACACTGACAGACTGACAGAGAGAGAGAGAGAGATGAGAGAGAGAGAGAGAGAGACAGAGAGAGAGAGAGAGAGAGAGAGAGAGGAGTCAAATCTGTTTCCTCTCAGTGTATGTATTGTGTGTGTGTGTGTGTGAGTGAGTGAGTGAGTGAGTGAGTGAGTGAGTGTGTGTGTGTGTGTGAGTGAGTGGTGTGTGTGGTGAGTGAGTGTGTGTGTGTCCCACCTGCCCCCAGCTCCTCGTTGAGGGTGGTGGTCCTGGCCTCTGCTGCTGTGTTGCAGACAGGACAGAACATCCTCCTGTCCCAGTTGATGAAGTAGCTGTGAGCCAGCCTTATCACCCTCCACACTGAGGAGGGAGGAGGGGAGGGGAGAGAGGAGAGAGAGAGAGAGAGAGAGAGAGAGAGAGAGGGAGGAGGGGGGGGGGGGGAGATGAGAGAGAGGAGAGAGAGAGAGAGAGAGAGAGAGAGAGAGAGAGACTCAGTTCTCTGTTGCAGTCGGTGTCACATTGTTACACTTCAAGTACAATTCAAGACTATGTTTGTGATCATTCAGGTCAGTTTGGGTCACATCATTAGTCAGTCAGTTGAGTGTTTCAGTAAGCACACTAGTACACTTCACAGGAGGCTAGTAGGTTTGGGGTGTTAGTGGGGTAGTGGAGGAGGTGGAGGAACAGACATGTAGGGAGAGCCAGCTGCAGTACTCTGTCTTACCTGAAGGGGGAGCTCTGAGGACAACATGGACAAATTAAACAAACAAAATGTCAACCAATCATGTTAAAGAACCAATCATGTTAAAGAACATGGATGCACTGGAGAAATGGGCAAGTAGATGTCAAAATAAAAGGAGGATTGTGTTTGAGTGGCTCCCCCGGCCCTCCTGCCCTCCTGCCACCCTCTCCCCCTGCCCTCCTGCCACCCTCTCTCCCCCTGCCCTCCTGCCACCCTCTACCCCTGCTCTCCGGCCCTCCTGCCACCCTCTCCCCCTGCCCTCCTGCCACCCTCTACCCCTGCTCTCCCGGCCCTCCTGCCACCCTCTCCCACTGGCCTCTCAATAACTGAGTCTCACAAAGAAAAACTGAACATCGAAGCTGGCTTCTTTGCCTTGACTTAGTTTCTTAATGATGATGATGTGGTGTCGAAGCTGTCGTGCCACAGCCAGGGGGCGCTGTTTACCTGACGTAGAGTGAGATGGGCACCACGGTGTTCAGGATGATGACATAGGACCAGAAGGAGAGGAAGGCGGAGAACAGGAAGTTGTCGACAGGAAGGTCCCAGGGAAGGTAGCTCTGGAACAGCTGTCCCACCTGGCGCTCCCAGACGGCGTTCCCCACGGCCAGGATCACTCCCATGCACACCAGGAAGCCGAAGATCTGTCAGGAGGGGGAAGGAGCCTGTCACAGCAGGCTCAGAACATGACCCCTCCCGCTCAAGACCCTGCGGCAGCGGGAGGTTTCCTACCCAGAGGACCAGGGTGTTCATGAGGCGGTCGATGCTTGTGCGTTTGAACTTGGTGCGACCGCTGTTCTGCATCAGCTTGGTGTCTGGACCTGTGAGACACGGGGAACAGTATCTGTTAAAACACACACACACACGCTCTCTAACACCCACACACACGCAGCTACACACACACAGACTCCCTCCCGCTGTCTGTCTCTCGCACACACACACACACCTGCGAAGATGACCAGGCCGTAGCAGGTCTCTGTGTTGCGCAGGACACATCCTCGCAGCAGCATGTTCTGGTTGCTCAGGCTGTATGTGCTGTCTTTCCAGAACAGGGTCCCATGGAAACGATCCAGCTTGTTGTTAGGGGGCTCACACACCACCTCACCTACACACACACACACACACACACACACACACACACACACACACACACACACACAGGACACACACACACACACACACAGGACACACACACACACACACTCACACACACACACAGGACACACACACACACACAGGACACACACACAGGACACACACACACACACACAGGACACACACACACACAGGACACACACACACACAGGACACACACACAGGACACACACACACACACAGGACACACACAGGACACACACACACAGGACACACACACAGGACACACACAGGACACACACACACACAGGACACACACACACACAGGACACACACACACACAGGACACACACACACAGGACACACACAGGACACACACAGGACACACACACGACACACACACACAGGACACACACACACACAGGACACACACAGGACACACACAGGACACACACAGGACACACACACACACGACGCACACACAACACACACAGGACACACACAGGACACACACAGGACACACACACACACTTTAAAAATGCAAAACACATATAAAATGGTCTCATTCCAAGCACACTTATTTAATTTAGGGGTATTTTAGGAGGTAGAATCGATTGCAAACACACACTGTGCACAGACACACCCAGGTGTGTGGAATGTGATACAAGGCGTGTGTGTGAACTGGTGAGCTGCAGAGTGCTGAGCAGGTGAGGAGACCATGCTCACTGCTGACGAGGCGCTGGGGGCGAGGGGGCTGGGGGCGAGGGGGCTGGGGGCGAGGGGGCTGGGGGCGAGGGGGCTGGGGGCGAGGGCGCTGGGGGCGAGGGGGCTGGGGGCGAGGGGGCTGGGGGCGAGGGGGCTGGGGGCGAGGGGGCTGGGGGCGAGGGGGCTGGGGGCGAGGGCGCTGGGGGCGAGGGGGCTGGGGGCGAGGGGGCTGGGGGCGAGGGGGCTGGGGGCGAGGGGGCTGGGGGCGAGGGGGCTGGGGGCGAGGGGGCTGGGGGCGAGGGGGCTGGGGGCGAGGGGGCTGGGGGCGAGGGGGCTGGGGGCGAGGGGGCTGGGGGCGAGGGGGCTGGGGGCGAGGGGGCTGGGGGCGAGGGGGCTGGGGGCGAGGGGGCTGGGGGCGAGGGGGGCTGGGGGCGAGGGGGCTGGGGGCGAGGGGGCTGGGGGCGAGGGGGCTGGGGGCGAGGGGGCTGGGGGCGAGGGGGCTGGGGCGAGGGGCGCTGGGGGCGAGGGGGCTGGGGGCGAGGGGGCTGGGGGCGAGGGGGCTGGGGGCGAGGGGGGGGCTGGGGGCGAGGGGGCGCTGGGGGCGAGGGGGCTGGGGGCGAGGGGGCTGGGGGCGAGGGGGCTGGGGGCGAGGGGGCTGGGGGCGAGGGGGGCTGGGGGCGAGGGGGCTGGGGGCGAGGGGGCTGGGGGCGAGGGGGGGGCTGGGGGCGAGGGGGGCTGGGGGCGAGGGGGCTGGGGGCGAGGGGGCTGGGGGCGAGGGGGGCTGGGGGGCGAGGGGGCTGGGGGCGAGGGGGCTGGGGGCGAGGGGGCTGGGGGCGAGGGGGCTGGGGGCGAGGGGGCTGGGGGCGAGGGGGCTGGGGGCGAGGGGGCTGGGGGCGAGGGGCTGGGGGCGAGGGGGCTGGGGGCGAGGGGGCTGGGGGCAGAGGGGGAGACCAGGGCTGCTAAAGTGCAGACTGGGAGGGCAAAATGTCTCTGTGTGTGTGTGTGTGTGTGACAGTGGAAAATGTGTGTCTGAGAACCGGGGGTTGCTAAGTTGCTGGTTGCAGAGTGAACCTGCTGACCTAAAAGGCTTGAGAACTAGACAGTCTGAGAGGGGAGACAGAGAGAGAGAGAAGGAGAGAGGGAGACAGAGAGAGAAGGAGAGAGGGAGACAGAGAGAGAGAGAAGGAGAGAGGGAGACAGAGAGAGAAGGAGAGAGGGAGAGAGACAGAGAGAGAAACAAGAGGAGAGTAAAGGAGAGCGTCGCCCTCCTACCGTTGAAGGTGCGAGGTCGTTGGGGTCACCCAGTTCTGATGTCACAGACAACGACTGGCGCACTTTCATGTTGCTCTCCCTGCAACACAACAATGAGACTGGACAGGTAACTGAACATGTCCTCTGACCGGACAGGTAACTGAACATGTTCTCTGACCGGACAGGTAACTGAACATGTCCTCTGACCGGACAGGTAACTGAACATGTCCTCTGACTGGACAGGTAACTGAACATGTTCTCTGACTGGACAGGTAACTGAACATGTTCTCTGACTGGACAGGTAACTGAACATGTCCTCTGACTGGACAGGTAACTGAACATGTTCTCTGACTGGACAGGTAACTGAACATGTTCTCTGACTGGACAGGTAACTGAACATGTTCTCTGACTGGACAGGTAACTGAACATGTCCTCTGACCGGACAGGTAACTGAACATGTTCTCTGACCGGACAGGTAACTGAACATGTTCTCTGACCGGACAGGTAACTGAACATGTTCTCTGACCGGACAGGTAACTGAACATGTTCTCTGACCGGACAGGTAACTGAACATGTTCTCTGACCGGACAGGTAACTGAACATGTCCTCTGACCGGACAGGTAACTGAACATGTTCTCTGACCGGACAGGTAACTGAACATGTTCTCTGACTGGACAGGTAACTGAACATGTTCTCTGACCGGACAGGTAACATGAACATGTTCTCTGACCGGACAGGTAACTGAACATGTTCTCTGACCGGACAGGTAACTGAACATGTCCTCTGACCGGACAGCTAACTGAACATGTTCTCTGACTGGACAGGTAACTGAAACATGTTCTCTGACCGGACAGGTAACTGAACATGTTCTCTGACTGGACAGGTAACTGAACATGTTCTCTGACTGGACAGGTAACTGAACATGTTCTCTGACTGGACAGGTAACTGAACATGTTCTCTGACTGGACAGGTAACTGTGGTACTGAAGGTATTCTGACCCGTCGAGCTCTGCTGTCTCGATGTAACACAGCCCATGAGGTTCACTGCTGGACAACAGGAGCAGGTCAGCCTGCGGACACACACACACACACGTACACACACACGTACACACACACGTACACACACGTACACACACACGTACACACACACGTACACACACACACACGTACACACACACACACGTACACACACACACGTACACACACACGTACACACACGCACCACACAGTTGATTAAAAGTGAACTGCAGGATATGAAATCACTAAAGTACATCCATAAAATGTTATGAAAGCACATGATGACAAGGGTCTATATAAACGACACCTCTGTACAGGGCTTCAGATAAGGACTGTGTGTGTGTGTGTGTGTACGTGTGTGTGTGTGTGTGTGTACGTGTGTGTGTGTGTGTGTGTGTACGTGTGTGTGTGTGTGTGTGTGTGTGTATGTGTGTGTGTGTGTGTGTACGTGTGTGTACGTGTGTGTGTGTGTGTGTGTGTGTGTACGTGTGTGTGTGTGTGTGTGTACGTGTGTACGTGTGTGTGTGTGTACGTGTGTGTGTGTGTGTGTGTGCAGTATTGGCAGTCACACTGAAAACATTAAAGTGTCAGACACACTTACTGCCACAAACTGCTTGTTTTCCAGTTTAATTATATCACCCACTCGAACATTCATCCACTTCTCCTTCTCCAGGCTGAGAGAGCGAAAAAAAGAGACAGAGAGAGAAATATATATATTAATATTTAATAGAAAGAGGGAGGGAGAGAGAGAGAGACACATGGGTGTAGTGCAGCGTGTCAGCCAGCAGGGGGACTCACCAGCCGTGGATGAGGACCTGAGACTGGCGGTTATTCACCTGGTTGTCACTCCTTGTGACGGAACTGCAGGAACACGAGCAGCCGTTACACACTGTGGGCTGTGTGCGTGTACAGTATATGTGTGTGTGTGTACAGTATGTGTGTGTACAGTATGTGTGTGTGTGTGTGTGAGAGAGACTCACGTAGTCGTCTGTGGCATCCTTCACTGCAGTGATGCTCAGCACGAGAACTAGAGGCACGATGGTGGTGAACCAGGAGAGAGAGGAGATCTGAGGGATCATGGCTGGAGGGAGGGAGGGGGGGGGGGGGGAGGAGGGAGGAGGGGAGGGAGGGAGGGGGGGCAGGTGAGGTAGGGGGAGGGGGCGGGAGGGAGGGGGGGAGGGGGAGGGAGGGAGGGGGGGGGGGGGGAGGGAGGGGAGAGAGGGAGGGGAGGGAGGGAGGGGGGGGGGGAGGGAGGGGAGTAGAGGGAGGGGAGGGAGGGAGGGAGGGAGGGGGGGGAGGGAGGGGAGAGAGGGAGGGGAGGGAGGGGGGGAGGGGGGAGAGAGGGAGGGAGGGAGGGAGGGAGGGGAGAGAGGGGAGGGAGGGAGGGAAGGACAACACAACACAGAGTTTTGGAGTGTGCATGTGGAATAAGCAATGAAAGATGAGGCATTTCTGTTTCATGCATTAGCATGAGGTCAATCTTTCCATGCACTCCTATCTTTTTTCTTCCTCCTTTCATATATATGTTGTCCTTCAGGGGTGTAAGTGGAGAGCAGCTCTCTCCTCCTCCCTCCCCCCCCCCTCCTCCCTGGAATGTCCTGCACCTCCCCCCCCCTCTCTCTCTCACTCTCCTCCCCCCCCTCCCTCCTCCTCACCTCCCCCCCCTCCTCTCCTCCTCCCCTCCCCCCCTCCTCCCTGAATGTCCTGCACCTTCCCCCCCCTCTCCTCCTCTCCTCCCCCCCCCCCCTCCCTCCCTCCTCACCTCCCCCACCCCCTCTCTCCTCCTCACCTCCCCCCCCCTCTCTCCTCCTCACCTCCCCCCCCTCTCTCCTCCTCACCTCCCCCCCCCTCTCTCCCTCCTCCCCTCCCCCCCCCCCTTGTCCCTGAATGTCCTGCACCTCCCCCCCCCCCTCTCTCCTCCTCCCAGCATGATGTTCCCTCCATCCTCCACGTACCTGCAGGATGAGGAGGAACAGGAAGTAGGTGTTGGCCACTTCCTGAAACTGCTCAAACAGGTTGACGGGCAAAAAGGTGATGATGTTGTACTTTGACGTCATGATGCAGTTACTCTGGAGAGAGAGAGAGAGACACACACGGAGAGTAGAGAGAGAGAGAGAGAGACAGAGAGCTTGTGAGCCTTACATTTACATTACATTTACATTTAGTCATTTAGCAGACGCTCTTATCCAGAGCGACTTAGAGTAAGTACAGGGACATTCCCGCCGAGGCAAGTAGGGTGAAGTGCCTTGCCCAAGGACACAAAGTCATTATGCATGGCCGGGAATCGAACCAGCAACCTTCTGATTACTAGCCCGATTCCCTAACCGCTCAGCCACCTGACTCCCTACTACTGACATTTGTTGTAACAGTGTTGGATTATATCCACACAGATCTATACAGGGGTGTGTCCTCGGTGCTGTCTTATACAGGGGTTGTGTCCTCAGGACTGTCTTATACAGGGGTGTGTCCTCAGGACTGTCTTATACAGGTGGTGTGTCCTCAGGACATGTCTTATACAGGGGTGTGTCCTCAGGGCTGTCTTATACAGGGGCTGTGTCCTCAGGGCTGTCTTATATAGAGGTGTGTCCTCAGAGCTTGTCTTACCGCCGTACTGGAACTTCTCATTGTACTCTCTGTCATTGGCCCGGACTCTTCTCTCCTCCTCTAAGGAAACACACACACACACATTGAGACAAAACACCAAACACAAATTGTACAGTCTTAAACCACTGTGTTGTAAATCTCCATGCCAACAGACCAGCCCCAGTGACCACATGATCACCTCACTGTGAGGGAGGGACACGGTAGGAATTGGCCAAATTAAGAGTATTTGACTGGTCAGGTCTGAGTCAATATCTAGATTCATCCATATCTTTCCTGGCGAGCCTTTCTTCAGAAGAGCGATGAGGAGAGGAGGAATGAAAGAGAGAGTGCAGAGGACATGAGAGAAGGAGGAGGAGATGATGGGCTTTGTCCAGAAAGAATTTGTGGGTTAAATCAATGTAGAGCCGACGGCAGAGTAGAATAACACACACACACAGACACACACATATGCAGACGCACACACACACACACAAGGCCAAATACTGTACCTCTGAGCAGTAATTAGCTTGGCTCATTAATGATGGGGCACCCAGCACAGATCAGAGCCAAATACCTTTTACTCATTGGGTGGATGTGTGTGTTGTGTGTGTGGTAGTGTGGGTGCGTGTGTGTGTGTCTCTACTACCCATCACTTGGTGGGAAACACTGCCAGATTTGCTAGCTTATAAATGCCAGATCACCAGAAGGCTGAGTTAGCTAAGTGTTTTTCTGTCTTAATTGTTCACTTTCATGACCAGAATCTTTACTGTGCTGTCCCTTTCTCCTCTTTCTCTCCTCCTCTCTCCTCTGTCCCCTCTATCCTACTCTCCCCTGCTCTCTCACTCCTCTCTGCTCTCCTCTCTCCTGCTCCCTCCCCTCTCTCTCCTCCTACTCTCCTCTCCCCTCTCTCTCCTCTCTCTTCCTCTCCCCTCTCCCCTCTCTCCCTCCTGTTTTCTGTTGCTATCTGAGCTTGTGCTGATGCAGTGGTGCCCCTCCTCCCCCCCCCTCCTCCCCCCCTCCTCCCCACACCCTCCCATTCTCCTCTCACTCTCTCTAATATTGATGAGGGAGCTCTTACAAATGAAACAACTGCTCCATTTTGGTGGACGTGAGACACACGTACCACAGTGCACCAGGTGCAGATATCCACAAGTTCTTCTAAGGTTATAACCAGAGGTATATAACAAGACTCTCACAAGTCTCGTTTCAGAGATGTGTTTCTATCGGGCTCTAACCACAGATTTAGCGTGTTCTATAAAGATGTAGCCAGATATAACAGTGTCCTATAAAGCTCTGACAAGAGATGAAACCATGTGAGAAACGGCTGTAGGCAGAAGTGCCCCTGGTCTCGCATTGTGGTTTCCTGTGTTTGTGATGTTGAGAAACAGCCCAGCGCAGCCTGCTTCTACACGAGGTGCTGTGGTCTCTGAAGAGAGTCTGTCTGTAGCAGGAACCCCAGCCAGCACAAGAGCAGCATCCAGCTCTCCAGCTGATCCACACAGCTCATCAGCCCTCCAGCTGATCCACACAGCTCATCAGCCCTCCAGCTGATTCCACACAGCTCATCAGCCCTCCAGCTGATCCACACAGCTCATCAGCCCTCCAGCTGATCACACAGCTCATCAGCCCTCCAGCTGATCCACACAGCTCATCAGCCCTCCAGCTGATCCACACAGCTCATCAGCCCTCCAGCTGATCCACACAGCTCATCAGCCCTCCAGTGATCCACACAGCTCATCAGCCCTCCAGCTGATCCACACAGCTCATCAGCCCTCCAGCTGATCCACACAGCTCATCAGCCCTCCAGCTGATCCACACAGCTCATCAGCCCTCCAGCTGATCCACACAGCTCATCAGCCCTCCAGCTGATCCACACAGCTCATCAGCCCTCCAGCTGATCCACACAGCTCATCAGCCCTCCAGCTGATCCACACAGCTCATCAGCCCTCCAGCTGATCCACACAGCTCATCAGCCCTCCAGCTGATCCACACAGCTCAGTTGTGACGTCATGTCTGTCTAGCGGCTTACCAGCAGTAGGCACGTTAGGGCAGTTGAGTGTTTTCAGGGCATGTTAGGGCAGGTACAGTGTTTTCAGGGCATGTTAGGGCAGTTGGGTGTTTTCAGGGCATGTTAGGGCAGTTGGGTGTTTTCAGGGCATGTTAGGGCAGTTCAGTGTTTTCAGGGCATGTTAGGGCAGTTCAGTGTTTTCAGGGCATGTTAGGGCAGTTCGAGTGTTTTCAGGGCATGTTAGGGCAGTTCAGTGTTTTCAGGGCATGTAGGGCAGTTCAGTGTTTTCAGGGCATGTTAGGGCAGTTCAGTGTTTTCAGGGCATGTTAGAACAGGTAGCTTGAGAGCTTACAACAGGCTAGTGTAATACTATTTGTGGTACAGTGCTGTGGGACCAGACACTGTACTGAGCTGTAATCTCAGTCAGTCGCTATGAGGATGGGTCTGAACTAAGGCAGTGTGTACAGAGATGACTGTCCATGTTGTGAATCTGTCTCTCTCCCCCCCTCCTCCACTCCCCTGAATATACCTCCTCCTCATCTCTCTCTCTCATCTGACTGCCTTCAAAAACGGAGGGCGCTCTGTTTCTTTTTGCAGAGTAGCTGATATATTGTAAAAAAGTCTCTCTCTCTCTCTCTCTCTCTCTCCTCTCTCTCTCTCTCTCTCTCTCAGGGGATGCCAACTCTGCATTAACCCCCTAACAGGGCACGCTGCCTCTTCCAGGGAGGCATGGAAACACAATCCTGCCAAGCACAGCTTCCCTGCCAAGCCCAGCTAGCCCCAGCCCCAGCCCCAGCCCTAGGCCCAGCCCTAGCCCTAGCCCCAGCCCCAGCCCTAGGCCCAGCCCTAGCCCCAGCCCCAGCCCCAGCAATAGGCCCAGCCCTAGCCCTAGCCCTAGCCCCAGCCCCAGCCCCAGCCCCAGCCCTAGGCCCAGCCCTAGCCCCAGCCCCAGCCCTAGCCCAGCCCTAGCCCAAACCCTGCCAGAGAATGTGAGTGTCTTTAGCCTGGTCCATTAAGCATTTCTAGCAGGCTGGCTGGGACAAGCTCAAGGGCAGCACCAGGGCTGAGCCAGCCTCAGAGAGGGCCAGCGCTACACAGCAGGACAGGACAAACCCAGAACCCCTTCATCATGGTGACAGAGCAGGACAGGATCAACTACACAACAACCTGCAGCCTCATGTGAGACTCAGTCTACTGCTAAACCCAGCTCTGCTAAACCCAGCTCTGCTAAACCCAGCTCTGCTAAACCCAGCTCTGCTAAACCCAGATCTGCTAAACCCAGCTCTGCTAAACCCAGCTCTGCTAAACCCAGCTCTGCTAAACCCAGCTCTGCTAAACCCAGCTTTGCTAAACCCAGCTCTGCTAAACCCAGATCTGCTAAACCCAGCTCTGCTAAACCCAGCTCTGCTAAACCCAGCTCTGCTCCCAGATCTGCTCCAGCCTCCACACTGTCAACATGACATGCATAAACACATTCCTTTTCCAGCTCTATGACTAGAAGAATATCTAATTAAACAGACTAATATAATGATCAGGAAATGGGATGGCATTCACACACAGGCACCACACAGACACACAGCTGTCTCATTTGGGATCCGACCATGGAGATGACACACTGACTAGATCTGATGGTTTTGGTCTAATCTGAGGTCAAATGAAGGTGTGCTGACACACACACACACACACACTCACAGATGTGATCATCGGTGGTGACTGGCGCCTGTAAGATTGATCAGTGTCTCAGCTCCAAAGACAAGGACACACACACGTGCACACAGGTACAAAACACACACACACAAACATTCACTAACTAGCCTAATGAAACTCTAACAAACATGCCTTAAAAGGAAGTCATTAAAAGCCCCCGTTATCTGTGACAAAATGATGTTGGTAGCAGCCAGAGAGGGATGACTATTTAAGAAGTAAACACTTGTTTCTGATGGAGACCACACTCTGTCAAGGGCATCGCTACAGCGCACCAAAAATGGGTCTCAAGAACCACACTCACATCAGACATCCAAACCGGTTTAGACTGGGTCCGAGAGAGGGACATCCGCAGAAGGGGAGAGATGAACATCGAGTTGAAACAGTTTGGACACAGTACTGTGTCAGGGAGCTGCAGACGAATCACTACCGCACACACTGTGTACATACGCACATTAACCAGGAACTTGTTTGTCCATAACCTTATAGAAAAATGTACATAAGGATAACTGGTAAACACATCCACACACACACACACACAGACACACACACACACAGACTATGGCAAGGTCAGAGAAGGGAACCGTTGATGACGTTGAGAGACAGTGTGGAAACATGCATACGCACGCGCGCACATGCAGGCACGCACTTCTACAATGTTGTTTATGGGGCTACTGAGGTGTTCACAGTTTGGAACTGGGGAGCGATGGCGCAGGTGGGAATGACAACGTCACACAGATGTTGTATGGAAATGGAATGATTTATTCACAAAAAGGAAGTCTGTATTCAGAGGGCAAGGTTGCATTCTTCAGAGCATTTAGAGAAAAAACACAACATGCATGACAGGAATTTTCATTCCATCCATTAAATTTGTTCGCAAAAGAAAATATAGTCCAGTAACAAACGACACAAGTGGATAAAGGTAGGCTACCTGTCCCTTTCAGTTTCGTTTTGGCCGCATCGAGTCCTTGTTTCTTCCGATGTAGAGGAAAAACGACGGGGAACCACTTTTCAGGAATATCTTTAGGAATAGTCATTATGACTTTTGTATTACTTTTATAGTGATTTAAAAGTCCGTAGTTGCGTCGACATCGCGGAGACTAGGTCAGACGTTTAGCTAGCTACACTGCCCTCTCTCCTGTCCCGAGCGGAATCAGTTTAGATCAAAAGCGTCTCCCTCCATCAGCCCCCTCCCTTTACTGCTCTCTCTTTCTCTCTATCCCTCTCTCTCTGTCCCTCTCTCTTTCTCTCTAGCTCTCTCTCTCTGTCCCTCTCTCTTTCTCTCTAGCTCTCTCTCTCTGTCTCTCTCTCTTTCTCTCTATCCCTCTCTCTCTGTCTCTCTCTCCCTCTGCCGCAGAAACGCTGAGGTCATTCTGTGATATTGTCTTGACTTCTGCCAGCTTCGCTCTCCGTGATGCTGTAAGCGGAACCTTCATCCCGTATTACGGTGTTGCTGACGCTGACTTTTACCGATACTGCAAATGACCGCACGGAAGTAGTAAAAAACGGACAAACATCACGCGCATCTGTTCTTAATATAATGCTAACCGTTATAACAATTAAGATGTGTTAGAATTAAATTGCCTAAATAAGTAGGCTTCTAATGTAGCCTAATTTCATTAAGTGAAGTGTTTTAAAACTCGATCAAATGTATATATCGGAACATCTACGTATTTTCATGTAACCTGGCAACTATTTTCATAGCAAGCGCAATCCCAATATTGACTTATTTCAGAAACAAACCCGTCTTCTCTGACGCCAACAACAACATTTCCCTGCTAAGGATGACATAATCGCAAAGGCTGTTTATTTGGCGAGGGGTCTGACCAATCACAGTTTGTTTGAAGCTAACGTTGTCAAGGCAACTGCCTCTGTTGGTATGTGAAAGAAACTGGGTGCCATCTTGGATCTGAGTACCAGAGGAGATGCCGTTGTGAAGGGGGTTGGAGCCGAGATGGCTGCTCACAACAGCCCAGTTTCCTGAGTGGCTCTCGGCCTGAGGGAGCGGAGACACTGCAGCGGTGGGCGGGGCTACAGGCAGGTGTCTGAGCATGTGCAGCCTGATGGAAGTCTGGTGCCAACAGAGGGCTCGACCTGACTGCTAACAGCACACTTCTGTCACACACACACACACACACAGCTGGTACACAAATACACACACTCACTCACAGTACAGTTGTGACTCGTAAATACACACACACACACACACACATCCTCCCTCTCATTAACTGGAATAGCCTACAGGACACTTATAGAGCAGTGGGTGCTAATGTGAATTAAACAATTTTCTTAAGTACCACACACACACAGTACCACATACACACACACACAGTACCACACACACAGTACCACACACACACAGTACCACACACACACAGTACCACACACACAGTATCACACACACACAGTATCACACACACACACACAGTACCACACACACAGTAATACCACACACACACAGTAACACCACACACACACAGTACCACACACACAGTAATACCACACACACACAGTAACACCACACACACACAGTACCACACACACAGTATCACACACACACACAGTATCACACACACACACACAGTATCACACACACAGTACCACACACACAGTACCACACACACAGTATCACACACACACACAGTATCACACACACACACAGTATCACACATGCAGTATCACACACACACACAGTATCACACACGCAGTATCACACACACACACAGTATCACACACGCAGTATCACACACACAGTACCACACACACACACAGTATCACACACACACACAGTATCACACACACACACACAGTATCACACACGCAGTATCACACACGCAGTATCACACACACACACAGTATCACACACACACACACAGTATCACACACAGTACCACACACACACACAGTATCACACACACACACAGTATCACACACACAGTATCACACACACAGTATCACACACAGTACCACACACACACACAGTATCACACACACACACACAGTATCACACACGCAGTATCACACACAGTATCACACACACACACAGTATCACACACACACACAGTACCACACACACACACAGTACCACACACACACAGTACCACACACACAGTATCACACACACACAGTATCACACACACACACACAGTACCACACACACACACAGTACCACACACACACACAGTACCACACACACAGTACCACACACACACACAGTACCACACACACACAGTACCACACACACACAGTACCACACACACACACAGTACCACACACACACAGTACCACACACACACAGTACCACACACACACACAGTACCACACACACACAGTACCACACACACACACAGTACCACACACACACAGTACCACACACACACAGTACCACACACACACACAGTACCACACACACACAGTACCACACACACACACAGTACCACACACACACAGTACCACACACACACAGTACCACACACACACACAGTACCACACACACACAGTACCACACACACAGTATCACACACACACAGTATCACACACACACACACAGTACCACACACACACACAGTACCACACACACACACAGTACCACACACACAGTACCACACACACACACAGTACCACACACACACAGTACCACACACACACAGTACCACACACACACACAGTACCACACACACACAGTACCACACACACACAGTACCACACACACACACAGTACCACACACACACAGTACCACACACACACACAGTACCACACACACACAGTACCACACACACACAGTACCACACACACACAGTACCACACACACACAGTACCACACACACACACAGTACCACACACACACAGTACCACACACACACAGTACCACACACACACAGTACCACACACACACACAGTACCACACACACACAGTACCACACACACACACAGTACCACACACACACAGTACCACACACACACAGTACCACACACACACAGTACCACACACACACACAGTACCACACACACACAGTACCACACACACAGTATCACACACACACAGTATCACACACACACACACAGTACCACACACACACACAGTACCACACACACACACAGTACCACACACACAGTACCACACACACACACAGTACCACACACACACAGTACCACACACACACAGTACCACACACACACACAGTACCACACACACACAGTACCACACACACACAGTACCACACACACACACAGTACCACACACACACAGTACCACACACACACACAGTACCACACACACACAGTACCACACACACACAGTACCACACACACACACAGTACCACACACACACAGTACCACACACACACACAGTACCACACACACACAGTACCACACACACACAGTACCACACACACACAGTACCACACACACACACAGTACCACACACACACAGTACCACACACACAGTATCACACACACACAGTATCACACACACACACACAGTACCACACACACACACAGTACCACACACACACACAGTACCACACACACAGTACCACACACACACACAGTACCACACACACACAGTACCACACACACACAGTACCACACACACACACAGTACCACACACACACAGTACCACACACACACAGTACCACACACACACACAGTACCACACACACACAGTACCACACACACACACAGTACCACACACACACAGTACCACACACACACAGTACCACACACACACACAGTACCACACACACACAGTACCACACACACACACAGTACCACACACACACAGTACCACACACACACAGTACCACACACACACACAGTACCACACACACACAGTACCACACACACACAGTACCACACACACACAGTACCACACACACACACAGTACCACACACACACAGTACCACACACACACACAGTACCACACACACACAGTACCACACACACACAGTACCACACACACACAGTACCACACACACACAGTACCACACACACACACAGTACCACACACACACAGTACCACACACACACAGTACCACACACACACAGTAAGCCCACATGGGTACTCACCAGGAGGAGGCCTCTTTCTGAACATGTCCACTCTGCCGACAGCACTCCACTACGGCCCATGTGACTGTGGGAGGGGCTAGGGGGATGGGGGGGGGGGGGTGGAGGGGGGGTGGAGGGGGGGTGGAGGTGCAGGGAGAAGGTTGAAGGTTTAGAAGAGGAGTTGAAAGGATGTGGGGTAGGTGAGGGGCAGAAGGAGAGAGAAACAAAACAATATGAACAGCAGGCCCAGGCTGGGGGGTGATGGGGCTGTGTATGCAGGCTGGGGGGTGATGGGGCTGTGTATGCAGGCTGGGGGGGGGGGTGATGGGGCTGTGTATGCAGGCTGGGGGGTGATGGGGCTGTGTATGCAGGCTGGGGGGTGATGGGGCTGTGTATGCAGGCTGGGGGGGGTGATGGGGCTGTGTATGCAGGCTGGGGGGTGATGGGGCTGTGTATGCAGGCTGGGGGGTGATGGGGCTGTGTATGCAGGCTGGGGGGGGTGATGGGGCTGTGTATGCAGGCTGGGGGGTGATGGGGCTGTGTATGCAGGCTGGGGGGGGTGATGGGGCTGTGTATGCAGGCTGGGGGGTGATGGGGCTGTGTATGCAGGCTGGGGGGGGGTGATGGGGCTGTGTATGCAGGCTGGGGGGTGATGGGGCTGTGTATGCAGGCTGGGGGTGATGGGGCTGTGTATGCAGGCTGGGGGGGTGATGGGGCTGTGTATGCAGGCTGGGGGGTGATGGGGCTGTGTATGCAGGCTGGGGGGGGTGATGGGGCTGTGTATGCAGGCTGGGGGGGGTGATGGGGCTGTGTATGCAGGCTGGGGGGTGATGGGGCTGTGTATGCAGGCTGGGGGGGGGTGATGGGGCTGTGTATGCAGGCTGGGGGGTGATGGGCTGTGTATGCAGGCTGGGGGTGATGGGGCTGTGTATGCAGGCTGGGGGGGGGGTGATGGGGCTGTGTATGCAGGCTGGGGGGTGATGGGGCTGTGTATGCAGGCTGGGGGGTGATGGGGCTGTGTATGCAGGCTGGGGGGGTGATGGGGCTGTGTATGCAGGCTGGGGGGTGATGGGGCTGTGTATGCAGGCTGGGGGGTGATGGGGCTGTGTATGCAGGCTGGGGGGTGATGGGGCTGTGTATGCAGGCTGGGGGGGGGGGGTGATGGGGCTGTGTATGCAGGCTGGGGGGTGATGGGGCTGTGTATGCAGGCTGGGGGGTGATGGGGCTGTGTATGCAGGCTGGGGGGGGTGATGGGGCTGTGTATGCAGGCTGGGGGGTGATGGGGCTGTGTATGCAGGCTGGGGGGTGACTACTGTAAACGTACTGTACGTGGTTTAGAGTGAGAGAATGTGAGAGTGTGTGTAGGACGAGCAGGTGCTAGTATTTGTGTTAGGACACACTCAGAAACTGAGACAGGAAGTGATCACTCAACCAAGACCGGCAGACGAGAGGAACACAAACACCTTCCTCCACATGACCGTGCAGACACAGCATCAGTACTCCAGCACCAACAGGCTGCATTCATGTGGACTAAACGCTGTCATTTACATTTAGTGGATCACTGAGACAGACACAGAAAGTGAGACACACACACACCACACACACACCACACACACACCACACACACACCACACACACACCACACACACACACACACACACCACACACACACAGTAAAACAGAAACAGTGGCTGAGCTCTAATAAGGAAATGACATTCAGCAGCATCCGCCTGTGTGGAACTAAAACTCTATCTGCCTGCCTGCCTGTCAGCCTGTTTGTCTAACTGCCTCTTAACTGCATTACATCTGCCCTGTTCCCAGAGTAGGAAGGAGATCATCTGCTACTCTGTCACGGATGTGCATGTGCTTCATCATGTCTACCCTGTGCCATCTGGTCGTGTGGGACCAGAGGAGACACGAGGACAGGGCAGCGCCCTCCCAGTCTGCATGCTAACACACGGAGGAGGCTGCCTGGCATAGTGACGACTAAAATCAATACATCAGGCAGACCGTCGCTCTCATGGAGCTGATCAGCTTTCCTCTTTCCAGACACCACCTCACGCTCTCTGCCTCGAGCTCTACACCCTCTCTCACATTACCCAGCTTTCCATTATTCGGTTTTCTTTCTGCGCTGTCGCATTCGTATTTCTTGAAGTGCCAGAGAACAGGCTTAAATCTAACGAAAACACCTGTCACGTTTACCTTCACTTCTATCTCTTCTTACTAACCAGATTAATGCTCATCCTTTCTCTCCCTCCCTCCTTCCTGGTTGTGTAACCCCCCGCGGACCCTGCAGTGCCCTTATGGAATAAAGATCGCATTCTGACGATGTGTAAAATACCAGGACACTGACTACCTAAGCACCTTTCTTGGCCAGTAGTCAGAATACCTCTCAACTGGCGCTGTAGCCTGACAAGATGAATTCGAGAATTTTAGAGCTGCCAAATCCCTCTTAAAACTTAAGCACAGCTGCTGCTAATACAATCATCCATTTCAAAACATCCATAAACTTTAAAATAGCTTACAGTTGGCCTGCAAAGCACAGCCCCAACACAATTGTGTCAACATTAAGCTAAAATATCTGTCTCACAAGACAAAAAAACTTTATTCAGGTTGGCTAATAGCCTACCTACTTGGATTAAAGTTAGTTTGGAGTGATTTATAGCTACCAGAGAGACAAGATTAAAGAATTTCAAAAGCGATTACTACAGTCGGCTAATTACTTCATACAATCAAACTGAGCTCTGAATGATACGGCAGTCATCAAATCACTTTACTGAACACATGATTTTTCGAGAGGCATAGATCTGCTAGTTTAACCTACCTTCTAGTTGGAATTACCAGCCCATTTGTAATAGCCGCGTCCTTCTCATTTCTCTCGCCGGTTCCATGCTGATTATGTGGACATAGCGAGGCAACGTTTGCCCTTGTCCGTAAGGCCACTGAGGTAGGAGGGTCCAGGCACTATGGATGCACGGTGCTAGACATGCTGGCGAGGTAAGATGGGGAGCGGGAGGACGGAGGGGGCTGTTTACCTCGACCACCCTTCTGCGCACTTTCCAGCAACTTCGATCGCTTCAAACAAGGACATTTGCGTTTATTAAGTACTACTTAAGCACGGCACACTTTTACAGGAAATAACGATATGAAAAAAAATGAATTGTCAGATTGCCTCCCCGCTAAATTAGGACTTTTGTTTTAAGCTACTCATACATTTTCTTCACTCATCACCTGCGGGGTGCAAAACGTTATTATCAGCAGACAATGCTGTAGACATTTACGCAAGTATTGAGTGCCGATACGCCTTTTTGCCATGTGCGTTTATTTGTGTATTGTAGTGCCATCTGCAGGCCTGTTGGAGTACTACGGCCTGTTAGAGACTTTAGTTTTGTGATCTTGCATGCAGACAACTTCGATCCGTCACATTCTCATTCCGCTCATGTTAACACTCATACTTATTTAAACAAACCAACAAAAACTGTAATTGTTTTTTTGTACAATTATTTTTGGTGTATTTTCTGAACATTATATTAAACTTCAGTATTCACTATACAAACCTAAATCAGTGCTTGAAAGATGATCTGGCGTATCACAACCATCTGATTGTTACAGTGTAACCAACAATGCATACTGTTTCATAACACATCGTCATTGTGTAACGTGGTTCGTTCTGCGTTGTGTAGTTTCAATTAGGACACTTCCGCAACTGAAGATCTGCTGGTTGGAGTATTTTTTTTTATTAGCCTGCATACTGTACACGAAGAGACAACACATAAAACACGTTAACCCTTGGTGCAACTCCCAGCTCTCGGCCACCTTGCTAACCGAAGGTCAGGTCGACAAGAACGATAGAGATCATGTGACTGAGAATCCAGATAACCCGCAATGGGTCAAACCAAAATATACAAATCTTTTGACAATCACATGTATGTACAATATAGATATGAAAAAGTGTTTGTACACCAACAAATAACATTAGCTATTCATCTGTAATTAAAAAACACACTGAAATATTATTATTATTATCAAATGATTAACATCCCCTCTTGATCTGACCTATTTAAATGAGTTCTTGTGTGTAACTTAGTGCCTAATAGGGGAATAACAGCACACTGCTATTGCATCAGGCCTCCTTTGATAGCAGCCTCCACAGTATCTAGCCTTCATGTTCCTGACACTCCCAATCCTCTCCTCTCCGTCCTTTAGCAGTTTGCAGTGTGTGTTGTACATGCAACACAGACCAGTCCATGTTCCTCTTCTCCCAGAGGTCAACCACATCCTCCTACCAGCACAGCAGCACACATGCAGAAGGTAAAGGTCCTCTAGAACTGGGGTGGGCAATTCATTTTCCCGAAGGGTCACATGAGAACTTGGGACAGTTGTGGCGGCCGAACCAATAGGCTGAACTTAACTCTGCTCAATATACATTTGATTACTTTATAACAAAACAGTAAATTATATGGTTTTGAGCTGCTACTGGTAATACATTTTTTTTTACATACCTTTAAACCTTCACAAAAATACATAATATGTATGTTAAAGACCAGCAGTTGATTAACTTTATACAAAAGCAATATGTGCTTTAGATTTTTTCCAGTTGAGTTTTTCTTACTCAGTGAGACAAATCCAGTCTGTCTTGGGCTTGAACAAGTGCATTGAAGTCTAGTTGAATGTCTGAGGTAGATATGTGAAGGACAGCTGACAGGTGATCATCAGGGTCTGCAGCTTAACTAGCAAACCATCAGCAGCCCGCGCCCACTCTGCATCAGTCAAGTTCTTGTATTTGTCAGCGTGTTTAGTCCTGTAGTGCCGATTCAGATTGTAATCCTTCAACACAGCGACCTGTTCTCCACAAACTAAGCACACAGCTTTGACTTCAGTAAACAGATACTTAGAAGTCCATGTGTTGTTAAAAACTTTACATTCTGTATCAACCTTTCAGAATCAGAATCAGAATTTGGTTTTATTCGCCATGTAGGTTTACACAGTAAGCATATACGGATCTACAATCCAAAAGTATAAAACTACAGTAGTATAACTAATCCTAGGAACTAACAATCAAAAACATTTGTTTTAAATATTTTTAAATATAATTTTTTTTTGATTGTTAGTTTGTTTTGTACCGTGAGCGGACATCTGAGGGCTAACCAACAGCTAACTCAGTGTCTCCTGTCGGTGATGCTGCGTCAGCACACATACGTACATCACCTGATCACTGTCGTCTTTCAGGACTACACATTCCCTACCGCTCAACACATTTAGTTATTTTTGATTTACCTCACGCAGGCTGAACTGGGGCAGCCCGCGGGCCGGATATGTCCTGCGGGCTGCCCAGGTCTGCTCTAGAACGTGGTCCCTCTCAGGTCCATCTTGTACCTCCCTGGATAAGGGGACTCCTTCCAGGTCTCGTAGGGGGCAGGGGGGCCAGGGGGCCACGGGGCCATGGGGCCAGGGCTGTCGGGGTCGGGCAGGTGCCAGTCTATGAAGATCAGGTAGAACAGGGTGCCCACCAAGCCCCCAAGCAAGGGGGCCACCAGTGGCACCCAGAACCAGTAGTTGTAGCACCTGGAGAGACAGAAGAGAAAGGAGTGAGAGAGAGACAGAGAAAGGAGAGAGAGAGAGACAGAGAAAGGAGAGAGAGAGAGACAGAGAAAGGAGAGAGAGAGAGACAGAGAAAGGAGAGAGAGAGAGACAGAGAAAGGAGAGAGACAGAGAAAGGAGAGAGAGAGTTGAGGCTGCTTCACAGAGCAGCAGAGCAGCATGTGTGTGTTTGAGGCTGCTTCACAGAGCAGCAGAGCAGCATGTGTGTGTTTGAAGCTGCTTCACAGAGCAGCAGAGCAGCATGTGTGTGTTTGAGGCTGCTTCACAGAGCAGCAGAGCAGCATGTGTGTGTTTGAGGCTGCTTCACAGAGCAGCAGAGCAGCATGTGTGTGTTTGAGGCTGCTTCACAGAGCAGCAGAGCAGCATGTGTGTGTTTGAGGCTGCTTCACAGAGCAGCAGAGCAGCATGTGTGTGTTTGAGGCTGCTTCACAGAGCAGCATGTGTGTGTTTGAGGCTGCTTCACAGAGCAGCAGAGCAGCATGTGTGTGTTTGAGGCTGCTTCACAGAGCAGCAGAGCAGCATGTGTGTGTTTGAGGCTGCTTCACAGAGCAGCAGAGCAGCATGTGTGTGTTTGAGGCTGCTTCACAGAGCAGCAGAGCAGCATGTGTGTGTTTGAGGCTGCTTCACAGAGCAGCAGAGCAGCATGTGTGTGTTTGAGGCTGCTTCACAGAGCAGCAGAGCAGCATGTGTGTGTGTTTGAGCCACAGCCACGTACGTGAACACCTCTATGCCCCAGCCTGCAGACAGCGTAAAGAGGCGTGGGCCCAGGTCTCGGGCGGGGTTGATTGCTCCGCCACAATTGGCCGACATGGACATGCCAATCCCCAAGACAATCACCCCCACGATAGGTGGAATCAGATCTGGGGGGGCGGGAGTATTCCTTTGTTCGCCCAATGGGAGTATGCAAAGCATCAGCATGGCTGTGCCCACCACCTACAGACAAGGAGACAGACACAGTTACATGGAACAGCTTGGAGAGGGTAGGCTAACAACTGACCCAGCACACCCCCCCTGCCCCCTCTCACCTGACTGACCCAGCACACCCCCCCTGCCCCCTCTCACCTGACTGACCCAGCACACCCCCCCCTGCCCCCTCTCACCTGACTGACCCAGCACACCCCCCCTGCCCCTCTCACCTGACTGACCCAGCACACCCCCCCTGCCCCTCTCACCTGACTGACCCAGCACACCACCCCTGCCCCTCTCACCCTGACTGACCCAGCACACCCCCCCTGCCCCTCTCACCTGACTGACCCAGCACACCCCCCCCCTGCCCCTCTCACCTGACTGACCCAGCACACCCCCCCCTGCCCCTCTCACCTGACTGACCCAGCACACCCCCCCTGCCCCTCTCACCTGACTGACCCAGCACACCCCCCCCTGCCCCTCTCACCTGACTGACCCAGCACACCCCCCCCCTCCCCCTCTCACCTGACTGACCCAGCACACCCCCCCTGCCCCTCTCACCTGACTGACCCAGCACACCCCCCCCTCCCCTCTCACCTGACTGACCCAGCACACCCCCCCCTCCCCCTCTCACCTGACTGACCCAGCACACCCCCCCCTTCCCCCTCTCACCTGACTGACCCAGCACACCCCCCCTCCCCCTCTCACCTGACTGACCCAGCACACCCCCCTCCCCCTCTCACCTGACTGACCCAGCACACCCCCCTGCCCCTCTCACCTGACTGACCCAGCACACCCCCCTGCCCCTCTCACCTGACTGACCCAGCACACCCCCCCTGCCCCTCTCACCTGACTGACCCAGCACCCCCCCCCTCCCCCTCTCACCTGACTGACCCAGCACACCCCCCCTCCCCCTCTCACCTGACTGACCCAGCACCCCCCCCCCCCCTCCCCCTCTCACCTGACTGACCCAGCACACCCCCCCTCCCCCTCTCACCTGACTGACCCAGCACACCCCCCCTCCCCTCTCACCTGATCCAGGAAGCTGTTGCCCAGTGATACGGTCTCTGAGGGATATGTAGCGAAGATAGACGCTGTCTCATTTGGGCCATACACAGTCAACACCCCCCCACTAAACTCCATGATAGCATCTGGCCCAGAGAGAGAAAGCAGAGGGTTATACCTGATAACATAGCGATAACAGTATGTTTGTTTGTGTGTCTATGTAGGCGTGTGTTATTGTGTGTGGCAGGTAGGTATGAGTGTGTGAGTGTAGGCATCTGTGTGGAGTGGTGTGTGTGTGTGTGTGTGTGTGTGTGTGGAGTGTTGTGTGTCTGTGTGGAGTGACGTGTGTGTGGAGTGGTGTGTGTGTGGAG
Source organism: Thaleichthys pacificus (assembly GCA_023658055.1). Taxonomy (NCBI): domain Eukaryota; kingdom Metazoa; phylum Chordata; class Actinopteri; order Osmeriformes; family Osmeridae; genus Thaleichthys; species Thaleichthys pacificus. Next base: position 20,268,761 of record CM042871.1, on the reverse strand, counting down.
TGACGTGTGTGTGGAGTGGTGTGTGTGTGTGTGGAGTGACGTGTGTGTGGAGTGGTGTGTGTCTGTGTGGAGTGACGTGTGTGTGGAGTGGTGTGTGTGTGTGTGTGTGTGTGGAAGGGTCTCACTGACCGTAGTAGACCAGGAAGACTATTCCTGATGCCAGGTAGGCACCCAACAGTTGGCAGAGCATGTAGGGCAGCAGCCTGTTCCAGGGCACTCTGCCCAGCACACAGAAACTAAGAGACACTGCAGGGTTCAGATGGGCTCCTGGACAAGGAGAGACGGACCGAGGGGAGGAGGAGACAGAGAGGAGGAGGAGGAGACAGAGAGGAGGAGGAGGAGACAGAGAGGAGGAGACAGAGAGGAGGAGGAGGAGACAGAGAGGAGGAGGAGGAGACAGAGAGGAGGAGACAGAGAGGAGGAGGAGACAGAGAGGAGGAGGAGGAGACAGAGAGGAGGAGGAGACAGAGAGGAGGAGGAGAAGACAGAGAGGAGGAGGAGACAGATAGGAGAGGAGGAGACAGAGAGGAGGAGGAGACAGATAGGGGAGGAGGAGACAGAGAGGAGGAGACAGAGAGGAGGAGGAGGAGACAGAGAGGAGACAGAGAGGAGGAGACAGAGAGGAGGAGGAGGTGACAGAGAGGAGGCAGGTCAGAGGACAAGTGGAGAGTGATAAAAGGAAGGATGATAAGAGATCATAGGTGTTCTCTTCCATTAAGACCAAACACAAGCGAGAGAGAGAGAGAGAGAGAGAGAGAGAGAGAGAGAGAGAGCCTTGAAGACATTTAGTTCTTCCAAGGCCTCTGTCTGTATTTGTCATGTTGACTGCACTCTGCTCTGTGGAAAACCACAGTGTCGTTGAACCTGTAACTCACAATGCTTGGCAGCACCATGAACGCTTATCCTTGGAACTCCTGGCTAGCTGTGGCAAAGCTGCTATTGAGACGGTAAATGAATCGTGTGAACACCAGACCTTGCTGAGGCAATAAACCACAATCTTACAACTACTGAGTCACCTCATAGGCTTTTAAGTTGTGTCACACCAACATATTATCAAGCGTTTGCTGAATGTGAGAGGTTGAGTGAACTAATGAATGAATGAAAGAATGAAGGAATGAATGGGTGGATGCAAAGATGGATGGATGAACAGGTTGATGGATGTTTGCGTGTAGGGATGGTTGTGGATCAAGACTACCAGACTGTTTACCTGAGATCCCCTTACAGAGATACATAGCAGACATCACTCCCACAGAGAAAGCCATGTTGACCGAGAGGAACTGTCCTTTACTCTCTCTGCTGGTCTTCACCTGAGCCGCAGCAGAACAGCCAAACATCTACAACAGCAGCAGAAGTAGGAAGAGAGGGAGAGGGGAGGGAGAGGGGGAGGAGAGGGGGAGGAGAGGGGGAGGAGAGGGGAGGGAGAGGGGAGAGGGGGAGGAGAGGGGAGAGGGGAGGGAGAGGAGAGTGAGGAGGGAGAAGAGGAGTGAGGGGTAGTGAGATTGTCCAGTTGAGTCCAGAGGAAACAGAAGTGGCACACTTCACACATGCTTGTGGGAACTACACACGACCTTTCCAAGCAAGGACAAAAGATTACACACTACACAACTGCTCACACACACTACACACATGCACTTACACGTACGGTACAAACACACGGAAACATTTACAAACTACAAAACACTAACTACTCTTCAACTTCATAGTAATAAATATCTAAATTGCCCTCAGAATATGTGGTGTGTAAACTCATTTATTATACACGTGTCATAAAATTCTTATACGGTTCTTTCGCAAGGTAAGAAAATCAGGGCATTTCCTTCTGCCTTTTTACAGAGAATAGATTTACATAAATATGATTTGATCAAAGTTATCAAAAACGGTTGGCTGGATTTTTAGAGCTTGTCCTCTCATACTCACTAGCAGGATGAAAGTTCCCAGCAGTTCTCCAAGACACTCCCGGAGCAGAGGGTTAGTCACTCTCAGGCCCCTGCGCTTCTGCCCCCTCTGAGGAGGGAGGGGGCCAGGGGGGCCAGGGGGGCTGGGGCCCCCCTTCACCTTGTCCCCCAGTCCTGCTGAGTTTGCATACTCCTGCAGCTCCTTCATCATACAGTCTGGTGTTCTGTCTGTCTCTGCTGGGCTCACCTGGCTGTCAGTCCATCAGTCTCTCTCTCTCTCCTGTCAGTCTGTCTGTCTGTCTCTCTCCTGTCTGTGTCTGATGATGGTGGTGGAGATGCTGGTGTTGGTCTCTGGTCCTGAGGGGTCAGTGCAGTGTAGCTGTAGTCTGTCAGACACTCAGTGTCCATGTGTCGGTGCTCCCTCGCTAAGATCACAAGTCCACTCAGGTTAGTCTGACACACAAGACTCCCTCACACCAATCTGCTCACCATCCAACATGCACCAGCCGTCTAATATATGCCTTGGACTTTCACCTCCACAACCATAAACATGTCAACATAACAAACAGAAAAGACAATAAACTGTATATCCATTGTACATGCTCGTTCATGTGTTTATAAAAGAAGGATATTTGTGTTTATTAGAATTTGAACTTAAACATGCATTTATAATTCATCTGTGTTCCATGTTTTGTCCAGCAGTCTCCATCTTTCTCCAGTATTTAGCTTTAGTTTATATCTGTAACTACTTGAAGAAGCTCTTTTTATGATTGAGTATTAAGCAAATACTAGAGTGTTTGTAATTCACAACTCATGACAATTCCTAAAATACACAAGTCATCAAATTGGTGTGTTGAAAAATCTGTCTTCCTTGGTTTTGTTGATAATGCATGTATGGATTCATTTAACAGAGTAAAAAAAAATCTCAAATGACGTACAGGGGGGATTTGAACCTACAACCTCTTGATCTGCAGTAAAAGTCTCTACTCACTGTGCTACACCCATTCCTATCATTAGTCATCTTTGTCTATATTTCCTGTATGACCCAGTTACTGACACTCCGATCCTACTGGATGCAGGATGGAGGGAGTCAGGTGGCTGAGCGGTGAGGGAGTCGGGCTAGTAATCTGAAGGTTGCCAGTTCGATTCCCAGCCGTGCCAAAATGACGTTGTGTCCTTGGGCAAGGCACTTCACCCTACTTGCTTCGGGGGGAATGTCCCTGTACTTACTGTAAGTCGCTCTGGATAAGAGCGTCTGCTAAATGACTAAATGTAAATGTACTGACACCATGAGGAGAGGAGGAGGTCAGAGTGACCTAATGGACAAGCAGCTTTATGTTCAACTTTGACTCTGCTAATGAAGCTAATCGTTTAACAGTTAGGGTGATTCACGGTTTAATCACCCTAATAAATTGATCAGTAAATATTGATTATTCAAGACTAAAGTACGCCTTGAAAAGTTTCCATTGTGTTCTGTACACGTGTAACCATTTGTTTTGAGTTAATGATTTAAATGAGTCTTCTGATTAGTTATCTAATTTATCTAATTTCCTGATCGTAACGTTTTGTGAATGAGTTGTAAAACAGTAAGTATTATGAGCTACACCCAGGCTGCAGTTTCAACCCTTCAAACCCACATTTGACTCAATGCTGCTCAGCTCACTTCAAAAGCAGTAAAAGTGAGATAAACGAAACCTTGGAGTGGCGTAATATAGCAGCGCTATCTGATCTCTACAGGGCACCTCTCCCCAGGTGACAATGAGAGACACCTGCTCTGTGCCTCCCTGGTCTTCAGAGAGGACCTAGTAATGGCAGGATCACAGTTCATCATCTAGTGTTTGTTAACATCATCTAGAGTTAAGTCTGCTTCCCCAGCTCCCCCTACAGGCTGTGCTATGTACTGCATTTGAATAAACAGCAGGTTCATGTTAGGATTTATTTACACTTATTTGAGGAGGAATATAAGATACAATTCAACACATTACAACTGATTTCAGAAAATGGAGCTTCCTATATATAATCAACTGGTGAATATATTACAGGATGTGACAAGGAGGGCTGCGACAACATAGAATATGAAAAATGCTGCTTGTTTCTTGAAATCCTTTTCAAACATTGCAGTTATACGCTTATTGATCTTTCATTGTTTCCAAGCCGTGTTACTAGCCGTGTTACTAGCCGTGTTACTAGCCGTGTTACTAGCCGTGTTACTAGCCGTGTTACTAGCCGTGTTACTAGCCGTGTTACTAGCCGTGTTACTAGCCGTGTTACTAGCCGTGTTACTAGCCGTGTTACTAGCCGTGTTACTAGCCGTGTTACTAGCCGTGTTACTATCCGTGTTACTAGCCGTGTTACTAGCCGTGTTACAGTGCTTGTTGACTGGATGACTGGTGCAGAACGCGTGCTGTTGGTGAGGCATCACTGATCTCATGTCCAGGATGAGATCCCCACTAGAACCTTACTATAGGAAACTAAGTTAAGTTACTGTACCCTGCAGAGGAAGTGGGCCTTCTCAGGGTTGCCAAGGCAACACTGAAGCCCACCTGGGGCTGAGGAGATGGTCTCTGGGCTACTGAGACAAACCGTGTCAGAGCCTTGCAATATCCTGATGATGAGATGTCCCTGTGAGAGAGAACTGCCTTAAAGCTGCAGACAGGATGAGTGCTCCCTCAAGCTGCAGACAGGATGAGTCCTCCCTCAAGCTGCAGACAGGATGAGTCCTCCCTCAAGCTGCAGACAGGATGAGTCCTCCCTCAAGCTGCAGACAGGATGAGTCCTCCCTCAAGCTGCAGACAGGATGAGTCCTCCCTCAAGCTGCAGACAGGATGAGTCCTCCCTCAAGCTGCAGACAGGATGAGTCCTCCCTCAAGCTGCAGACAGGATGAGTCCTCCCTCAAGCTGCAGACAGGATGAGTCCTCTCTCAGCCCATCATGACGACTGGGAGTGGATGACGCTGGTATTGAGAGGGCGGTGCAGTAGCACATCCACAGGCCCAGGGGGCAGTCTTCTGATCAGAGTCCAGGCCTCCAGACGCCTCATTCCCACCACACTCACACCCTGGATCTCCAACACCTCGTCTCCGGGACACACCTTGTTCACTGGGCCTCCTGAAGAGGGGGAGGGGGAGGGAGGGAGGGGAGGAAGAGAGGAGGGAGGGAGGGAGAGAGGAGGGGAGGAAGAGGGGAGGGAGGGAGAGAGGAGGGGAGGGAGGAGGGGAGGGAGGGAGGAGGGGAGGGAAAGAGGAGGGGAGGAGGGGAGGGAGGACGGGAGGGAGGGAGGAGGGGAGGGAGGAGGGGAGGGAGGAGGGGAGGGAGGGAGGGAGGAGGGGAGGGAAAGAGGGAAAGAGGAGGGGAGGGGGGGCTTTCTTTATCTAAACTTCCAGGAATCTCTTAGTATCTCCAAGAATGACTGGAGTGTGCAGTTCAGGGCGAGGCTCAACGTGGGCGGGGCTTAACATTTTGATTGACACTCACAAGATACATGTCACAATCACCTACTGTAGCACAGCTCAGCTCAATGCTGTTGTGTTTATATCTGATATTAAGGTTTACTAACAGCAAGGCAGCCTGAAGTGGAACCCTTACAGATCAGTGGGCCATACGTGTGTTAGTGTGGATGTTCTTACCCAGGAAGATCTTCTGGACGCTGAGGGGCCTGTCCCCCAGGCTGCAGCCCAGGCCTCCTTCCAGGCTGAAGCCCAGATCTCTGCTGCCCTTCTCCAGCTTCACACACAGCCGCTGGCCTGGGGCACGGTACCATTACACACACACACACACACACATTCATCCATGCACATACACACACACACACACATTCACCCATGCACACACACACACACACACATTCACCCATGCACATACACACACACATTCACCCATGCACATACACCCACACACACACACACATTCACCCATGCACATACACACACATGCATACCCACCCATGCACATACACACATGCACACACACACAAACACATAAGTAACACACGCACATGTTTGCACATCCAAACACAGGTTCGGCCCGAGCCTTGCTGCCCTCTCACCTGGGTGGTGGGCGGGGTCTCACCTGTGTTGGTGGGCAGGGGTCTGATTCAGCCCCTGCATGTCTGCTCCAGTGACACCCTTCACAGGCTTGGAGGCCACGCCCCTCCGCAGCACGACCACGCCCATCCCCACGGGTCCTCGCCTTCCTGAGCGTCCTCAGAGCCTGCCAGTGGGCGGAGCCAGACAGCGACGTACCGTTGATTGACAGGACCAGGTCGCCCTCCCTGATGGAGCCTTCCTGAGCCGCCACTCCGGAGGAGAACACCCTGTGGACCTGCAGAGGAGACAGCAGGGATGTTGGATGTCTGGGCAGCAGGGAGGGGGATGTTGGATGTCTGGGCAGCAGGGATGTGGGATGTCTGGGCAGCAGGGAGGGGGATGTTGGATGTCTGGGCAGCAGGGAGGGGGATGTTGGATGTCTGGGCAGCAGGGATGTTGGATGTCTGGTCAGCAGGGATGTTGGATGTCTGGGCAGCAGGGATGTTGGATGTCTGGGCAGCAGGGATGTTGGATGTCTGGGCAGCAGGGAGTGGGATGTTGGATGTCTGGGCAGCAGGGATGTTGGATGTCTGGGCAGCAGGGATGTTGGATGTCTGGGCAGCAGGAATGTGGGATGTCTGGGCAGCAGGGATGTTGGATGTCTGGGCAGCAGGGAGTGGGATGTTGGATGTCTGGGCAGCAGGGATGTTGGATGTCTGGGCAGCAGGGATGTTGGATGTCTGGGCAGCAGGGAGTGGGATGTTGGATGTCTGGGCAGCAGGGATGTTGGATGTCTGGGCAGCAGGAATGTGGGATGTCTGGGCAGCAGGGATGTTGGATGTCTGGGCAGCAGGGATGTTGGATGTCTGGGCAGCAGGGATGTTGGATGTCTGGGCAGCAGGGAGTGGGATGTGGGATGTCTGGGGTGACGCTGCTGACTCTGGTGTCAGTCGAGTCTGTTTGACTCACGGTGACAGGCTTGTTCTGGTCCTCGCCCCCGGCAACAGTGAAGCCCAGGCCGATGCCCACTTCCTTATGCAGGACCACCACCTGCACATCCTCATAGTTCTGCACAGGGAGAGAGGGGGAGGAGGGGGAGAGGAGGAGGGGGAGGGGGAGGGGGGGGGGAGAGGAGGAGGGGGAGGTTAACCCTAACCACTTCCAATACAGGGAAGAAGTGTTGGCCGATACTGGGGTCTGGAACGCTGGTTTGAGTAACCTCTACCTGCAGGGTGTCGTCCCCAAGACTCCGAACATCATCCAGCAGCCTGTCCAGCTCCTCGCTGTCCAGGACGGACACACAGGACAGGGCCGACATATCTGAGCTCAGGGAGGCAGAGCGGCCAGGCGGCCAGTCCTCCATCTCAGCCTCCGTCTCGTAGTCCACCCCCCCGAAGTTACACAGCTCAGCCAGGCTGGGGGGCACAGGAAGCAGCCACAGACAGACAGGTATTGAGAGTGGACAAGAGAAAATTACTTGAAATTTTTAAAAAAAGTATTGGAAATTCATGTTTACTTTCGATTGCTTTGTTTGATCAACCACTCACCTGAGACAGAAACTCCTGCGATCTGATTGGCTCATGTTGCTGGTGATGGTTACAGAGGATTCGTCCGAGTCGTAGTTAGAGTCCTCATCCTTCTCTGTCCCCTCTTCATCGTCCTCCTCGTCACAGTCCCAGCGCTCGATCTTGCGGCTCAGGCCGGCCACCCACGCGTCCAGGTCTCCCCCGGTCTGAGGGAGGCTGCTGGGAGAGGACAGGGGGAGGGGGGGGACCAGGGAGTCCCTCCCCAGGTGGGAGTTGGTCTCCTGGCTGGAGGTGTGAGGCTGGGCTGCGGGGGTGAAGGCAGGAGAGCCCCCCCCCGGGTAGAAGGGAGAGTCCTCCTGGGGGTAGAAGGGAGAGTCCTCCTGGGGGTAGAAGGGAGAGTCCTCCTGGGGGTAGAAGGGAGAGTCCTCCTGGGGGTAGAAGGGAGAGTCGTGGGGGGTATTGGTGGGGGTTTTGTCATCGTCACTGACTGGAGAAGACAGGTCAGGGCTGGGGCTGTGCTGGAGCTCTGCTATCTCAGTACTGTTGCAGTTATTATTGAAGTTCAACAGCTTGGTGGAGGCAGCCTCCTTCCTCCTGTTCCTGCCCTGAGGTGTGAAGGGTCTCTCTGACTCAGCAGGGCGGCTGGAACTGGTCTCATCCACAGGAGAGGCTCTGCGAGGTCTCTCTCTGATTCCTCCAATGAGAGGAATCTCCATCTTGTCCTTCAGTTTGGGATATGTATCGGGTCCAACTTCACTCTCCTCTGCTTGGCCTCTCTCCTGCACTCCTCCCCCTTCAGCCTCTCTCTCCTTCTCCCTCCTCTCAGCCTCTCTCTCCTTCTCCCTCCTCTCAGCCTCTCTCTCCTTCTCCCTCCTCTCAGCCTCTCTCTCCTTCTCCCTCCTCTCAGCCTCTCTCTCCTTCTCCCTCCTCTCAGCCTCTCTCCTCTCCTCCTCTCAGCCTCTCTCTCCTTCTCCCTCCTCTCAGCCTCTTTCTCCTTCTCCCTCCTCTCAGCCTCTCTCTCCTTCTCCCTCCTCTCAGCCTCTCTCTCCTTCTCCCTCCTCTCAGCCTCTTTCTCCTTCTCCCTCCTCTCCCACCTCAGCCCAGTCTCATCTACGGACGCTGACCTCACTGCCCAGCCTCTCTCCTTCACCTTCTCCTTCTCTTCCTCTCCTCTGCCCGGGAGCCCCCCCAGAGCTTCATCTGGAGCGCTCCTCTTCACCTCATTACCCGTCGTGCCTCTCATCCGTTCTCCTCCTGAATCCACCGCATCCGTCTCCTCCTTCACTCCCTCCCACCGCCCTCTCCTTCCCCCCAGATCCTGACCCCTCCCGGCCTTGCTGGCTCTCTCCCCAGCCTTCCTGCCCAGGTGCTCGGGGACAGAGAAGGCCCGTCGGGGCTTCTGGAAGTCCCTCTGGGTCTTCTGGGTCAGGGTCTCAAACTGGTGGATCTTCTTCTTCACGCTGGCCATGGAGGGAGCCGCTAACACCCTCCTGTCACTGGGCTGAGCTGTGCTTCTCTGGGGGCTGGGCTCAAACACATCTTCAGTGATGCTCCCCTCACGAGCCACGCTCCTGATACACGCCAGGGGCCTGGTGGAGGGGTCAGGGGTCGCTCTGCTATTCAACTGATTGGTCGAGAGGAGTTTTGACCCCAGGTTGACCCCTGATGGTTCAGGTGTGGAACTCGCCTCCTTCTCCAGATCTCTCTTGCATGCTGGGCTCCCGGTCCTCTCTCCCACCCCTTCACCCTCTTGGCCCATCCCACCTTTTCTCTCTCCGTTGTTTGTTACCTCTTTATTCCTCCTTTCCCCCTCTCTCTCCTCTCTGTCTCCAGGTGGAGGAGAGAGAGATGGATTCCTGAGAGCCCTGGATGGGTCCTCCACTGAGGGAGGGTGTGAGGGGGTGTATGCAGACCTGTCAGCCCTGCTCGGAGCTGCCACAGTGAGTTTACTCCTGGCTCTGTCCAGAGACCTGGTGTTGTATTCCAGCACCCCTCTTCTCTGGGCCATCTGCCCCAGCTCAGGAGGCTTCCTCTGGGCTTGGCCCTGCAACTCCACCCCTGGAGCACTCTCCCTGCCCAACACTGACACTGAAGACCCTGAGGGCGTGACGTCCTGAGTGCTCTGCGCTGTGTCCACACCGTTCCTCTCTTCCCTGAAAAGACGCTTAGGAAAGGCTCCCCCCCCCTCGCATGACCCCCTCCTCCACTGGCTGATGGGGGAGGAGTTGGGGATGAAGTCTGGGGTTGACTTCCTGCGCTGGGCGAAGGCTCCGCCCCCCTCCAGCTCTGACAGAGGCCAGTCTCCAATGGGGGAGTACCTCTTGGTCCTGGGGTTCGAGTCCTCTGCTTTCTCAGAACCGTAGAGCCTCTCAATCCTCTCCCAGATGCTCTGGCTCCTGGTCCCAGGCGTCCCTGCATCCCTGAGCCCAGACCCCGCCTGGAGCCTCAGCCTGGTGGGCAGGGACTGGACCCCACCAGCCCTCTCCAGAGCCACTGTTGCACGACTCAATTCAGCCCCCATCCTCCCTTCCTCCCCCCTCAGACCAGAGGGGTCATAGGTCAGAGCCCTGAAAAGCCCACGCCCCCCCCTCCCCTCCACCCTCGTCTCCAGACTCTCGGCCCGTCTTAGCGTGGTCCCTCCCCGGCGCCCAGAGAACTCTCCGGTCTGGCGTCCCTCCTCTTGGCTGGCCCCGCCCCCTCGCTCACTCCAACTGGTCAGGTTCTGCTTCCTGCTGTCCGTCATGCCCCCGTCTCCGCCCACCTGCCCCGAGACACCCCCGCTGGCCCCCTGCTCCCCACCGGCCTCAGCCCCCGCCTCTGCTCACAGCCCCGTTCTGCCTCCGCTGGCCCGGGGCCGGAGGGGCCTGGGGGGTCGGAGGGGCCTGGGGGGCCGTGGGCCTCTCCTCCCTCAGGGGAAGGAGGTTCGGCCCAGGCTGCGTCTTGGCAGCCATGTTGTCCTTCACGCTGGCCTCTCTCTCTGTCGTCTCCTCTCTGGGGCCCCCTGAGGCGCGCCCCGCGCCCCCTCCCCCTCTCCTGCTCCCTGACAGGACCCCCTGTCTGTTTGGGGGCAGGCTGTAGCAGGGAGAGCTGGCTGAGAGGAGGGTGAAGGGTCTGCTGAGCTCACACACCGGGCTGGAGGGCAGGTCCATGCTCGGAGCTCTGGAGCACGTGCAGCGTGCAGTCAAACAAAGACCAAGGAGAGTGACGGTGGTGCTTGATATGTCTGTGTTTAGGGCTTCAGTGATCTGTTCAAAATACACACCATGAAAGAAGAAAGAAGGCAGTATATCCAGATTAGGTTCCAGGATGTGCTGAAGACAGCAAGGTAGATATGTCACTGAGGTCCGACTGTAATCCTGTCCCCTCCGGGGGCCTTCAGAACACAGCTGTAGATCCTCACGCCTGCACTCCAGTGGGACTGTGGGACTACGTGTCCTGCACAAACACTATCCTGTGGTCCCACCTCCAAATCAATCATACACACACTGCCTGTGTTCTCTCCAGGGTGTTGCTGTGTTGTGAGTCATCAGAAGGTTAGTTTACTGCCATTTGTCACACCAGCATCCACTCCCTACAGGGGAAGAAGACTAAATTCAGTTGTGCAGTTCCACCCTCGGGGACGGAAAGGGCTGGAATGTCATGATATGTGGAGTGTTTTGATATGTGGAGTGTGGTCAGTCTGGTGAAAACACAGTTCCGCATGGCCAAACTGAATCATATAGTAGTCCGAGAGAAGGACAATGTGTGCTTGCACTCAGGCCACGGCTAACACAGGGAGGAGGAGAATCCTCAATGGAAACACGGACAAGAAGTGAGAAAAATAAAATAATCCAATCTCAAAAAAAAACTATTCGGAAAAAAAGACACAGAAGAGTGAGAGAGACAAGAGAGAGAGAACCTCAGACGTGGAATTAGAGACTCAGGGTAGCATTCCTCTCATTCTGTCCACACACACGTTCACACACACGTTCACACACACGTTCACAATGAAGAAACAAACTCACACACCACTTAAAAATGTCATGAAGGCTGTTTACTCAATCAACATGCTATTGGTTACCTGTCATCCTCAGTCAGACCGGCAGCCAAACTGGAAAAACGTATCAAGCAGCAATCCACTTCAGGTAAACAATGTATTAGTGTGAAGAAGAAAAATGTTCCGTCTGACACACACCGACACACACAATACAAACACACACACAGCTATTCATAGTGAATAACTAACTGCCATTGAATAAGATGAGATTGTTGTGGAGCAGAGCTGAGAGGGACAGACGTCCATGCAGCCAGTAGACGTTACACAGAGACAGAAGACCTTCAGGAGACCTGCAGTCCCACTGACCTTCAGCTTCTGATAGGATCAACACAACCAATCAACACTAGTCCCCCATTACTCATCGTTCACACGTATTCAAATGAGCGTCGAGTCTCTGTGCCAGGATCATTTAAGATAACCTGTATAAAGATATCATCAGGGCTTCAGGTCCAAAGCCTATGACTCACAAAGCCACAGCTCAGTGGAACATTTAGAACCTGATACTCCACATGAAGAAGGAAGAACTGCTGAAATAAGTACAAAAGTATTCTCTCCATTTGGTCGTATTGTGTGTATTCGCTGTTTGCTGTTGCAGGGGAGTTAAAGTATCAGTTTACGGAAACACCTGCTCTGCTAGGTTTACAAAGCCGTTCACCTGCGTAACCGTTGGCAACTTGGCCCCATTCACGTAAACCCCACATTAGACACACATGCACACACACACTCTCACACTTACACACACAGAAACAAACACACAGAAACAAACACGTACCTTGGGAAAGTCTCAGAGGTGAAGGTCGATTCGAACATTAGACATGTATGATGTCTGATAATGTCAGAGAACCCTGGTACCCCATCCTTAACATCCACTTCCTCCTTCTCGCTCTCTTTCTCTGTCTCTCTCTGGCATGATTACTTGATGCATCTGTCCAGTGACGTAAACTTGCCCCACAGGTTTATCTTCTCTTGTCCTTTCATCCCTCTCTCCCTCCCTCCCTCTCTCCCCTGTCTTCTCTCTCCCCCTGTCCTTCTCTCTCTCCCCCTCTCTTTCTCTTTCCCTCCCTCTCCCTCTCTCTCTTTCTCCCTCTCTTTCTCACACTTTTTCTGTCTCCACCTCTCTCCCTCCCTCTGTCTGTCCTTCTCTCCCACTATCCCTCTTTCTCTCCCTCTTTCTCTCCTCCCCCGATCATTGTTGCTGCCTACTTCTTCCTTCTCACAGTGTCATTCCTGACTGGTTCTGTGTTTCACCTACAGACACAATAGGACTAGGAAACACACACACCTCCACACACACACCTCCACACATGCACACACACCTCCACACACGCACACCTCCACACATGCACAACACACACACACCTCCACACACACACACCTCCACACATGCACACACACACACACACACACCTCACACACATCCACACACCTCCACACATGCACACACACCTCCACACACACACACCCAGAATGAGCATGAAGCCCTATCAAAATCCATCTCTCTGCCTCCATGTGTGACATCATATCCCGAGGGAGAGAGGATAGGGTTTACATACAATTGTGAGAAACCAAAAGACCAAAAAGAAAGAGAGAAAGAGAGAGAGTCACATTGCTCCACCTTACCCCTCTCTCCAACACTGGAAGACAGTGAGAGTCTGCTGCAGTCTGACCAGACAGGTCAGACAACTGAAGTCTCATTCCCTGCGTGCTGGTTGTGTCCTTGCTGTCACAAACCACCAACTCGGGGATGACTGTGATGTCAAGTCGTAAAAGACTATGATGCTCAGCTGCTGTTGACATGTTTATGTAACTTAACTTGACTGATTAATAAACAAATTATGAAGAAAAAAAAAGAAACCACCAACTGTCACCCAGACACGCTCGGTTCCATTCTTAGTGCCCTTCCTCACATTTGCAGAGCAAAACCAGAACAAACACGCTTCACTGTTCTCAGTAAGATAGGGTACCCTTTTACAGCAAAGATGCTGCCCTTTAACTCGAACCCATCCAACCCCCCAGACTGGGACATGGAGCTGTGTCACAGTGTTAAGCCCCAGCAGAGAGGCAGCCATGACTGGTTAGTCTCAGACACTGGCAGTTTGTCTCAATCTGACATTCAAAATGGTGGGAATCTGAACAACAATCCATTCAGAAACACACACACACACTCTCTTGAAGGCAGTACTTACATTAGGCAGCTGTTCATGATGTGTCTGAGTGTTGTGTAGTTGTGCTTCAGGAGGAAGGGTTTCCTGCAGCAGCTCACCGTCATCTGACACATGAAGTAGGGTGGTGGTTTATATCTCTCTCTGCTGTAGCTGGTAGACTGAGGGAAGATTAGCAGTTCATTTCAGTGCTTTTCCCCAACGATGGGTGAAATAACAGACAATAAGATTCAACAGCTGCACAGAAAGTCCAGTTCAGAACCCCGGAATATCTATTTTACCCACACAGAGCTGCTCTCTGTCAAGAACAGATAAAGATCAGTTGCAGTCAAACAGGCTCCTGTCCTGCCCCACAGTGATTATCTTCAATGTGTGGGGTGAAGAGATGAAGAGAGCTCCAGTGTTCACAGCAGAGACCGCTGACCCAAGCTGATTCCCCACCCACCCCTGTCCAGCAGGAAGAATTACTCTCCCTGTGTCTGCTGGGAGAAACACCAAGATAAATCATCTTCCAACACACAGACAAACTGCTGCTTTCTGTGTTCATGCTTCAGGGAGTAGGCTACTCAGCACTCACCATCCGGTTCTCATGTGACAAACTCGCGGGCCAGATGGGGGCATTGAACGCTGTTAGCCATGTCGTAGGTTTCACGGTTTCTACTTCTTACATTTCCAGGACAGACTCGTTACTTTAGATTTAATCTGTATTTGGTGGCATGATCTCTCTTTCTCTTTTCCTTTCACTGTCTGTGGAAAAAAAAGAACTAGAAATGTTTGTGTCCTGTTGGGTGTGAAAAAAACATTCAAAAAAGTAATATATATATATTTTTTTAAAGTTTTTAAAGGTTGATTTTTTTTCTTTTTTTAAGTAAAAAAAAAAACCCCTGAAAGGTTCAAAAAGAAATCCACAAAAAGGTTGCATCATGAGTAGCCTACTTGATGAGGACTCTAATATACTCTGCTCTGCTGTTTAGGCTTCCCTGTTCTCCTCTCCCCTCTGGTACTATACTTCTTTTATTGAGTGAAGGATGTGTGTACTATTGCCATCTCGGTATATTGGGATGTCAAGCTGTTTCTGTTCAGTACAGTTCTGTCAGTAAGGCTGCTTTACTGCGTACAGTAGGTGGCGACAGAAGCGTCGTTGCCTGAATCCGTCGTCCATCCCTCCTTTCCAGCTGTACATGACGTAATCAACCCGGATGTCAACAAAATGTTTAGAGTTTAGCGGCGCGCCGCTGACGGGACCTGTTGGCCAGAAAACGAAATATTTTAGGATAAATTATGAAACTAATGCGGTCTAATGTTTGTGCCTAATGAAAGCAAACTAAACAACGTACTACTGCGTGCTTTCAAAGAAAAGTGTAACAACAAGGAGTTTCAACATGACGACGTCTCCGTCAAACAAGGTCAATGTTGTGCTTGTCATGGCCTACGGAAGTCTAGTAAGTGTTGAACGATGTTGTTTGATGTTCGAAATACTAGGAAAATACGATATTTAGGTGTACACGAAATAGACATAAGCTACCTTTCAGTGTAGCCTTCAGTGTAGCCCGTAGCTATGTCACCTTACCTCAGCGTTTGTGAACTACCTCTGATATTTCCGTACCTGCTGTGGTGTCTGTGTTGTGTTGTGTCTGTGTGGTGTCTGTGTGGTGACTGTGTTGTGTTGTGTCTGTGTTGTGTGTCTGTGTTGTGTCTGTGTTGTGTGTCTGTGTTGTGTCTGTGTTGTGTCTGTGTGGTGTCTGTGTCTGTGTTGTGTCTGTGTTGTGTCTGTGTTGTGTCTGTGTGGTGTCTGTGTCTGTGTTGTGTCTGTGTTGTGTCTGTGTGGTGACTGTGTTGTGTCTGTGTTGTGACTGTGTTGTGTTGTGACTGTGTGGTGTCTGTGTTGTGTCTGTGTTGTGACTGTGTTGTGTCTGTGTTGTGTGGTGTCTGTGTGGTGTCTGTGTGGTGTCTGTGTCTGTGTTGTGTCCTGTGTTGTGTCTGTGTTGTGACTGTGTTGTGTCTGTGTTGTGACTGTGTTGTGTTGTGACTGTGTGGTGTCTGTGTTGTGTCTGTGTTGTGACTGTGTTGTGTTGTGTCTGTGTTGTGACTGTGTTGTGTGGTGTCTGTGTTGTGTCTGTGTTGTGTCTGTGTGCCAGGTGTTTGTGCTGCTGTTCATCTTTGTGAAGAGGCAGATCATGCGCTTTGCTATGAGGTCCCGCAGGGGACCACATGTGCCCCTCGGTCACAACGCACCAAAGGTGAGGGGCACACATACATATACACACAGACACTGGCCAGGGTAGATGTTTGCAGGAATATGTGTTTACAATAAAGAATGGTTCTGCTTTGCCCTATGCTGTAGGACCTAAAGCAGGAGATCGACTCGCGCCTCTCTAAGGTCCAGGAGATCCGCTTCCAACCCCGTCTGCTGTCTGCTGATGATGGCCGCCTACAACACAGCGGTGAGACGCTGGAGCACAGGCACCTGCAGTACACTGCATGCTGTGTTAGAGGACTGTGTTCATGTCTGTGTGTGTGATGTGTTTACAGGATGCTATGACTACCTGTACCGGATGAGAGCGCTGGATGCCATCAGAGACTGTGGTAAGTTCTCTCTACTGTAGTATTCTACTGCCAGAACCAGACAGAACCCCTTTGTGTTGGAACAACTTGTGCTGCTGCTCTCTCTTAGACATCTCGTTCCGTGAGCTGGGAGGAAGTCCCACAGCTGTGACAGGAAGGAGGTTCAGAACCTGGCTGTTAGAACTCCGGAACTCCAGTTCTGTGTTCCGGAACAGAAGCAGTTCCCTGGTAGACACACTGCTGGAGGGCTACCATAACGCTCGCCACGGCACTGGGGTCAGTCACAGACAGAGAGAGTGTGTGTGTGTGTGTATGTGTGTGTGTGTGTAAGTGAGAAAGGAAGACATTGGAGGGGACATGAATCGATGAGACTAGCGTGTAACAGCAGTCTGTGTGCAGGTGTTTGGAGAAGCAGAGTTTGTTCAATACCAGGAGGCTCTGACTGAGCTGGCCACCATGTGAGTAAATACACCACCAACAACTTTTCTTTCACTTCCTGTTTTCAAACAGGAAGTGACATTACACACATTCATAGCATAGAAGTTCACGTATGTTTTCCCTGTGTGGTGTGTGTCAGCGTGAAGACCCAGGCCAGCTCGGCTGCTGAGAGCCAGCATCACCAGGCTGCTGCTAAACACCTGACCAGCCCCCCAGACCCTCCCCCCTCCTCCCCCCCCCAGGTCACCTACCTCCCGTCGGCAGGGCAACGCAGCAAGCGTCCCAAACACTTCTTGGAACTCAAGAACTTCAAAGACAACTATAACACTCTGGAAAGCACCTGGACATAGAGGAGAGATCTGGGGGAGGGAGAGGGGTGGAGGTCTGGGGGAGGGTGGAGGTCTGGGGGAGGGAGAGGGAGAGGGGTGGAGGTCTGGGGGAGGGAGAGGGGTGGAGGTCTGGGGGAGGGAGAGGGTGGAGGTCTGGGGGAGGGAGAGGGGTGGAGGTCCGGGGGAGGGAGAGGGGTGGAGGTCCGGAGGGGAGGGGGGGTGGAGGTCTGGGGGAGGGAGAGGGGGGGAGGGAGAGGGTGGAGGTCTGGGGGAGGGAGAGGGGGGAGGTCTGGGGGAGGGAGAGGGTGGAGGTCTGGGGGAGGGAGAGGGTGGAGGTCTGGGGGAGGGAGAGGGGTGGAGGTCTGGGGGAGGGAGAGGGGTGGAGGTCTGGGGGAGGGAGAGAGGAGCTGCCAGTGAGAGAAGTGCCTGTGATCTGGTTCACATGCCTCTAAATGCCAGTATTACAATAGTTATGGTCATAGCTATGGTGCCTTAGAATACAGAATCACTGCCTATCAAATCCTAACATTGATTATAGAGTGCCCTTGATTGAGATATATTTGACCTTCAGCTGTGTTGAGAGCAGGTGAACACAACACTGTAGATAGAGGATGTTGGACATGTGATGGTTCTGTGTCTGACCGAGACAAGGTTAGAGAGATGCAGCTATGCAACGAGACAATCAGTGTGTGTATAACTTTGTATGTCTGTAGACTTTGTTCATGTGTGCTCATATGCTATGCTACATGCATGTTACAGACATGCTACATGCATGTTACAGACATGCTACTGTATGAACCAATGTAACACTAGACCAGTATTACCGTTGACATGTGATGCCTTAGTCAGTGTTTGTCCCCGTGTCTGAGGGCGGTCTGAACACGTCTTGCACTGTTCTTTAGCTGCAGCAGTTAAACCACGACACTTTGTAAGGTGGTTAAACTGTCCGATATCATCTCAGTTCAACTGAAGCCATAACGGGCCACAAGAGGGGCTTTTTAGACTTTATTTTTATTATTACTATTCTTAAAGAAAATGAAATTATGAATTTGAATAACTAAGTGCTATTTGTTTTCAGTGAACTTATTCAATGCAATTTAAATGTATTAATTCCTGCTGTGCAAGTTGAGAGAGTAAGTGTGTATATCCTTTGCTGAGGTAGCCTAGCAACAGGCAGGTTGCCAGTCTGAATGTGTATGATGTACAGTTCTGTGATCAGAACAGCTGATCAAATGTAATACAGTAATACGAGGTGTCAAATAAGAGGTATCATTCCAATAAAGTGTTAACTCTGGGATGTTCTTTTTTAAACCATGTTTTTATTCAAGAAAGATAAGACAATACAGATTCATTCAGTTTAGGTACAGTGTCTTGATTTCTGTTTTCTTATTTTAGTCATTTAGTCATTTAGCAGACGCGATTTGAGAACCAATCCCATCCCACCCACATACTGCCAATTGGGATGTGAGATTCCTGACTGAGAAGTATGAGATCTCATTAAGTCTGGTATAAACACATACATATATATCTGTGTGTGTGTATATATATATATATATATAGTAGGTGTGCTTTTGAAGAGTTGCATCACCATGACAAGGATGTCTTTCTAGGTGCAGTTCAGTACATGACCAGCAGATGGCACAATGTCACCACTTACACTGAAACCGCTCAACACTTCACTACTAAAGAGATCAACTATTATACTAACGGGCTGATCGAGACGACTCGTGTTTGTATTTACCCTGTGAGTGCCTGAAGGTTAGAGCTGCACTGTGTTCCTTAAGTACATTTGGAAGGTTTACTGGATCCGAGTGTTCAAACAAGTTTAGTCAATCTCTCAGTCTCATAAATAGTTATTTATTTTCCCACCCTAAGTAGTCCCTCTATTCGTCTTGATAACGAACATTGCACGGTTTAGGCATAATTGCAGTTTTTGAGACGAAAAGTGAAGCTATAGATAGTTAACTAGCTAGTCAAAAACGTCAGCAACGTCACAAACCTGCGCGCGACTACCTACACCATTACTTCAGTAGCTCGTACCTTTCATGTATGAAGAGTATCAACAGTGATCACTGTTGATACTCTTCAAACCATGGTTTGTACATTTTCAATAAAAAAAAATGTTTAATTAAAAAGAAAAAAGAGAATAAAAAACAAAAACTTCAGTAGCTCGTTATCTTCTAGGAGACAGCTAGCTAGCTAAAACAGCTCAAATACAGCTGCAGAAACGAAGTTACTTACCGGTCCGGGGGTCAGGTCTGAAGCTAGGAGCAAAACGGAGCACAGCCGGCTTCTCCAGGTGAGCAAAATGGTACATTATGGCTGCTGCTAGATGTGTTCTTCTGTAGCTAGCTGATAGATCCAGTTTTTCAAAGCATCGGGTGTACCAGCGAGCCAGTTAAGTGCTAGCTAGCCCGTTAGCTAATACTTCAACTTTGTTTTCCCTGTATTTACCCTGTTGAGCTAGTATTGCCAGGCTAAGGTGACACACTGATTGTGGGGAGACTGATCAGATTATTAAAGCAATAAACCACGAGAGGGGTATCAAACGATGATCAAGTCCTGTAGTGCAATCGACGCCATTTAATATTCGAACGATTGGAGGCGCGAGCCGCGATGTTGTTCTCTGCTAATATCCCGTCACATGACTCCCGGCTTTTTCGGATCGCATTTTTGGGATCTGAATTTTACTT
This sequence comes from Thaleichthys pacificus, assembly GCA_023658055.1. Classification (NCBI taxonomy): domain Eukaryota; kingdom Metazoa; phylum Chordata; class Actinopteri; order Osmeriformes; family Osmeridae; genus Thaleichthys; species Thaleichthys pacificus. The sequence goes on along the minus strand of CM042871.1, from coordinate 20,249,092 downwards.
TTCGAATTTGAGCAACCTGAATTTCCGAAACTTGAATTTCGGTCTTTCCCCCCCCTTTTTTCATGGAAATAAATGAATAATATAGGTGAATTCAAAAACAACAAATTCAGTGGTGTTTAAATTTCAATGTTAAGTATTCAATGGCTTTTACAATTCAAAACATTGTCACTGATTTCCATATCTTTCAGGCTGTTTGAAAGGTAAGCTATCCCATCACCCGCCCCCTTCTCATGATCGCTCGCATAGTGAATCAATGATTATACACCGGCTACAACTACAATAAACTATTTTATTTGAACATCCCCCCCCCCCCCCCAATGAATAAAGCAGTAATAATGTTAATCAATTTATTTAAATAATCAAAACACACATAGCTTGTAAAGAAATTAATAACACAAACACACTTTAACTTCCATGATATTTCTCTAATCATGTCCACATAAATAGAACAGAAGAATGCCATGAAATGTTCGGCGAAACGTAAGGAAAAGCATTAAACAGAATATTAACATGATATTAATATATAACAAAAATCCATGGCTGGTGGATGACACTTCCAGAAACAGAAACATATTCTCAGTGTGACACGACTGTGCAACACGTGAGGAGGAACATGTTTGTCAAACTTCATCATCACGACCACCATTCTCACCTTCATTTACTTTTGCTGAGTGACTCGCATATTCTCATTAGTACTGATGTCACTTTATCTAGTTAGTGTGTGACATCACAAGCAGGCCATGTGCTACAAGTTCAGAAATAAGAACATAGACCTTCACTCAGGCTGCTCACACAACACACAGGGGGTTGAAGGTCACATATATGTATCTACAGTGGTGCAAACGACTGTGATACAGTATCACCTTTACATTTCAGGGGTCAAATCATAATGTTTGTAAGTGGAGAGGAGCAGGAACTACCTGGGTTATTGGGTTACAGACGCAATACATTTAGATGTGAAATTATATCTTTTTTTTTTTGTTGCCTGGTTTCCAACTGTCCTAGAATAGACAGAACAAACTGTCGCTCTCAACATCCCCTTCGACACAGATCCATTTCCAGACTCCTCTTCCAACTTCCTGTCACCTGACATCCTGCTGTATGTGTTTCCTGGCAGTGCTGCACCCACACGTTGCATAACGTCCCCCCAAATCGAGGGGTGTGTCCATGTAGGTTCAGGGTGAGATCCTGTCCATGTTGTGGCCCAGTATCTACAGACGTGGATTGCGGTGGTGATTGTGGTATGCTGGTGTGGTCTGGTTACAGTCCGCTGTTGCTTTGCAGGTTGGGCGGTGAGCATGTTCTAGTTCCTACCTCCTCATCTCTCTGTCTCTTTCTAAGCCTCTCTCTCTCTCTCTCTCTCTTCCTCACTGGTTCACTTGAGCCAGCTCAGGACTTTATCTCGATGACTTTGATGAACGGAAGCGGTTTACCGGATGAGGTGGAGGGCTTGAGTGGTTTGCTGTAAGAGAGAGAGGTGGGACAGAGGTGAGGGGAAGGGAGGTGAGGGGAAGGGAGGTGAGGGGGAGGGAGGTGAGGGGGAGGGAGGTGAGGGGAAGGGAGGTGAGGGGAAGGGAGGTGAGGGGGAGGGAGGTGAGGGGGAGGTGAGGGGAAGGGAGGTGAGGGGGAGGTGAGGGGAAGGGAGGTGAGGGGGAGGTGAGGGGAAGGGAGGTGAGGGGGAGGGAGGTGAGGGGGAGGGAGGTGAGGGAGAGAGGAAGACCAGAGATCAGAAGGTGGAATAATGTCACTGGCCATCTCTTCTTAAAAAACAGAATGAAAAAACAGAAACATAGGAGCTGTGAGTTTCCAGTTCTGTGTACAGTGGGCAGGTGTGCGGTTAGTTGATGAGATGAGTGTTCTTGTGTGTGTTTACCTGTAAACAATCTGGGCATTGCGGTCTGAGAGGTATGAGTTTGACCTTTGACCTCCCATGAAGTAGTCCATCTGATCATGCATCTCCCGGTTCTACACACAAAGGGTAAATCAGTATAAAGACTACAACTCCCAGAGATCCCCAAGCAGTGGCCTAAAAGACTACATATCAGAAAGGACTCCAGAGGGTCTGTGCTGACCTCAGCCTCCAGGAAGGCAACCTTCTCCTCCAGCTCTCTGATCACCCGGTCTCTCTCCTGGATCACCATGCGAGAGTTCTGGAGCTGTACACACACACACACACACATATTAAATATATAAAGAAACGTGTACGATTAGTTAATTTTACTGTGATGAAAATGTGTGTGTGTGAGAGAGAGAGACGCTCACCTGTTCGATCATGTGTCTGACTTTCCTCTGCTGACTCTTGAGCATGTCGTCCAGGTGATGAATCTTCTCTTTCAGGATGGCCAGCTCCTTCTCCAGATGTTCAGACCTACACACACAATGTTACCAAACTATAATACAAAAATGGTGTGTATGTGAGAGTGAGTGTATGTGTGTGTGTGTGTTGGCTGACCTCTTGTCTTCTGTCCTGCCCTCCTCCCTGATCTTGCGTAGTTCTCTCAGCTCCTCCTCGCGGTTCCTCAGCGTGTCCCGCAGGGCGGCGCTCTCGTGCTCCATGCCCCCCAGCAGCCTCTGCAGCTCGTCCAGGCGCCGGTCCTTCCTCTCGCTCAGCTCCTCCACGCCACGCAGCTTCTCCCCCTGCTCCCCCAGACGCTGCCTCAGGTCACTGCCCTCCGCCTGCAGGGGGGGGGGGAGAGGAGGGAGGGAGGGAGGGGGGGGGGGAGAGGCAGGAAGGGGGGGGGGAGAGGCAGGAAGGGGGGGAGGGAGGAGGAGCAGGAAGGAGGAGATGAAGGTTAACAAAGGAAACATTTATAACTTGGTCTGGAAACACATGCCAGAGTGTGTTTCACCTGAAGTCTCTCTCTCTCCTCCTGGTGTTTCTTCTCAGTCTCCTGAAGCTGAGCATACAGACGCTTACTGACCTCCCTCATCTTCATCCTCTCCACCTCGTCATCCCCCTCCTGGGAGACAGAGAGAGACAGAGACAGACAGAGAGAGACAGGGAGAGAGAGAGAGAAAAGAGGGGCACATGTCAGACATTAGGTTTTGAAACATTTGCTTTAAGGATCTGTAGGCTTAGGGTTGAAGGCTTAGTTTCAGTCCAGACCCTCAGGATAGTTCTGTTATGTTCAGAGTGTAGGACACATGATGTTATCAATACAGCTGCAACTGGAGAGCTGGGAGGAGGAGTTCTGTTGTTTCCACAGCTGCCATGATGCCATGGAAACAACAGCCAGTTAGAAGAGAGAGAGAGAGAGCGACTTGGAGAAGGAGACTTAAGGAGGGAGAAAGGATGTGGCTTGTACGCAAATTGTAAAAGAGGAATTCACATTTGAATGAAAAGCAGGAGGAAGTGGGAGGAGCCTGAGCTGTGTGCATCACAGAGAGAGAGAGAGAGAGAGAGAGAGAGAGGGCCACTGCTAACCAAACAGGCTTTTCCCTGGAACAGTAACCGCTGCTCTGTGGTTACATGAGTCACATCTGAAAGCTATAGTTGGACCTAAAGCTACAGAAATCACTACACAGGCCAGGAATGCTGTTTCAGTTGGAGCCTTTACTGAGCCGTCCAGACAGAACCACCTCAGGGAGAGTCTCCCATGCTGGGCTCCCAGTCAACAACACACGCTACATGAACACACGCTACATGAACACACGCTACATGAACACACGCTACATGAACACACGCCTGAGGAATGCAGAGGGAAGACTAAGCAGAGGAACAGAAAGTGCTGGAACACCTCCCTCTCACTGTGTCTGCACACACCCACACACACACACACACACACACTCCCTCTCACTGCGCCTGCACACCCACACCCACACACACACTCCCTCTCACTGCGCCTGCACACACACACCCACACACACACACACAGATGACACGCCAAATAACGCATATTTGAGTTACAAGCTAATTAACACCTCCCTCTATATGTGCTTATGTGGAGCTATCTATAGGACTTCTCTACACCTCCCAATTCATCTTCCCCTCCTCTGTCTCTCCTCTGTCTCTCCTCTGTCTCTCCTCTGTCCCTCCTGTCTCTCCTCTGTCTCTCCTCTCTCTCTCCTCTGTCTCTCCTCTGTCCCTCCTGTCTCTCCTCTCTCTCCTCTCTCTCCTCTGTCTCTCCTCTCTCTCCTCTGTCTCTCCTCTCTCTCTCCTCTGTCTCTCCTCTGTCTCTCCTCTGTCTCTCCTCTGTCCCTCCTGTCTCTCCTCTGTCTCTCCTCTCTCTCCTCTGTCTCTCCTGTCTCTCCTCTGTCCCTCCTCTGTCTCTCCTCTCTCTCCTCTGTCTTGTATCAGCACCTCCCTACTGCCCTAGTACACCCATCTTCCTTCTTCCCCAATCTCCCTCCCTCCATCACTCCCTCCCTCACTCCCTCCATCACTCTCTCCCTCCTATCAGAAACCTGCTGAAGGTGGAATATCATGTTTATATCATGAGGGCATCCTGAGCCTGATCTCACATTACCAGGGAGACAAAACACACACACTCACACCTGACAGGAGATGGGCAGGTGAGGAGGGGGGCAGGGGAGGAGGGGGGGCAGGGGAGGAGGGGGGCAGGGGAGGAGGGGGGGCAGGGGAGGCTTACCTGTCCGTCAACACTAGCCCCTCCCTCTGGGCGGGGTTCGGCTTTTGGAACAGTAGTAGTGACCCTGTACCCATTCACAGGAAACTAGGGGGAGGGAGAGGAGGAGGGAGGGAGGAGTATATTAGGTATAGAAATGTGCACAAAAGGCGTGACAGGTGATGATGGTGCCACACAGAACCCCCAGGTCATGTGACAGGGCATGTGACAGGTCATGTGACAGGTCATGTGACAGGTCATGTGACATATCGTACCTTCTGCTCTCCTTTATTCTTGGCTGCCATCTGCTCCCTCAGGGTCTTCAAACAGTACCTCACCTGAACACACACACACGCTGTTAACTAAGAGCAAAGGAAAAACTGAAATAAAGAGTGTGTGACTGTGTACTGTATGTGTGTGTGAGCCTGTGTGTGTGTGTGTATGTATGTTTTCTGACCTCCTGTATCTGGGAGACTTCGTCTGAGAGCATCTTCAGACTCTGCTGGTGTCTCTGCTGTTCCTGTCTACGAGCCTCGAGATACACCTGCACACACACACACACACACCTATAATACACACACCTGGACACACACACCTATAATACACACACCTGGACACATCACACACACACACACACCTATAATACACACACCTGGACACATCACACACACCTAACCCATCTAGACACATCACACACATCTATAATACACACACACCTAACCCACCTTAATGACCTCAACTTTCTCCTCTGCAGGTTTGATTGGTTCAGGCTTCAAAGCCGGCCCCTCACTGGTTGGCTGAACCACAGCAAAAGCTCGTCCGATTGGCTGGAGGTTTGGGAATTAGAGCAGAGGAGAGTTAAGATACAGGCGCTGGAGGTGTGTGTGTCTGTGTGTGCGCTCGTAAATATGTGTGTATGGGCTTGTGTGTGTACAGCCACTATAATCAGTACACTTATCTCTAATCACTATGGAGATCAGCACTGTCACAATAATCACTATGGAGATCAGCGCTGTCACAATAATCACTATGGAGATCAGCGCTGTCACAATAATCACTATGGAGATCAGCGCTGTCACAATAAATTGAGAAGAGGAGGAAGGAGGCCCAAGCAGAGAAGGAGAGAGAGAGAGAGGCAGAGATAGACAGAGAGACAGAAAGAGAGAGAGAGAGAGAAAGAGAGAGTTATATAACCTTGGCAGTCCAGCCCCCCAGTAAGAACAATACTGACTTTTAAGAGGTCTTGTATAAGAGTTGATGGAAACCGGACAGCAGCCATATTTATGAGCTGTGAGTCTGTATGTGTAAACTGCTGCCTAACTTGGGTAAGGGAACCTGCATGGTAGCATGTTTTAACACAGTCTACTATACACTGGCTAACAGCTAACTGAACACAACAAACGACAGGATGTGCCTGGCTCAACAAGGAGTGTAGAACTAGACCCCCAGACTAGACCCCCAGACTAGACCCCCAGACCAGACCCCCAGACTAGACCCCCAGACTAGACCCCCAGACTAGACCCCCAGACTAGACCCCCAGACTAGACCCCCAGACCAAACCCCCAGACCAGACCCCCAGACCAGACCCCCAGACTAGACCCCCAGACTAGACCCCCAGACTAGACCCCCAGACTAGACCCCCAGACCAAACCCCCAGACCAGACCCCCAGACTAGACCCCCAGACTAGACCCCCAGACCAACCCCCAGACCAGACCCCCAGACCAGACCCCCAGACTAGACCCCCAGACTAGACCCCCAGACTAGACCCCCAGACCAAACCCCAGACCAGACCCCCAGACCAGACCCCCAGACTAGACCCCCAGACTAGACCCCCAGACTAGACCCCCAGACTAGACCCCCAGACCAAACCCCAGACCAGACCCCCAGACCAGACCCCAGACCAGACCCCCAGACTAGACCCCCAGACTAGACCCCCAGACTAGACCCCCAGACTCCCAGACTAGACCCCCAGACTAGACCCCCAGACTAGACCCCCAGACTAGACCCCCAGAACTCCATCCAGACTAAAACCCAGACCCACGGTCACCTTTAGACACTCTGAACTAGCTGAGTTCTCTTCTGTGGTCCAGGGTCTAAGATGCAGGGTGTAAGATGTAGGGTGTAGGATTCAGGGTGTAGGATGCTGGGTGTAGGGTGTAGGATCCTACCTTGCTCCTGGGCAGCTCTGAGCTCCGGCTGGCCTGGCTCTGGTGGTGCAGAGTGAGACGCAGTCGCCTGCACCCCTCCTGAAGAAGGAGAAGAAGGGATGAGATGGAGAGACTCAACAAAGAGCCCGTTATGGGATGGAAAGAAGGAGCGAGGGAGAAGAGGGAACTGCTATAAGGAGTGAAGAGAAAAAAGAGAAAGAGGGAGGAGAAAGTGAGTAATTCTCGGAGGGGGGAGGGAGGGGGGGAGGGAGGGAGGGGGGGAGGGAGGGAGGGAGGGGGGGAGGGAGGGAGGGAGGGGGGGGAGGGAGGGAGGGAGGGGGGAGGCTGGAAGCCAGTGCCCAGTAGAACAGAGAGCGGGCATCCAGGGAGAAGACAGAGACCAGAATATTCCGTTAGACTTGTGTTCTATGTTTGTAATAAAGCCGTTCTTGGAAAAGTCTCCCAGCCATTGGAACACCCTTTTTCTGAGAAGAGGACGGCTGGAGAAGAGGTGCAGTGGGAAGGAACATTTCCATGGCGACCAAGTCTCACAGTAGCCATAAACAACTTGGTTGTCCAACACAATGGGAGAAGGAGGGGTCAGGACAATACACACACACACAAATACTAAGGGAGTTCCCTGTTATTCAACTCCCCTAACCAATCACAGCCCAGGCTGTAGGGCCCTTCCGACTGTAGTGACGCATGTTTGTATTTATGTACAAGTTGGTGTGTTTGTCTGCCTACATCTGTCCCATGATTTTACACACATAGGTGTGTGTGTGTATAAAGGAGAAGTTATGTATGGAAACTTTTCAAGCCAACATCCACATCTTGCTCTCCTCATTGTATATAGCTGTCTGTCATAGTCTAAACTCACATGCAGAGAACAGTAGGAAAGTCAACAGACAGCTAGTTGAACACACATTAACCTTCACTTCTGTTGCTGTTAGCATTTGCATATTGATTATCAGTCAAACAGTTGGCTGGAGTTCAGGACAGGAGGAATGCACATTCCCACAGGAGCTGTGTTTGTCTGTGTGTGCGTGTGTGTGTGTGCGTGTGTGAGTGTGTGAGTGGTGTGTGAGCGTGTGTGTGTGTGAGTGTGTGTGTGTGCGTGAGTGTGTGTGAGTGTGAGCGTGTGTCTCAAGAGGAAACTAAGGATTGTTTCCACAGTGGCAGGCAGCACTGGCTTGGATACATAGTAAGAATGATAAGCAAGGTGTTGTGTAACAGTGATCAGGGTTGCGTGAGAGAGATACAGATAGACTGGTATGGCAGGCTTTTATTTGAAAGGACCATATATCACCTGGTTACCTGGGCAGGTAGGCAAATACCCTGAACACATACAGCTAGACTAGGGCATGGAACGGGAGAGAGAGGGAGAAAGGGAGAGAGATGGATTAAAGGAGAGAGGGGAGAGAGAGTTAGGGAAAGAGGTGAATAGAGAGAAAGGGAGGAAGAGAAGAAGCCAAGCAGGGTCATGAGAGCAGCTGAACACCCCTCCTCTGCCCCCCGGGTGGGTCTGCTCCACCTGAATGATTAACCCCACCTGGAGGGAGGAGGGAGGAGAGAGAGAGGCATAGAGAAGGGAGAGAGAGAGGAGGGAGGAGAGAGAGAGAGAGGCCTAGAGAAGGGAGAGAGAGAGGAGGGAGGAGAGAGAGAGGCCTAGAGAAGGGAGAGAGAGAGGGAGGAGGGAGGGAGGAGAGAGAGAGCCTAGAGAAGGGAGGAGAGAGAGGAGGGAGGAGAGAGAGAGGCATAGAGAAGGGAGAGGGAGAGGAGGGAGGAGAGAGAGAGGCCTAGAGAAGGGAGAGAGAGAGAGAGGAGGGAGGAGAGAGAGAGGCCTAGAGAAGGGAGAGAGGGAGGAGGGAGGAGAGAGAGGCATAGAGAAGGGAGAGGGAGAGGAGGGAGGAGAGAGAGGCCTAGAGAAGGGAGAGAGAGAGGAGGGAGGAGAGAGAGAGAGGCCTAGAGAAGGGAGAGAGGGGGGAGGGAGGAGAGAGAGGCATAGAGAAGGGAGAGAGGGAAGGGAACAACTTACAAAGACAGAGAGGGAAAGAGAGCAGGTTCTGTTACAGGAATGTGCCATTAAACATCAAGTCCCCTAGCCAGGGCCTGACAAAAGCTCACCTAATCCCCACTCTCTCACACACACAACCATCAAAAGCAGTGTGAAACACACACACACTGGGAACACAGACAATAGTGCCATGCACGCCCCCGCCGTGCTCGCCGCTGTGCTCGCCAGCTCACACAAACACCGCAGAGAAAACCCCCACTGTCCCCTCCACCTCACCTGCCTGCCTGTAACCTGTCCCCTCCACCTCACCTGCCTGTAACCTGTCCCCTCCACCTCACCTGTCTGTAACCTGTCCCCTCAACCTCACCTGCCTGTAACCTGTCCCCTCCACCTCACCTGCCTGCCTGTAACCTGTCCCCTCCACCTCACCTGCCTGTAACCTGTCCCCTCCACCTCACCTGTCTGTAACCTGTCCCCTCAACCTCACCTGCCTGTAACCTGTCCCCTCCACCTCACCTGCCTGCCTGTAACCTGACGCAGGCTGGCTGTGGGAGGCTCCTCCAGACCACAGGGGCACAAGGTGGACGGACAGGAGGTGCTTGTTTTCATCAGCGACATCAGGTGGCTCTTAAGTCATCTAGGTGTTCTACAGTGACAGAGTGACTATCTGCACGTCCCCTTGGTCCTGCTCATGACAAACATACTCTGAGACTGAGACAACAACATCCGGGCCCTCATCAACAACACCAGCAAGCTAAGATAGGACTTCCTGTTCTGGTAACACGGTCATTCCTGTAGATACTGAGGACACTGCCTCGACAGGCAGAGATGCATCTCCTCATCCATCAACACACACCAACAGAATCCATCTACAACTATCAAGTGTGTGTAAACTACGGGTGTAAACTGTATCAACAACACGAGTGGCTGTTTTCATGTTTTGTCTCCTTCATGTTAGAAGCAGCTGAGGTGTGGAGAGAAGAGAGAGAGAGACAGAGAGAGACAGAGAGAGAGACAGAGAGAGACAGAGAGAGAGAGAGAGACAGAGAGACAGACAGAGAGAGAGAGAGAGAGAGAGAGAGAGAGAGACAGAGAGAGAGAGAGAGAGAGAGAGAGAGAGAGAGAGAGAGAGAGAGACAGACAGACAGACAGAGAGAGACAGAGAGAGAGAGAGAGAGAGAGAGAGAGAGAGAGAGAGGCCTGGAGCAGACTGCAGGCACAGGAGCACACACCTGCCCCAGTCAGCAGGGAGGAGAGGGGAGAGGGGGAGAAGAGCAAAGAACAGGTGTGTGTCTGCTCTAAGGGGGAGGGGCTCTCGTGTGTACAGGTGCTAAACAAGCAGCCTGTCCCAGGAACATGGAGACAGCCAGAGACAGGGTGATGTCACACAGTAAGGATGGGAGAGCTGAAGAGGGGATGTGAATTCTCGGTGGTTCACATGATCACACCAGGGCCGGATTAAGTTTTGGTTCCTGGTCATGCTGTTCCTAATCCTGTGATATATCCAGTTCTGGTGCTACATGATAACCTGGCTGTGCTGATGGAGTCACCGTTTCTTCCTGTTCTTCTGGTGTGGGAACAGAGAGAGGGTTTGGCTCTCTCTCTCTCTCTCTCTCTCTCTCTCTCTCTCTCTCTCTCTCTCTCCCTCTCTCTCCCTCTCTCTCTCTCTCTCTCATAGATGAGTGAGGAGGTCATGTCTGGCACAGACCCAGACAGTGATGTCACACACACAGTCTCACTCTGTCTGAAAGGTTGGGTGAGGGGAGCAAAGTGATGCGAGGGTGAGATCACGCAATCATTTGGAATGTTGCTGATTCACACGGCGTTGCAGCGTCGGTACATGTCTGATCACAAGCAGCATCGGTACATGTCTGATCACAACTTCAGGGAGGGGACTTCACTTCCCAACAGCCGTCCAGAGGCTCTCATGAGGTCACTGTCCAGCCAGAACACTAGATTAGTCTGCTCTTTAACAAGCAGCCTGTCTGGCCTGTCCACGCTGAAGAACAGGACTGGCTGTTCTTTCTAGCTCCTGTTTCGATACTTCCAGGCAACTTACAATGTAATGTCTCCAGCTAAACCGTCATGTATCTAGTTAGATCCACAAGGTCTCGAGCTAGTCTAACAGCAGAGCTGCTGTTTGTAATGCTGTAATGCTGTTATCAGTGACACACCAGTGTCACCAACACTAACCTCCTGCTCTGTCACCCAGTAACCTGAGTAACTAATAATGTCACACATGTAGATGATAAAGGCAGGGGAATCTTACCCTCTGACCTAAGTCTGATAAGGAGAAATTATTTTGTAATCAAGTTGTTGCTAAACCTACCCTCACCCTGCAACAGATTCTAACTGCAAACAAGATATACAGGCCCTGTTGTAACACAAAGTAGACACACTAACTCACAGATACACTATATAAAAACGATCTGACATTCCTGTATCAACTGGATGTGTGTGATAGAAAGTGTGTGTTTGAAAACTTTGACCTCACTGTCAGTTTTACAACCTGGTAGGCTTTACTGAGATCACATTCATTGGTTGTCGTTGATCTGGGAGCAGATTACACATACCGACCCCTGATCTTAACCATTCCAGGGTGAAACCCTGATCTGACCTGGGATCAGTAGCTGTACCTCGACTCCCTCCTCCTGACTGGCCTCCGAGTCATTAAATAGCTACGCAGGACACAGTCTTTATCAGGTGAGAGTCATGTTGCATGGCAACACCCGGACCAGTGAGAGAGAAAGTCGTTAGTCCAGCAGGTGAATGATTAACCCTGCGCAGGCAGCAGACAGGTGATAAACTGTGTTTGGGCTTACGTGTCAGTTTGAACATGTGAAATGAGATTGTAGAAGCCAGTAGAGTGTAGCACCTATAGAACATGGTGAGGGAGGCATGTTCACTGACTGTTATACGTTCATGGCACAGCATGGAAGAGGTTGAGGACATTTAACTGGATTTTACAACTGTAAAGCTGATATGCTGATAAGCTGATACCTGATATGAAATCAGGCTACAGTAAAGGCAAACTGAGGGGGGTTGTCAGGGTTGAGTATGTGTATGCGCGTGCACGTGTGTGTGTGTGTGTGTGTGTGTGCATGTAAGTGTAGGCTTTATTAATTATTAGATATTTATTAAGACTTGAATTACAAGGTGTGAAGAGCCAGTGGGGCAGTCCACTAAGACCAGATGAACTCCTAAGCCTGGCCAGACTGCTGATCAGATCAGCAGGACAGTTTAACTCGTGCATGATTCTCTTCAGCAACATATCTCCACAGCGGAACTCATAGAATGGAATCATATGAGTAAATAATACGTCTCCATCTTTCAGAACTTTGAAGCTACAAAAATATAGTGTGTGATGATGACGGCAAGAGATAACAGTATATTCTACATATCTGACTGAAACATGTCTGATAGACTCTAAACTTTTTAGACCCATATTCAGAGATAGGCTACTTCTGAACTCTGTAGCTTGGACCGCTGTGCGCTGACTGCCGTAGAAAAAAAACCCGTAGCTGTGTTGAGTCCATTGTCAAACCCACAACTATGCATGAAACAACACTAATAATGGTAATAAAGATGTAACATAAAGAAATGTTTTCTGAACAAGCACAAACACATCGCTAAACACTTACCGATGATTTGTCATCTTTTCTAATGTCTTCAAACGTACACAGACTTCGCGTCACCCCGTTCATCTTGCCAAAAGGTTTATCAACAGCCGCGACAAAACTGAAATAAACTGGAATAGATGTCAAAGTCTTGACTCGATAGGTGCGCACCCTTCTTCTGTTCGTTCAATTTGCTGATGTTACCGGTTTGTTGGCTGAACGCTGAAGTATTGTTCTTTACTACCGTGAAAACGGTTTCATGAGTCCTTCCTATAGTTCCCTCCTTCGCGTGTCTCGTTACGTAATGCGCGAGCGATGCGCGTGCGGTGACCTCAACCGCCAAGTATCTTTTTCTGTCCCGGCGCACCTCGAGCTGCAGCACAAACACCTCAGGTGTGTGTAGTACACTTTAATAATCTCTACTCGCCTACTTTAATGAATGTAGTCTTACCTATTTAATAACAAAGGGATTGGCAATTTGCGAGTTGCAAGTTTAGTGAGATAAAGATAGATCAAAATTGCCACAGCTGACATGAAGGCCGTAGCCATGGAGTCAACATTGGGGGGGACAAATCATTTTTTTAAATGATAATTTCGGACAGCGTGCGTTGTTGCCTGTCGTAGCGTAGCACATTTATATTTTTATATCAATATATTGGGGGGGGACATTTTGACCAGATTTGAATATTGGGGGGGGATGTGTGTCCCCCAATATGTATTATGATTACGGCCTTGGCTGACATAGACACAGACTTGAACTTTAGTTTAATTCATAATAGGGTGAACCCATTGGCCAACTTCTGTAGGGATGAGATTTGAGAGCTTGGGTTGACTGGTCCATCTGTCCTATCACGACCCAGCAGCGCGGCAGAGCTCAGCCCTGTCCTAACAGCACGAGACCCTAAATTGGATCAAGACTTAACGATCATTAATGGTTGCTTGGAAACCAAACAAGAGCTGAGGATGGCATACAGAATTAAAAAATAAACCAACACACAAACACACACACAAACACATACACGAACACACAAACACATACACGTACCACTAATATAAATCCATACGTCTGCCTCATAAACCATGTTGTGTCATGATTTACTGATGGAATATGTCCCAGATACTTGCACATAGTAATTATATATTTCCATCACACACCCTGCTCATGATACAGACAGGGGAGGGAATGTGATGAGTCAGTTAGCCTGCCTCTCAGTCTCCATACATTCCCTTTCTGCTGCGTGACCCAGAGCTGCTCTCATGTGACTTGATGGTCTGAGAGGAAGAGTGAGTCTCTCTCAGACGTTTCCTACATCAACGGTCTCTCAAGATGGGCTCATGTTGTCATCGGTAGGCCTATCTAAACACTGTCCCAGTGCTTATCTCTCAAGGATAGTGGGTACAGGTGATTGAAGGGAAACAGTACAAATGGCGTACTTGTAATTCAGTTAAACGTGGATGAACAGAGGCTGAACTTTTGGACTGTACTCCTGCTCTTCCTCATTTGCATTCTCAGAATCCTTATCTCGTGTTACCATCTAGCCGCTTTGCATTTCCACAGAATCCATCCCTTCCAACATGCCGTCAGGGAGACAGACCAGCTATGGTGGAGTATCTCCAGGCTCAGTACTTACAGCTAACTCCTCAGTCCAGATGATAACATCAGGACAACCACACAGTCCATACTGGGAGCTCTGACACACCCCAGAGTGGCCAAGTCACATTTCATCAAGTTGTGGCTGGTCTTAACCTGTTTGCTGATCAAAAAGGAGACTGAAAGCTGGTGGATGTCTGGTTCGATAGCAAGGAGTTTCTTCTCATCACATACTGACAGTGGGATTCTCCGCGGTGGATAAGCTTAACATGGTACACTGATCAAGTCACTTATATACTCTTGTACATGGTCGATTCTGTTATCTCTTCTTGTTACCTGCAGTCGGTTCGTCAGATGTTAGGTTCTCTCCTTATCAGTTCATAACAGGCTTAAGTCCGGGTTTCCTTCTGTCGGCTCTGCAGTTTATTATCAGACCCTGTGTCCTAGGTCAGCCTGTATGATAATTCCTTAGTCCTTGGTCAGTCGATTCCTAATTGGTGTATCCTAGGTCCTTGCTTCTAACCTAGGTCAGTGAATTTGTCTTGCATAACTAAGATCTTGTTATGTGTCATGTCATGTTCTTCAAGTCAATGCTAGATCACCTGAGGTAAACCTTCAGTTTAGTCAGTGAGGTCATCTTGGACAGCCTAGTGCTAGTTCACGTCAGGATAATCAACTAGTTCAATAATGGTAGTTTCATACAGTTTTTGAGTTTTTGGGCCACCACAATCATGAATAACATTCCTGCAGGCTTACCCAGCAGGAGAAACATCAGGTGATCTCCTCTTCTATATCACAGATAGAAACTGGTTTAGACTGGTCCTCACTACTCTGACATCCAGAAAAGACTGACTACAAATACAGTTGAGTAGAGCGATCTTTGTGAAGGACGACAAGTGAAATGGCCGAGATGAAGATGAAGTTGGGACGAGGATGAGTGAAGGATTTGGATTTTGTTTCCTTCCCCTCATGGTTCCTCACATGAAAGCGCTCCAGGAGGTCTGTGAAGATCAGAGAAACATCACACACTTCCACAGAGGGAGAAGGAAGCTCCTGTGGGGAACATCTCACCACAGCAGAGTGCTTCCCTACTCAGTTTGTGTGGCATGCGCTGATATTGTGTGATGAGATGTGGGTTGTACAACATACGATTCGATTAGAAATAAACAGAATGTCGGGGTGCCCCGGTGGCTCACCGGTCAAGTGTGCACCCCACGCAGGCTGAGGGCCTGGGGCCAGGACCCACGCAGGGTGACCCCAGGCAGGGTCTGGGGCCTGGGGCCAGGGCTCAAATCTGGCTCAGACCATGTCCTCCCCTTTCTGACACCCTACATTTCCTGTCATTCTTCATTATATATACGATTAAAACTGAAATTCCTTCTGTGTCTTTAGAAAAGAAGAACCAAACAGAATGCAGAGTTCTTGTACCATTAGGAGTGCAGACTTGCTTTGGGCTGAACGGCTCACATATGTTAACAATCCAACACATTCCAAACATTCTCTGCTCTGTTGTGTCGACAGAAACACAACTCAGAAGCCGTCCATCAGATTGCATGCGTTGCTAGATGAACAACAGGAAACAGTCAGGCTTTTGAAAAGAGTCTCCCAAATCCCACACCCACAGTAGCCTGATACCTGCACTACTGGCCCATGGAAGGAATGTTGTCTCTTTTTGTGACGTCTCTCCGGGTGTTGTGTTTCCTGCCTGCTTTGTCTCATCTGGAACTCAGAACTCTCTGATGTTCGGAACACC
>CM042871.1:20203401-20228401 GCA_023658055.1 Thaleichthys pacificus | reverse complement strand
CCTCCAGCTGAGCCCTGAGAGCCTGCAGCTCCTCTCTGGAGGAGGAGCACACACTGTCATACTGGGGGGGGGGGGGGGGGGGGGGTGAGAGAGGGGGCAGGAGAGAGAGGAGGAAAAAGGAGGAGGAGATTAGCTGTTGTCTATATCAACATTGTGGAATATTGGACATGACCTTGGATGTTTTCATGGTTGCATTTTCAGCATCAATACTTAAACTATTCTCTGTATACTGACTCTCCTCTCGTCAGGGCATCTCCTCCCCTCCTCCTCCTCCTCCTCCTCCCCCTCCCCCTCCTCACCTCCTTGTTGAGTTTCTCCAGGGCTCTCTCCTGCTGCCTCTTGGCCTCCTCCAGCTGGGTGTTGCTGAGTGTGAGTGTGTCTCTCTCTCGCTCCGTCTCCTCCAGACGCAGGCTGAGCTCCCTCTGCTCCTGACCCAGCCGGGAGGCTCCTCTCCTGGCCTCGTCCAGCTCCAGCCTCCCCTGTCTCACCTGCCCCTGGAGGACGTGCTCTGCCTCCGAGCTCTCCGTGCTGGTGGTCTGCAGCTGGGCCTGGACACACACACACAGGGATATGTGACACTGTGAGTGTGTGTGTCTGTGCGTGTGTGTGTGAGAGAGAAATGAGCTTGTCTGTGCTCACCTCCAGGCGTGAGAGCTTGTCTCTGAGCCGTGTGTTTGTTCCTTCCTGCTCCAGCTGAGTATCTCTGAGAGCGTTTACTTCTGCCTGGACGCGCGCCAGGCGCTCCGTGCTCGACTCCAGATCCTGCTCGGCCAATGAGAGCTTCTCCTTCAGAAGGCCCGCCTCCCCGTGTGCATCCCCCAGCTGCTCCTCCAGTGCAGACAGGAGGGCCGGGGCAGGGAGCTGCAGGGGGGAGAGAGAGAGAGAAGAGGAGGAGGAGAGGAAGGTAGAGAGCCAGGGGGAGGACACACAGAGAGAAGAGGAGGATGAGAGGAAGGTAGAGAGCCAGGGGGAGGACACACAGAGAGAAGAGGAGGATGAGAGGAAGGTAGAGAGCCAGGGGGAGGACACACAGAGAGAAGAGGAGGATGAGAGGAAGGTAGAGAGCCAGGGGAAGGACACACAGAGAGAAGAGGAGGATGAGAGGAAGGTAGAGAGCCAGGGGGAGGAGAGAGGGGGTGGTTGCTGCTGGACATGGTGGAGATCTCTCACCTGTTTGTTCATCTCCTGGGCCTTGACCAGATCCTCTTTGGCCCTCTGTGATTGGTTCTTGAGCCTGTCTATCTCGTACCTCAGCTCCGCCTCCTGCTCCTGGTGAGCCTTCTTCTGGGATATGACCTCCATGACCTTCTTGTCGTGTTCTGACCTGCACTTCTCAACCTCCAGTTGGACTTTCTTCAGGTCAGCACGGCAACTCTGAAGATCATCTTGGCACTATCCATAAAATACAGAATTCAATTAAAGTCTGACCAATATTTTATGAGTGTGCTGACTGTGGTGTGTGTGTGTGCTGACCGTGGTGTGTGTGTGTGCTGACTGTGGTGTGTGTGTGTGTGAGCTGACCGTGGTGAGTGCTTGTGTGTGTGTGTGTGTGCTGACCGTGGTGAGTGCTTGTGTGTGTGTGTGTGTGTGTGTGTGCTGACCGTGGTGAGTGCTTGTGTGTATGTGTGTGTGTGTGTGCTGACCGTGGTGAGTGCTTGTGTGTGTGTGTGTGTGTGTGTGCTGACCGTGGTGAGTGCTTGTGTGTATGTGTGTGTGTGTGTGTGTGTGCTGACCGTGGTGAGTGCTTGTGTGTATGTGTGTGTGTGTGTGTGTGTGCTGACCGTGGTGAGTGCTTGTGTGTATGTGTGTGTGTGTGTGTGTGTGCTGACCGTGGTGAGTGCTTGTGTGTATGTGTGTGTGTGTGTGTGTGTGCTGACCGTGGTGAGTGCTTGTGTGTATGTGTGTGTGTGTGTGTGCTGACCGTGGTGAGTGCTTGTGTGTGTGTGTGTGTGTGTGTGCTGACCGTGGTGAGTGCTTGTGTGTATGTGTGTGTGTGTGTGTGTGTGCTGACCGTGGTGAGTGCTTGTGTGTGTTTGGCATCAGGGATCTGCTGCTTCATGATGGTCACTCTGTCCTGCTGCTCCTTCAGCTCCTCCTCAAACTCCTCCTTCTCCAGACGAGTCTGCAGCAGCCTGCCACACACACACACACGCAGGTACACACACACACAGAGAGGGGTGAGGGAGAGGGGGGGTGGGGGGGGGAGAGAGGGGGTGAGAGAGAGGGGGGTGGGAGAGAGGGGGTGGGAGAGAGGGCGTGCTCACTGCTGTTTGGTGGAGCGGAGGTCATCCCTGGCAGAGTGAAACTGCTCCATCCACTGGCTGCTCTCGTCTCTGCAGTCCTCCAGCTGCTGCTGCAGGGAGCGCACCGAGGCGTTCACCCGCACACGCTCAGCCTCGATCCCCACCTGGGACTGGGCCGCCGCCAAATAACACTTCAGTTCACTCGCATTCCACCGCTATGTGTGTGTGAGTGTGTGTGAGAGTGTGTGTGTGTGAGAGCGTGTGCGTGTGAGAGCGTGTGCGTGTGAGAGCGTGTGTGTGAGAGCGTGTGCGTGAGAGCGTGTGTGTGTGAGAGCGTGTGTGTGTGAGAGCGTGTGTGTGTGAGAGCGTGTGTGTGTGAGAGTGTGTGTGTGTGAGAGCGTGTGTGTGAGTGTGAGAGCGTGTGTGTGTGAGAGCGTGTGTGTGTGAGAGCGTGTGTGTGTGAGAGCGTGTGTGTGTGTGTGAGAGCGTGTGTGTGTGAGTGTGAGAGTGTGTGTGAGTGTGAGAGTGTGTGTGTGTGTGTGAGAGCGTGTGTGTGTGAGAGCGTGTGTGTGTGAGAGCGTGTGTGTGTGAGAGCGTGTGTGTGTGAGAGCGTGTGTGTGTGTGTGAGAGCGTGTGTGTCTGTACCTGGGACACCTGCTCCATGCTGTTCCTCAGTTTCTCCATGTCGGTGCTGTACTGCTCCCTCAGAGCCTCCAGCTCCCGGTCGTGTGAGGTGACCTCCTCCTGCAGCGCCCCCTTCAGGGCAGCCAGCGCCCTCTCACGCTGACGCAGGGTCTCCTCCACACGCACCCGCTGCTCACACACCTCCACCAGCTCCACCCGGCACGCCTCCAGCTGCTGCTGCAGGGAGGGGATGGGAGTGTGTGAGTGTGTGTGTGAGAGTGTGTGTGTGTGAGAGTGTGTGTAAGAGTGTGTGTTAGTGTGTGTGTGAGAGTGTGTGTGTGTGAGTGTGTGTGTGAGTGTGTGTGAGTGTGTAAGAGTGTGTGCGTGTGAGAGTGTGTGTAAGAGTGTGTGTGTGAATGTGTGTGTGAGAGTGTGTGTAAGAGTGTGTGTGTGAATGTGTGTGTGAGAGTGTGTGTAAGAGTGTGTGTGTGAGAGTGTGTGTGTGAGAGTGTGTAAGAGTGTGTGTGTGAGAGTGTGTGCGAGTGTGTGTGCGAGTGTGTGTGTGTGTGTGTGAGTGTGTAAGAGTGTGTGTGTGAGAGTGTGTGTTAGTGTGTGTGTGAGAGTGTGTGTGAGTGTGTGTGAGTGTGTGTGAGAGTGTGTGTTAGTGTGTGTGTGAGAGTGTGTGTTAGTGTGTGTTGGTACCATCTTGGTGCTGTCTCTCCTCATGTCGTCCTGCAGCTCTGCCAGCTGGTCCTCCAGGTCTCTCCCCCGGGCCTCTGCCTTCTCTCTCTCCATACGCAGCTGAGCCAGCCTGGCACACACACACACACACAACACACACAGACACACACAACACACACACACACACACACACACACACACACACACACAACACACTACAACTGCTGCTCTGGAACCTGCTGCATCGGTCATGTCTCCAGCACCAGACTACAGCTCATCCATCATCTCCACTGCTCTGCCTCATCTACACCCTTGTGTGGGTGTGTGTGTGGGTGTGGGTGTGTGTGTGTGTTCTCACTCGGTGTGTGTGTGGTGTAGCTCAGCCTTGTTCTGGTCCAGACTCTCCTGCAGCTGCAGGTTGTCATCCAGACAGGCCTCCAGCTCCGCCTTCAGAACCAGGTCAGACCTGCCTGCAGAGCCCTACACACACACACACACACATGCAGAACACACACACATGCAGAATACACACACACCCACACATACATGCAGAACACACACACACACAGAGATAGACAACATTATGTCAGTAACTGAGAATGTGTGTTGAACCACCACAAAGCCTGTTTCCACAGAACAACGTTCATAAGAGATTAAGTTCTTAAGAGCGATTAGAATTTAAGACGATCCCAGCTCCCTTATACCAACACACAGCAACTCATGATTAAAGTTAGATTAGAGTGTGTGTGTGTGTGTGTTCTGCATGTGTGTGTGTGTGTGTGTGTGTGTGTGTGTTCTGCATGTGTGTGTGTATGTGTGTGTGTGTGTGTGTGTGTGTGTGTGTGTTGTGTATGTGTGTGTGTGTGTGTGTGTGTGTGTGTGTGTGTGTGTGTGTGTTGTCTGTCCACGATGACCCAGCTGTCTTAAATGGTTTAATCTGAGACCCATTTAAGAGGGACTTTCAGGCCACTTATTCAGATTACACTCCAACTACACTGAAAAGTAGCTTGTCCCAATAAACACATAGAGACAGATGTCGGACCATTACTAAACTCCTCAATGAGGTATGTGCGCGTGTGCGCGTGTGCGCGTGCGTGTGTGGTTGTCATGGCTCCCACCCTCCGCTCCTCTCTCAGTGAGGTCTCCAGCTCAGACAGTCTCCTCTCCAGCTCCCTCTTCTCCCTCATCCACTCAGCGCTGGAGTCCTCCCTGGGCTGAGGGGGGAGGGAGGGGGGGGGGGAGGGACAGTAGGGATGTTAAATGCCTCATCTTCCACAGGACGTCAGCCTTTAAAGCTGTACTCGGAGGAAGACTTCTGTAACCAACCTTGAGAGCCTGTATCTTGTGGTAGATGACTCGGACTTTGTGCTTGATAGCTGAGTCACTGTCACTGGACCTGTGGAAACACCCAATCATAACCCAGCAGTACAGACACTAGCCCATCAGTACAGGCACTAGCCCAGCAGTACAGGCACTAGCCCAGCAGTACAGGCACTAGCCCAGCAGTACAGCCACTAGCCCAGCAGTACAGACACTAGCCCAGCAGTACAGCCACTAGCCCAGCAGTACAGACACTAGCCCAGCAGTACAGACACTAGCCCAGCAGTACAGGCACTAGCCCAGCAGTACAGACAATCTACCTACTGCAGCAGCTCAGAGACTAAGACTGACTGATGGAGTTTTTAGTTAGAACCAGTGTTCCTCTCCCACTGGCTGAGGCTGAGGGGGGCTGAGGGGGAGGGAGGCTGAGGGGGAGGGAGGCTGAGGGGGAGGGAGGCTGAGGGGGAGGGAGGGCACAGTACCCGTCTCTCAGGATGGTGTAGATGGTCTGCATGATCTGCTCCTCCTCTCCGGTAACCTCCGCACTCTGACCCTGGTCCAGCAAAAGGTCAGGGGTCACCTTCGTACACACACAAACAAACACACATTTTTAACACTACTATTATTTCCATGTGACTTACTGACCCCTTCTTCCCCCCCCCCCTCTCTTACTGCCCCCCCCCCCCCACCTCTCTCTCTCACCTGTGTCTCTCTCTGATTAGCGGGCAGCGTCTCCACGGTAGCAATCCTGCCCGACGAAGCCCACTGTTTGGCCGGCAGGGCCGTGGTCTTGGGGGCGGGGCCTGGGCCTCTTCCCAGGCTGCTGTGCGCTGAGGAGGGGGGAGAGGGGTTGTGGGTGATGATGGGGGAGGGGCCTGGGCCCAGGCTGCTGTGCGCTGAGGAGGGGGGAGAGGGGTTGTGGGTGATGATGGGGGAGGGGCCTGGGCCCAGGCTGCTGTGCGCTGAGGAGGGGGGGAGAGGGGTTGTGGGTGATGATGGGGGCGGGGCCCTGGGTGTTGTGTGACGTGGGAGAGCGCCCTCTCTGTCCATCGAAGCAAGTGATCAGCCTGTTGACCGGGGGGGGTGCTGGGGGAGGGGGGGAGGGATAGGACTGGCTCCCCCTCGTCCCCCCCCTCGTCCTCCCCAGAGACCCGTCGAGCCCGGCCGGATACGACCCCGTCAGGACATCCCTCTCCAGGCGTCCCCCCTGCTCCCCCGCCACCCCAATCCCCCCGTCCAGGTTGCCGTAGCTACCGGACCTCCCGTCTCCCGGTGGCCTGGGCAACTGATTCTCCTCCCCCTCTCCTCCCGCACCTCCTCCTCCCCCCTCCCTCTCCAGGAGGGAGCCGTGGGACTGGGCCCGGCGCAGCGCCCCCCCTCCCTCCTCCCCCTGCTGCCCCCCCAGCTCCTCCCTCCTCCGGGGCAGGCTGCTGTACCCGGGGGGGCAGTGTGTCCGTAGCTGCACCCCATACGAGTCTCCCTTCTCCCCCCCATCCTTCAGCACCACGTAGGGCTGCCCGGCGATGCCCTGCACCCTGACCGCCACCCCGTAC
Source organism: Thaleichthys pacificus (assembly GCA_023658055.1). Taxonomy (NCBI): domain Eukaryota; kingdom Metazoa; phylum Chordata; class Actinopteri; order Osmeriformes; family Osmeridae; genus Thaleichthys; species Thaleichthys pacificus. The sequence continues at coordinate 20,221,980 of CM042871.1, read as the reverse complement.
TTGGAGGCCGAGGGGGGCTTGGCCCTGGGCTGGGGGCCGGGGGCACCCCCTCCGGAGTCATGGAGGTCTTTGATGAAGCGGATCTGGACGCCGTAGTCCACAGGGGTCTTGCGGCCGGAGGATGGAGTACTCATTCTGGAGGGGGGAGGGAAAAGGAGGGGGGAGGAGGAGAGAGAGAGCGAGAGAGACATTTTAGGCTAACATATTTTCTCATATTAGTTCTCATAGTTTGCGCTGAAGTCTTAACCCTAACCAGACAGTGCTTCTCCTCAGCCTTGTGTCGGCCGTACAGAGGAATGCCCTTCAGGGCTCTTCATTCACAGCAGGAGGATTCTCATAAAGGGATTCAATAAAGCCAGTGTTGTTGTAGAAACACAACCAGAGTAAGAGACCTCTCTGCCAGTGTTGAGGGGGTGTGATGTGACCAGTGTTGAGGGGGGTGTCATGTGACCAGTGTTGAGGGGGTGTCATGTGACCAGTGTTGAGGGGGTGTCATGTGACCAGTGTTGAGGGGGTGTCATGTGACCAGTGTTGAGGGGGTGTCATGTGACCAGTGTTCAGCCTTTCCCTCCCCCTCAGGGCAGCTTTATTTCTGTTCTCTGGACTTTGTTCTGTGGGAGTGTGTCAGCTTCATTAGTCATTAACCTAGCGCACACACACACACACACACACACACAGTCGCGCACACACACACGCAGTCGCACACACACACACAGTCGCACACACACACACGGTCGCGCACACACACACCCTTGTTGACACACCTTGCTCTGAAACTGACTGAGTAATCAGTGAAGGCTGACTTGAGGCCAACAGTATGTGGGTGCTTCATTCGGACATTATCAAGAAACACTTCCTCTTCCTCTTGTTGTTTAACCTCCACTGTGTCCATCATCCATGCTGCCCCTCCATCCATGCTGCCCCTCCATCCATGCTGCCCCTCCATCCATGCTGCCCCTCCATCCATGCTGCCCCTCCATCCATGCTGCCCCTCCATCCATGCTGCCCCTCCATCCATGCTGCCCCTCCATCCTTCTGTTCCTCCCATCCCCCCAGTCTCTCCCTGATGGATGCCTCAAGCACTTACCCCCCCCCCCCCCCCCCCATCTCTCTTTCCCTCAATTCAGCGTCTTTTTTTCAAAACTTTGTTTTTACTTATGTACAGTTATGAAGTATTTGTACTTGGTTACTTCCCTCTCTGGTGTGGGAAGAGGACAGGAAGAGTCAGTCAGGTTCTACTCACTGATGAATGACGTGCTGCAGGGTGATAAAACTAAAGGACCAGGAACCAGCCCCCCCACACACACACCCTGACACACACACACCCTGACACACACACACACCCTGACACACACACACACACCCTGACACACACACACACACCCTGACACACACACACCCTGACACACACACCCTGACACACACACACACACCCTGACACACACACACACACCCTGACACACACACACACACCCTGACACACACACCCTGACACACACACACCCTGACACACACACCCTGACACACACACACACACACACCCTGACACACACACACACCCTGACACACACACACACACCCTGACACACACACACCCTGACACACACACCCTGACACACACACACACACCCTGACACACACACACACCCTGACACACACACACCCTGACACACACACCCTGACACACACACACACACACAGCCCTGCTCCCACACATACCTCAGGATTCTGACCCTGACACACACACTCTGACATACTCTCCCACACACAACCTGTGACACACACACACACTGCCAGACACACTTATCGTAAAACACAGCCAGTGAGTAGACCATTGCTTGGATGCCGTGTCCCATAAATCCCAGCCCTCCACTAACTCTGCATGGGGCTTTATGAGGGGAGTTCAACCACAGCAGGCTGGATCAGGAAGCGCTCATGTGAGGAGATAACCAGAGGAGTCCTTTACTACTCACAGGCAGAGTGTGAACTCACAGGTCACCATGCTCGCGGGTCACCATGCTCGCGGGTCACCATGCTCGCGGGTCACCATGCTCGCGGGTCACCATGCTCGCGGGTCACCATGCTCGCGGGTCACCATGCTCACGGGTCACCATGCTCACAATCTGTCACAGATTCAGATTGTGTGTCTACTGTTGGTATACCACAGACATGCTCGGTTATCTATGTCATGCTAGTTTGACCAGGGTTATCTATGTCATGCTAGTTTGACCAGGGTTATCTATGTCATGCTAGTTTGACCAGGGTTATCTATGTCATGCTAGTTTGACCAGGGTTATCTATGTCATGCTAGCTGGTGGGGGGGGGGGTCGTGTCCTCAGACATGTGACGAGGCAGACAGAGTACACAGACAGGGCTGGAAGGGAAGTACCCTGTCACAGCACGTTAACACACATGAACGAGTAAGCACACTTTCAACAGAAACCCTCTCTCTCCCTCTCTCCCTCTCCCAGAGGAGGCCCAGCCTCCACCAGAGGAGGCCCAGCCTCCACCAGAGGAGGCCCAGCCTCCACCAGAGGAGGCCCAGCCTCCACCAGAGGAGGCCCAGCCTCCACCAGAGGAGGCCCAGCCTCCACCAGAGGAGGCCGAGCCTCCACCAGAGGAGGCCCAGCCTCCACCAGAGGAGGCCCAGCCTCCACCAGAGGAGGCCCAGCCTCCACCAGAGGAGGCCCAGCCTCCACCAGAGGAGCCGTGGGAGACGAGGAGTCTCTGGGTCACCTGCTCCTCAGTCAGAACAGCCCTTCATTGTGTCAGTGTGTCACTGAGTAGGTCGACGTGCACCAGCACACCAGTCTAGCTCTTAGACCGAGACAGTGTGTGTGTGTGTGTGTGTGTGAGGGGGGTTTAGGGTCCACCCTATTGTGCAGATGATGTGGAGCAGAAAACAAGGGCAGCAATCCTGGGAATTCAAACCCCCTCCCACGCCCTCCTTTCCAGCCTGTCTCTCACTCTCTCACCCTCTGCCTGTCATCCATGTGTCCCTCTCAGACGCCACCCTCCTCTCTCCAGGCTGTAGCTAACCTCAGCCTGGGCCCTCAGCCTGTGCCCTCAGCCTGTGCCCTCAGCCTGTGCCCTCAGCCTGTGCCCTCAGCCTGTGCCCTCAGCCTGTGCCCTCAGCCTGTGCCCTCAGCCTGTGCTCCCTCTCCGTCTGAACTCAACACAGGCTGAGTCCATCCAGTAACCGCAGCCCTGCACAGAGGCAGTCCACAGCCCTGCACAGAGGCAGTCCACAGCCCTGCACAGAGGCAGACCGCAGCCCTGCACAGAGGCAGACCACAGCCCTGCACAGAGGCAGACCTGCACAGAGGCAGTCCACCTTGACCCCCAGTCTCTGGCAGAGCCAGAGGGCTGGCCCTCTGGCTCTGCCCTCTGGCTCTGCTCTTAAATTGAATTCTCGTTCAGCAAATTGAATGAAGTCCGCCTTGCTCTCAGGGGCGGGGTGTGGAACAGAATTAGTGTGAGAGAGACTGGAGGAAAGCCACTGACGACGTTATCAGAGACAGCTTTGCACCACTGCCATTTGTCCCCAAAACTTGAGTGAAAAGAAGAAGAATTTAAATATCTAAAGAAGTAAATCATTGTGTGTTTGTGTAGGAGAAGTCTAGGATTTTAGACAAGTTCATTATTTTTGGATGTCATTGCTAAACAATGTTATCACACCATAACCCAGATACCCAGGAGACAGCTAGCTGCTTTGGTTTCTCTCTTCTCTGTCTGTTGTGAATAGACAGTCATTGCTCCATTCAACCCTTCTGGCTCTCCATTACATTCTTGACTTAACCCAGACCCCTTCCCTCCTTCCCATCCCTCTCAAAACTCAGCACTGCTTCTCTTTCACACTCAGACAAACAGCCATTTCTTCCTCTGTCTAACTCTAATGGCTCTCACTGGCTTCACAAAGGGGGGCTTCGGTATTGCCAAATAGTTCACAAACAGCACACAATTACAGCCGTCCACATTCCACAGCATGTTGCGCAGTAAACAGTACACACACACAGATGCTCTTCTTTAAAGTAACTGTATGAGTCTCATAGTCAGTTAAAGGTCTGACATCTAAAACAAGTACCCTCGAGCTAAGTTTCACCAACACCTCAGTGTGGGAACACTAATGTTCCAGGTTTGACGCGTTCAGTATTTACACATTCAACACTGTCAACACTGGTAAGATTTTACCTCTGGTCTCGAATTCTTCACCGGCTGCGTCAGCCGTACCAGCTAGTACAGTAGACGCGATCAGACTAAACTGTACGGGGCAGAAGCAGCCCTCAAATTAAACAAGTGTAACTGAATTCACAGCCAGACAATTGTCGCCAACTGACAAGTGTTTGAATTAAAGCACAATGAAAGTATAAGGACGTTGCAAATGTGTCTCAGCAAGGGTGGGCCACCTGCTATCAAGTACCATTGCGAATAGAGATACGCTAGCTAACGTAAAGATACACCTGCTCCGACCTACGGTAGCTTGGTCGTTAGCGGACCGTTCACCGGAAAAGAAAGAGTAAGTAGCTATAACCTGCAGTAGTTCAATGTTCGCCAGCAAAATGCAACACATTGGCATAGTCAACATACCTAGCTGATAAGGACTCAACTCCATGTTGATCTTTACATTTAGCTGGGTAACTGCCTGTTTGACTAGCGTTTTAAAAGATAAAAGTTTATAGTTTATAAACAAAACAGCTAGCGATCCAGCCAAATGCGCAAATCTAATCAAGCTGTATAGCGGACATGCTAGCTAACGTTAGCCAGCCTGCTGTCCCACTCTCAGCCAGTGTCTGTGACATCTTTGTGCTTGACTATTAACATCCAAACGTACCTGCTATTCTTGGGTCAAAGTAGTACTTTTTCTTTTTCAGTTTATCCAGTATTTTTGTATAGTTTCTCCTGAAGGTAAACAAACTAGGTAGCTAGTTACCAACCGTAATAGCCAGAAACTAGTATTATATTTACAATCCGCGGACAGCTAAGTTGGTTATGGGACTGCAACCTGTTACCTTTGTGGCCGATGCGGTCAGAAAAGTTGTCCCGCCCAGCCCAGCCAAAGGGAATAACGTGATAGGTTAGGCTAATTTCATGGGCGGAACAACGCGGAGCGCCCGCTTTCAGTATTGGTGGGATTTTCTGTCAGTTTATGATAAAGTAACAGTGCTGTAGACTTATGGCAAACACTCAGTGGTGGTAACAGTTTTTATCTTTGATTGTCATGCCGTGGTTTATCCTTACTAGAAACTATTACCGCACAGGTAGGTTTCCTTTCTAAGTGAGGTGAATACAAGTGTTTATACAAGGGTCAGCCGCTCAGGTAATGGTGACCTTCCCACTGCAACCTTTCCCCAATACAGGTTTCTATGGATATCATATTCCTTTGTTTCCTTTATTAACGAAAAAATATAAATACAAAATAAACGGTGTATATACAGTATAATACAAACTGGTGTGTTGTTCCACAGAAAGTCCTGTAGGGGGCACTATGTCTTCACTAATATTTCAAGCACACTTCAGAACTAAAGATGAGCTCTAGACACTGACCTTTGTTATAAAAGAAAATACAAATTTCCAGCAAACATATCCAGCGATTTAACTTATTCAGTTAAAAACTGGAAGATTGTGCCAGGATAATAACTTTATAACCTATCATACTGCAAATTCATGAAGTTTATATTAGCTTAAAAATGGAGACCTGTATTCAGATTTGTGCTTGGACGTGTCAGGTGTCATCCCTGCCTGATTCTCAGGGTCATTGTTTTGTCTCTGTGCACACACGGGTCACAGTCATTTACCAGGTTTCAATGCGCATTTATGAAATATGACCATTCCTTTGTTATTCAACACACCCAGTCCCTCCGCCCCGACCTCCTCCCTCCGGCACGCACTGAATCAACCTCAAAGCTATTCTCACATTTCGCTTGGAAGTCGCACCGTTAACAAGCTCCGGGAATGGGATCTTCAGTGAATGCAAAGAAAATCTTTATGTTCTTCCGAGTTTACGCGCTCCAAAGACTACTTTTTAAACTCCGAGGGTAGTTGGCTGTGGGTATAGCAAGACAGGCGAGGCTCTCGGAAAGAAGCCCTTGATTGAATGACAGATGGGTTAAGGTTTGGAATTTGTATTTCACTCTGTCCTATCCACATAATCTATTAATTCAGAATATTGATCCAGTTTTGAATGCTCTACTTGATCAACGTCAACATCCTGACCGGTAACAGAGTTAACCAAGTGTACCCGTGCGTAAAATCAGTGTCCTCGCACTAAAGCTATAAAACTTCTCAAAATAGCATATGTTTTGTAAACGTGGAACAGTTTTAGACATCAATTGAATTCACCAACTAGTGTCTTAGTATTATCAAACATGGCGAAGTGGTTCAGGGATTTCCCTATCAACTTGAGGAACGGGACCGAACGTGTGCGCTCCGCCTCTGAATCAGGTCCCCAAACGCGACCCAAACCCGGGATAACCCGCGACAGCCTGAAGGGAAACCAGCGTAAGGATGGCTCCGGAGGAGTCGGTTTTTTACTGTCAGGGAGAACTAGAAAAAACTCGGCGTTTGAACTGGGTCGTAGCGGCACATGCAACAGCGGGACAGTCTGGGACAATCTCATCCCCGGTAAGAACCGCAAGAGTTCCAAGATCGAGACGGGAGTACCAGATGAGAATCGACCGCTGAGGACGTCCAGTTTGGCGCACGCGTACATCAGCAGGATGATTAAAGTGGACAAGCAGGACAAGCCCCAGGTCGTCAGCGGCTCAGATCAACAGGAGATGCCTGAGAACGAGAGGGGAAGAACCGAAATCAAGACAGCGACGGTGAGTTAGAAAGTTTGCTTGGTGCTACACCTATGCGTTGTTGCAAAAACTGTGGTTAAGCTGTTGTCTGCCCCATACACACCCCTAAACACATGCACACACACACACACACACAAACACATTCACACACACACTTGGCTCCCAGTAAAGGCTTTGTTTGTAGAGTTATGTAACATGAGATCTTCTCTCACTACACAGGCCTGTCCCCTTGTTGCTCCTCAGAAAGACAGACCCTACTGGCACCAAGCAGGCCATCATGTGCATGTCTGATCATCCATCATGTGCATGTCTGATCATCCATCCTGTGCATGTCTGTTTTGCAGCTGATCATCCAGAACTACGCAGACCCGTACGACGCAGAGACACGCGAGCAGAGGGAGGCGGAGAGAGCGGGAGAGGACGATGGATACATGGAGCCTTACGACGCCCAGGTCATCATCACAGGTGAGGTCATACTGGGGTCAGAGGTCATTTCTCTCCACCCCTCCAGTGCTTGGGCTGGGGAACATGATGTTGCTTTTCAAGATCTTAAAAAGACATTGGCCAGTCCGGTTTGAGAGTGTGTGTTTAAAGAGGCTCGGATCACAACTGGACCCCATCACGATTTCCCCTTCTACTGGCGGTTGCTATGGAAACAGTGTTGTGCTGGGACAAAGGGCGCAGCTTCCTCTTCCTACTTCCTGTCTCCTGCTTCTGTTTCCTGTGTCCCATTCTCTTGATAGGAAGCAGCCCCCAGTATCTGTGCCCCAGCACACTCATATTATACCACATGGCCCCTTATGTGTGAACAGAACACAAAGACCCCTCACCCCAACATACACTCCTCTTTCCCCCGGTCTCGCCCAATCACTTCCCAGCAGTCAGGAAGTGGTCTAGTCAGCCGGCCAATCAGGGACTGTGTTGACCTTTCTTCCCGTAGCTCCATTGTTTGGTCACACAATAGTGCAGACACACAGGCTACCTGACAGACTGCAAAGAAATATTGTACTCGGCATGCAATAACATAAGATATCCTCTGTGGAGATGAGAGATACAAACACACAACCTTCACACAGTGTGTGCGTGAGCGGTGTCATGGAAACCAATCGACTAAGCTAGAGTAGTGATACCTGTAATCTAGGGTCACCCAGGGAAGACAGATGTAACTCTCTGTAATTAGATCTAATGCCTTCTTCTCTATGACTAAGTCATCCTCCTGTCTTGTGTGTGTGACTGGGTTTCCCTCGTTGAAGCTTTGTGTTTTGGGCGCGTGTCAGAGGTTCGTAGGCGCGGCTCCAAGGACCTGCTGAAGGTGTGTGTGCTGCTGGACCGAGGCCAGGGGGAGGGGCGGATTCTCGCGCCTCCTAACATCTACGACACGCCCTACGAGGGGGGGCCGGAGGGCGACGCCGGGGGGGTGTGGATCCCCGTCACACGGCCCGAGTCCGACGCCCGCCCCACTGGGGAGTACGAGCTGCCCTGGGAGTGGAGGAAGGAGGACATCGTCAGGGCCCTGTCAGGTAGAGAGAGGGGGAGGGAGGGAGAGAGAGGGAGGGGGGAGAGGAGAGAGAGGAGAGAGGGAGGGGGGAGGGAGGGCCTGTCAGGTAGAGAGAGGGGGGAGGGAGGGAGAGAGAGAGAGAGAGAGAGAGGAGAGAGAGGGAGGGAGGGAGGGGAGGGAGGGAGGGAGGGAGGGAGGGAGGGAGGGGAGGGAGAGAGAGAGAGAGGGAGAGGGAGAGAGAGGGAGAGGGGAGGGAGGGAGAGAGAGGGGGAGGGGGGGGAGGGAGAGAGATAGAGAAAGGGTAGTGAGCAAAATACAAAACCACATGTTGTGTGAGACCTGATCATGCTGTGTCCTCATGTGTCCGGTCCCAGCTCAGTTCGAGGGGGTGGACTGTTCCCCCAGTAAGGAAGACTCTGCTCTGCCCAGCCGCCCTCAGCTCCAACACAACCTCAAACAGAAGACCTGGAACCAGAAAACCCTCATCTCTTCTTCCCTCTCGCCATCCTCCCCCTCTCCCTTCTTCCCCTCCTCTCCCATCCTTAAACTTTCTCCCCTGTCCTCCCCTCCCCCCTCCTTCCCCACCCTCAAACTCTCCCCTCCCTCCCCCTCTTCCACCAGCGCCACCAAACTCTCCCCGCCGTCTCCCACCTCCCCCTGCCCCACTCCCCCCTGTCCTGCGCTGGAGGTGGAGGCAGCCAGGGTGGACCGCACCCTTCCCCTGGAGAAACAGAGGTGAGGGAGACACAAAGGAGCTCAATGAGGCCATAGAAACACAAGAGAGAGGAGGGAGCAGAGAGAGAGGAGGGAGAGGAGGGAGAGAGAGGAGAGAGCAGAGAGAGAGAGGAGGGAGAGGAGGGAGAGAGAGGAGAGAGGCAGAGAGAGAGGAGGGAGAGGAGGGAGAGAGAGGAGAGAGCAGAGAGAGAGAGGAGGGAGAGGAGGGAGAGAGAGGAGGAGAGCAGAGAGAGAGAGAGAGGGAGAGGAGGGAGAGAGAGAGAGAGAGAGAGGAGGGAGAGGCAGAGAGAGAGAGGAGGGAGAGAGAGGAGAGAGAGAGGAGGGAGAGAGAGAGAGAGAGGAGGGAGAGAGGAGGAGAGAGAGGAGGGAGAGAGAGAGAGAGATGGAGAGAGCAGAGAGAGAGAGGAGGGAGAGGAGGGAGAGAGAGGAGGAGAGAGCAGAGAGAGAGAGGAGGGAGAGGAGGGAGAGAGAGGAGGGAGAGGATGGAGAGAGAGGATAGAGCAGAGAGAGAGAGGAGGGAGAGGAGGGAGAGCGGAGGAGGGAGAGGAGGGCGAGGAGAGGTAGGCGGAGAGCAGAGAGAGAGAGGAGAGGAAGGCAGAGAGAGAGAGAGAGGAGATGAGGAGAGGAGAGGAGGGAAGAGGCAGGGAGAGAGAGGAGGGAGAGGACGGGAGAGAGCAGGAGGGAGAGCAGACGATAGAGAGAGGAGGGGAGAGCAGAGAGAGAGAGGAGGGAGGAGGAGGGCAAGAGAGGAGGAGAGGGAGAGAGGAGGGAGAGAGGAGGAGGGAGAGCAGAGGAGAGAGAGGAGGGAGAGCAGAGAGAGGAGAGCAGGAGGGAGAAGCAGATGGCAGAGATGAGAGGAGGAGAGGTAGGGGAGAGAGAGGAGGCGAGGAGGGAGAGAGATGTAGGGAAGAGCAGAGAGCAGAGAGGAGGGAGCAGCAGAGAGAGAGAGCAGATGGACGGGAGAGCAGAGAGAGAGGAGGGAGAGAGAGAGAGAGAGAGAGGAGGGGAGAGCAGAGAGGAGAGAGAGGAGGGAGAGAGCGAGAGGAGAGAGAGAGGAGGGAGAGGAGGAGAGAGAGGAGGGAGAGCAGAGAGAGAGAGAGGAGGAGAGGAGGGAGAGAGAGGAGGGAGAGCAGAGAGAGGAGGAGGGAGAGAGGAGAGAGAGAGGAGTGAGAGCAGTAGAGAGAGAGAGGAGGAAGGGAGAGAGAGGAGAGAGGAGGGAGAGAGGAGGAGAGAGAGGAGGAGAGCAGAGAGAGAGAGAGGAGGGAGAGAGGAGGGAGAGAGGAGGGAGAGGAGGGAGAGAGGAGGGAGAGCAGAGAGAGAGGAGGGAGAGCAGAGAGAGAGAGGAGGGAGAGAGAGGAGAGAGAGAGCAGAGAGAGAGAGAGGAGGGAGAGAGAGGAGGGAGAGGAGGGAGGAGAGCAGAGAGAGAGAGAGGAGAGAGAGAGGAGGAGAGGAGGAGAGAGAGGAGAGAGAGAGAGAGAGAGAGAGAGGAGGGAGAGAGAGGAGGAGAGAGAGAGCAGAGAGAGAGAGAGGAGGGGAGAGCAGAGAGAGAGAAGAGGAGGAGAGAGGAGGAGAGGGGAATAGGAGTGTAGAGCAGAGAGAGAGAGAGGAGGCGAGAGGAGGGAGAGGAGGGAGGAGAAGGAGAGAAGGAGAGGGAGAGCAGCAGAGAGAGAGAGGAGGGAAGAGGAGGAGGAAAGAGAGGGGTGTGGGGGTAGAAGGCCAGAGGAAGTCTCTTAAAACCCTCCAGAACATTCATCGTAGCAGCAGTCATAGTCCCACACCATCGCTTCTCTTTTCATTCATGTGACGTGTGTGGTGTACTGTGTGTGTGTGCTGTTGTGTGTGTGCTGTGTTGTGTGTGCTGTGTGTGTGTACTGTGTGTGTGTACTGTGGTGTGTGGTGTGTGCTGTAGTGTGTGTACTGTGTGCCGTGTGGCTGTGTTGTGTGTGCTGTGTGTGGTTTGCTGTGTGGTGGTGTGTGTACTGTGTGCGTTGTACTGTGTGGTGTGTAATGTGAAGGATGTGCAGGATGCTCCGAGCATGATGTTGTAGACACAGCTCAGTGTGATGTGCTGTGTCCTACAGACAGCTCAGCAGACTCTCTTCCACACACACACATTCTCTCTCTCTCTCTCTCTCGCTCTCTCTCTCTCTCTCTCTCTCTCTCTCTCTCCTCTCTCTCTCTCTCTCTCTCTCTCTCTCTCTCTCTCTCTCTCTCTCTCTCTCTCTCTCTCCCTCCTCTCTCTCTCTCTCTCTTTCTCTCTCTCTCTCTCATCTCTCTCTCCTCTCTCTCTCTCTCTCTCTCTCAGCATTCCTTTCAGAGTACATGTGACATGCTCCCCCCATCTATCCTCACATGACACCAGCGGTGTGTCCTGTCCTTACTGTCCTCTGAGCTGTAGATCTTAACTCCTCTCCCTGTTAATCTCCCCCCCCCCCCCCCCCCCCCCCCCCACAGCTGGTACCATGGCAGTGTGAGTCGCCTGCAGGCAGAGGCTCAGCTGCAGCGCTGCAGGGAAGCCAGCTTCCTGGTCCGAGACAGCGAATCAGGGACCAGCAAGTACTCCATCGCTCTGAAGTGAGTTTGTGTATCCTTGTCTGTTCGCGTGTGTTTGAGTGTGTGTGTGCTATAACTGTTCAGTTGTAAGTAAAGTCTACATCGTTAACCCCATTACGCACACCCAGACACGCAGGCAAGCAGCGTGTTTAGGAGAGAAAGAAAGAGGGAGAGAAAGAGAGAGAGGAAGAGAGAGAGAGAGGGGAAGAGAGAAAGGGGAAATGACTTGAAAAGAATGAATGAGAAAGACAAAGAAGATCTGAAATGATTAAACTAGCTTTGCTATTGGTCTGTAATTCGGTTCCAACAACCACTTACTTCCTGTGTTGTGGTGCATTTGATTCGTGTGTGCAGGACCAGCCAGGGCTGCGTGCACATCATAGTGGCCCAGACCAGGAGCAGCAAGGGGCAGGGCTACACCCTGGACCAGAGCAGCTGTGTGTTCACCAGCATCCCTGAAGTAGTGCACCACTACTGCTCTCACAGGCTGCCCTTCACTGGAGCCGAACACATGACCCTGCAGTACCCTGTCCCAAGACCACACTGAACACACACACACCACACACACACACACACACACACACACACACACACAGAAGTGTCACACATCGAGAAACACACATAGCCCACATAAACCAAACAGAAGGCCAGGCGGACACACACACACACATTTTTGTGAGTAAATACCGGTAGATATCCAGTCTTGGGTTGGTTCTCTCCTGCAGTATGACTGTGCAGCTGATTGTACACTGGCAACTTGTGACTCACAAATGCACAACCTAGTGGTGAAAAGCCCACACTGCTCTGGTCAAGGACACACACAGCACAGCCTGTTTCCCATCATAAAGCAGTAATGCAGACACACACACACACACACACACACACACACACCACACTGGCTGTATTTATAGTGCGGAGGAAAACAATCCTACCATTCACAGCTCTTTAGCTTTTCACAACTCACATTATTGTGTTCTGACAACTCACTTCAACAGATGTTACACACCACAGTGTGTAACACACTACCATAGTGTTACACACCACAGTGTGTTACACACACCCCCATAGTGTTACACACCACAGTGTGTTACACACACCACCATAGTGTTACACACCACAGTGTGTTTCTGAGCAGAGAAACAGAGGTTCTACTGAGTCTACCGTCCTCCCAGTCGCCTCCCGTCAACCCCAACCCCAACCCTAGCCCCAACCCCGTCCACCATCAAGTTGTTGTTCATGTGTCGGAGAAATTAAGAATGTAACGTTTTATACTGAATAATCCTGAGGACTGAAGAGATCATCAGCCTGAAGGATCTCTTGGTTCTGGATGTGATCTGTCAGCAGCAGCTAGTTAACCTGAGGTCACCACTGCTGGTTTGAGTGTTTTCATTCATCCATTAGATATGTCAATCAATCTATCGACATGTCCGGAAAGATCTGCCACTTACCGTCAGCAGACAGACTCTGATTTAAGGGTTTGGCTCTAGTTACAGATTCAACTGTTTCATCCAACCAACATTCCACTGCTGAATAGTGCCTGCTAGTCCAACAGAACAGTGCTGGGGTGACATGTCACCTGAATGTGTATTAGGGGTTTTCTGTGATAAATAACAACATATATTGTCTCGGAAATCATTGTATAAATCAATACATCAATACCTTAAAACTGTATCACAAAGACACACTTAAACACGTATACACACAATACACACACACATCCTCTCACACAAAGCTGGAGTCACACATGTCCTCTCCAAGCTGCAGCCGCTGACCTGAGTGTGAAATCAATGATGGTTAGACACAGCCCTGCACACAATGACTAACACACGTATGCCCACACACACAAACATGCACACACACAAGCACACACACGTGCAAACGCGCACGCAGTCAGGGGGAGAGAACCTGAACCCAAGATGCCCCAGATGGGCAGGGCAGCACCTTGCATGGCAGCTGGTTGAAATCAGCAGCATGGGTGCATGAGGCAAAATATGTAAAGCGCTTTGAGTGCCGCTGAGGTATAAATGCAGCCCCTTTACCCCCATTTATTTGTTGAAGAACACAAAACAATAATTGTGTGTACATGAACAAATTTGTTGTGTGATTGTGTGTAGTTAGTTGGATGGCACTGTGCGATGTCATGAGTTCACATGTGTGTGTTTCTGTGTGTGCACATGTGTGTGTTTCTGTGTGTTCATGTGTGTGTGTGTGTGTGCACGTGTGTGTGTGTGCACGTGTGTGTTTCTGTGTGTACATGTGTGTGTGTTTCTGTGTGTGCATGTGTGTGCATGTGTGTGCATGTGTGTGTGTTTCTGTGAGTGCACGTGTGTGTGTTTCTGTGTGTGCTTGTGTGTGTTTCTGTGTGTGCACGTGTGTGTGATTCTGTGAGTGCATGTGTGTGTGTTTCTGTGTTTGCATGTGTGTGTGTTTCTGTGTGTGCTCGTGTGCATGCTTTTTCTGCTAGATAAGGGATTACCAGGTTGCCATGGTGATTAGTTAGAGTGAGGTAGGGCCATATCTACAGGGAAAAGAGAGAGGGAGGAGAGAGAGAGGCATGGGAGGAGGAGACACACTGCAACACAGAAAGGGCTAAGAATAACTGGCCATGCTAGCAGCTACGCTGCAGCTACGCTGCTGCCTGTTTGTGAATGAAAAACACAAAAAACAAACTCTGACCTTCCAGTACTAACATTCATCAAAGACACTCATGAAAAGGAAACTTTACACAACCAACAACCTGAAGCTAGTCCCTCCTTTGTTCTCTGTCTCTCTCTCTCTCTCTCGTCTCTCCTCTCTCTCTCTCTCTCTCTCTCTCTCTCTCTCTCTCTCTCTCTCTCTCTCTCTCTCCTCATCTGTCTCTCCTCTCTCTCCATCTGTCTGTCCAGCATTCCTCAATAGTCTCCTTTTAAAATCACTAACTAGGTCACAACAAGCTAGAGGCTGAAGTGTCCGACTGCTTTCACTGGGTCCTTCTGTCTGTCCACCAGGGGGTCAGGATGTTCTCATGGATCCCTCCCTCCATCCATCTCTCTCCATCCCTCGCTCCATCCCTCCATCCATCCCTACATCCATCTGCCATACATCCATCTATCCGTCTCTTATTCATCACTGTTCCAGCTGTTGATTGACTTGTTTTGACTGGTGTGGATCATGTGAATGAAGACATCCTCGTCTCACCAGTCCACTGTGATTGGTCACAGCGTTGATGATGCACACGCAGGGAAGGCCTGGCTGGCAGCCGGAAGGGAGAGAGAGGGAGAGAATGATAGAGAAGAGAGAATGACAGAGAGGGAGAGAGAGAATGCCAGAGAGAGAATGACAGAGAGAGAAGGATGGGAGTGTGAGGGGAGAGAGGAGAAGACAAGCACTCGTGGTTGGTCCCAGGGCTGAGCTGTGTAAAATAATTCAGAGATGTCGTCAGTTTACAGGAGGCAGCAGCAGTTCAGCGTCAGCTCATTCACCGCCAGGAGAGAGAAGAGGAGTGGTACTTAGGTGTTGAGTTCTATGGAGGCACCAGAGCGGAGAGGAGCGTGAGCACCCGCGGACGAGGGAGGCTGAGGGAGAGCCGGACGAGGGAGGAGCGGGAGCAAGATGGTCGCGAGAGAGAGAGAGAGAAGAGAGAGCCGAGCGAAGGAGGGAGGGAGGGAGCACGAGAGAGAGAGCAGAGAGCGAGCGCGAGGAAGACGAGAACTGAGAGCATCCGAACGACGATGGACGGGAGAGAGACGACGCGACGAAACGAGACCCGAGGGAGGGAGGTGCAGGGGTGAGAGGGTAGCGAAAGGTGTCGCGAAGGGACAGAGTAGTCACCTTCTACAGCTAAGGAGACGGTGTGCTTGTTGTGTCTGTGTGCCTGTTGTGCCATGTCGTCGCATGGTGTGCGTGTGCGCCACGGCTGCGCACGCTTGCGCTCTCAGAGATGAAAATAGACGTCACGACACAGCTCAACAGTGGATGTTCCTAGTCTGTCGCCACAGCAACCGTCTCCTGCCTCCATCCTGCACTGTTTTTACTTGTCGACTCTTCCTCCTTGCCCGGGACGTCGCGCCGAGGTTCCGCTCCCACCTCACCTCCTTCCCCTCTCCTCCCTCCTCTCCCTCCACCGCCCACGCCTCTCACCCCTCCTCTGCCCTCCCCCCCCTCTCTCCCATCCCTCCACGGGCCCCTCCCCGCTCGCACGCGTCGGCACCCCTCCCTCTCTCCCTCTCCCCCCTCTCCCTCCTCCCCCTCGCTCCGCTGCCTTCGCGACGTCTTCACAACTCCTTCACTCTCTATCCTGTCCCTCCTTCTTCACGACACACGAGCATTCCAAACCCCTCCCTTCCCTCCTCTCACTATTCCTCCCTCCTTCCCTGCCCCTCTACCTCTCCTTGCCGTCACATCCCTCTCCCCTCACCACTCCGCGGCGGCATCCTTCTCACCAAACATCATCCGCTGACCCATTCCTGCTCCAACTACAGCCTTCCTTCCCCTCTTGTCGCAGGAGAGACCAAGCAGAACTAGCCAGGCTGGCTTGCACTGGAATTGGTCAGCGTATTCTCGCAGCATTCAGAGCAGGATGGTGTGTTTCAGACCCAGATGATGCCGTTTCCCTCGTTATACTGGAGCCCTCACAAGGTCTCCTCCCTCTCCTCCCTCCCTCCTCTCCTCCATTCCTCCCCTCCCTCCTCCTCATCCCCTGCCTCTCCCCCCTCGGCTCGGCAGGTTCTCCTCCTCTCCTCCCTCCTCCTCACCTCCTCTCCTCCCTCCTCCTCCTCCCTCCTCTCCCTCCCCTTCTCTCCCCCCTCGGCTTCCCCTGACTTTCTGAAGGTGGACTGGATGGTCGCTTCCAACAGAGCCGGGTCTGGGGAGAGATAAGTTGGAGGGAACACTGCAGAGCACTGACAGAGAGAGAGAGAGAGATGAGGACCAGGAGGGGGGGGGGTCTTTGAAGGGAGAGAAAAGGAGAGGAGAGAGGAGGAAGGGAGTAGAAGAAAGAGGGTTGGTAACCTTGCAGCTTCCTGGGGGCTCGAATTATTCACGGAGTAATGACTGTAAGACTTCAGAACCCTGTCAGCTCTCTAGAAAACCACTGGTTGAGATGTGGAGAGAATCTGGGTGGGGGGAAGGAAGATTAAGGGAGAGAGATGGATTTGGGAGTCAGGGAGAGAATAGGAGAGGGAGAGAGAGGGAGAGAGAGGCAGAAGTGAATGACAGAATAGCATAGAGAGACAGCGATATACTCTGACGGGCACAGATGTGTCCATGAGCCCCTGTCAGTTATGTCACAGGCGCAATGTGATGACTTGACTGATTTATACACACACACACATCCCCTTAGCACGCAGGCACACGCGCTGTTACACCGTAGCCTCTGCTCGCTCGGCGTGATCCTTCTGGAAAGCCTCGGCACGCGCAGGTGATTACATTTAAGGTAGACTCAAATAATAATCAAACATGGCAGCTTACACTCACTGTCCGCTATTAGTCTGGAATATATAGTTGCTGATGAGACTTGTGAATTATGTATCAAACCTGTAAGTATCTATTTAAAATTGGGAACAAAAAATTCCTATAAAACCTTTCTGAAAAGATTTAACCATTAGTCTACTAATTTTATTTGTCATCGATGGGAAGAGATAACATATACATCCTCTAGTATGTGAGTGAAAACTAGGATTGCCTACTGGTTAGTTAGAGAAGCCTCGGAGGTACAGCTCTCCTCCTCCCCCTCCCTCTATCGTCGCATCGCTCAGCACAACACGGACAGTCAACACCGCTTGGTTCGGCAGCATACCTGGATCCGCCAAGAATCTTTCTCTGTCTACTGGAAAACTATGTCTGGATCCAGGCGATCTGACGTCACTATGTCAAGTACCGAGTGTGAAGATTTGATAACGGAATTTAACGGGGAAAGAACACTGCGTGTGTTCGAGGCGGTCGCCAATCGCCACCCGAGCGAGCACCTTTAGGTTCGGAGCGCACACGCACGCACGCATCCACAGGAGCGATGAGAGCTTGGACCGTTGCCCGCTATGCCTCCTCGCCATTGTGAGAGGTGAGTGACTTGGCCATTGGAGCCGCGAACATTGCGCTTTTGTGCGGCTTTGCCACAGGGCTAAAATATCCATGCGTTAGCCACTCCACAGTTGAAAAGATACATTTGAAAGCCGAGTACGAGAAATAAATAGTTAAATGGAGGGAGAGGCATCGAGGTAATGACTGTTTCATTGCTGTGTCACCGTCTCTCCATATAACGGCAGTTGAAAAATGAATGATGTAGGAATAGCCTATTGTTTCCTGTGCGCATACAGCAAGGCACCTCACATTGTAGCCAACGCCGAATACATTTTGATGTGCAGCAGGCAGATGCATATATTAAAAGTATTCAATAAGATTCTTTGCAGGGGGTGTGATTCTGCACCCACATCCTGCCTAAGATGACTATTTTCAATCAAATCAAGATGTTTTAGTTTGATTGTTATTAAAAAAAAGTATTTATTGATTGTGTTGAGAGCTTAAGTGAAAGTCTACTCAAGACGATGTCAGTCGTCACATAGCTACTACAGCCTGGCTCTGTGCTGTCCATCAAATTCACTTCTATGCCCCAAATGTCCTCATTTTGTATGCCAGAGCCAAGGTTATGCCACTCACACACACACACACTCACACACACACACACACTCACCAAAACTCACTCACACACACATGCACTCACCAACAGACACACCAACAGACACACTCACGCACACAAGACAGACAACACTCCCTCACCAAAAGGCACACACACACAGACACACTCATCAACAGTCACACTGATGTCCTGGCCTCAGTGGGGCAGGTGGGGGCAGACACACTGAGGTCCTGGCCTCAGGGGGCAGGTGGGGGCAGACACACTGAGGTCCTAGGCCTCAGGGGGCAGGTGGGGGCAGACACACTGAGGTCCTGGCCTCAGGGGGCAGGTGGGGGCAGGCACACTGAGGTCCTGGCCTCAGGGGGCAGGTGGGGGCAGGA
>CM042871.1:20119193-20203301 GCA_023658055.1 Thaleichthys pacificus | reverse complement strand
GAGAGAGAGAGAGAGAGAGAGAGAGAGAGAGAGAGGAAAAGAGAAAGAGTGAGGGGATGAAAGCCGTATCCAGAGGACAGTGCTAGAGTGAGAGCTAGCTGGATGCAGGGTAGCAGGTGGAGACAGGAGGAGGAGGAGGAGGAGGAAGAGGACATATAGATAAGCATGTTAGTTAGAGGACCTACACCAGTATGGGAAGTGACAACATGCTGAGATGTAGCTGTGTTACCGTGGTGATGAGCATTGATCGGATGGACACTGTTTTGTTTGAGGACTATGCACATTATTTACGAGGCGTGCACACACACACACACACACACACTCTTACAAACGCATACAACACATCAAGCCAAAGCATCCATAAATACACATTGACAGAGCACACACGTACGATCGCAGAGTCAACGTCACATGACAGGGAGTACACACACACACAGTCTGTCACCGGGTATGATGACAGCAGCCATAAGGAGAGACAAGCAGCACCAGCAGAGACACATCAGGGAGAGATGGAGAGAGAGAGAGACAGTGAGAGGGGGATGGAGGGGAGTGTGTGTGGGGGAGGAGGGGTTATGGGGCATGATTAGAGTCTTCATTGATCCAGCGACTAAAGCCATCATTCCTGCTCGCTGAACAGCATGCAGCTCCCAGAGTGAGACAGGGGGGAGGAGGGAGAGAGAGAGAGAGAGATGAGAGAGAGAGGGAGGGGGGAAGGAGGAGAGAGAGAGAGACAGAGAGAGGGGGAGAGAGAGAGAGGGAGAGGAGAGAGAGGGGGAAGGAGGGAGAGAGAGAGAGGGAGAGAGAGAGAGGGAGAGAGAGAGAGAGGGGGAAGGAGGGAGAGAGAGGGAGAGAGAGAGAGGGAGAGGAGAGAGGGGGAAAGAGGGAGAGGAGGGAGAGAGGGGGAGAGAGAGAGAGAGAGAGAGGGGGGGAAGGAGAGGAGAGAGAAGAGGAGAGAGAGAGGGGGGGGGGGGGGAAGGAGGGAGAGAGAGAGAGAGGAAGAGAGAGAAAGAGAGAGAGAGAGGAAGGGAGCATGTACAAGAAAAATAGTGAGAGATTAAAACGAGTGGGTAAAAAGAGATTAGCCCAGCTCTGCCCTGCCCAGCTCTGCCCAGCTCTGCCCAGCCCTGCCCAGCCCTGCACCTCCTCACACAGGACAGCTACCAGGCGGCAGGGAAGAGAAGAGAGCAACACAATGACCGACAGTTAAGAGGGTTAAAAGACAGAGTGAGGTTGGTAAGAGATAGAGAGCCTGAGAAAGAGAGAGTAAAGAGAGGGAGACAGAGTGAGGTTGGTAAGAGATAGAGAGCCTGAGAAAGAGAGAGGTAAAGAGAGGGAGACAGAGTGAGGTTGGTAAGAGATAGAGAGCCTGAGAAAGAGAGAGGTAAAGAGAGGGAGACAGAGTGAGGTTGGTAAGAGATAGAGAGCCTGAGAAAGAGAGAGGTAAAGAGAGGGAGACAGAGTGAGGTTGGTAAGAGATAGAGAGCCTGAGAAAGAGAGAGGTAAAGAGAGGGAGACAGAGTGAGGTTGGTAAGAGATAGAGAGCCTGAGAAAGAGAGAGGTAAAGAGGGAGACAGAGTGAGGTTGGTAAGAGATAGAGAGCCTGAGAAAGAGAGAGGTAAAGAGAGGGAGACAGAGTGAGAGAGTCAGAGGCTAGTGGGGGGAGATTGTCATACTGCTTGACTCATGCATACCATGTCAGATCCTCTCAGCTGAGTGGATGAAGCTGAGGCTCTCCTGCAGTAGATGAGTAATGCAGTCAGTATGCTCCACGCTCACACAGTTAGCATGCGTTATCAGATGCTCCAGTCACCTGGAAGTGGAACATGACAGAGAAACCAACTAAATGATCTGATACAGTACGTGTGGATACAGTGTGTGTGCTATGCAGGCTGGACAGAATGTTTACTGGAGCTAGTTTGTTGACTGAATGGTTAAAAACAAACCCTGTATTGCCAGGAAAAAATAGTCCAGGTCTAGAACTTCCGTGAAGTTATAAACGTGACTTTTAACAACCAGAACTGGTTAGCTTCTGAATATTTACGATACCATGGTCTTAAAATGTCCACTACACTCTGACCTTTCGATTGACACCTGATTTGACCAAATAGGAGCTTCCATGCCCCGTCCAAAGCCTTCTAAAGCCAACCAGGCGCTCCCAAAATCCGTGTGTCCTGCCCCCCCGCTCCCCCCTCCCCTCTCTTTCTTTGCTAAACAACTCAAAGTGGCTTCATCTGGCTTTCAAATGAGCTTGTTAGCCTTATAGCCAATGCAATTCTGCAGACGCTGATACCCATATGTTGGCAATCTTTGGAACCTTTCAAAATAAAAGTCCAGGCGCAAAATGGCTGACAGAGCAGAGTTCTTTCTGATGAATCAGATAAAGCACTCCAATGTGTTCATGCTTCAGTTTTTGTGTTTCAGCAATACTAATGGGGGATTTAGCTATAATATATGATAGTTCTAAGTACCATCCTTTCATTAGAGTTAACAATTATGAAAAATAATACCTTTTTATCTTAAGTATTTGACCTTGGTTACCAAGAGTCCTTTTGGAGTCTCCAAAAGAAAATGCCTGGATGTACTAAAAAAAACTGTGGGTTAGATAAACCTTACCTTCTTCGTAATTGTTGATGTAGCTTGAAACATAGGCTTCAATTTGAACCCATTTTCCCTCTTGCTTGAAGGGCAGCAACATGGGATCATATGTACATCGTTAATTGTCATTTTGGGAAGATCACCCGAACTCCTCGGAAAAAACTGCATTTTGTGTGAGAGAACAAGCGTAACTGCTAGCTACTGGAAGTTGTTAACCTGACTTATGCAATATGCGGAAGTTCTTTTTTTTGCGTGCGATTTCTGCGTGTGCCTGCCGACGAAGCTTGCGCGATCATGTCTGTTGGTACACGAGTGCCTTTCTAATACATGATTTTCATTGGTCTTTACAGGCAGCCTTGGGGCGGACACCGAGGAGCGGTTGGTGGAGCATCTGTTAAACCCCGCCCACTATAACAAGCTGATCCGACCGGCGACCAATGGCTCTGAGTTGGTCACCGTCCAACTTATGGTTTCATTAGCTCAGCTTATCAGCGTGGTGAGTTGACTATTTATCTGTCTATCTGTCTGTGTATCTGTCTGTTTGTCTGTCTGTCTGTCTGTCTGTCTGTCTCTGTCTGACTGTCTGTCTGTCTGTCTGTCTGACTGTCTGTCTGTCTGTCTGTCTGTCTGTCTGTCTGTCTGCCTGTCTGCCTGTCTGCCTGTCTGACTGTCTGTCCGTCTGTCTGCCTGTCTGAGTTCTCTCCTTGTGTGTCCACAGCATGAGAGAGAGCAGATCATGACCACCAACGTCTGGTTGACACAGGTGAGTTGATCTTCATCCCCCCTTTCTACACTGTCTCATTTTCTGGGGGTGGGGGTGGTGGGGGCAGTGGTGGGGGGTGAAGGCAGTGGAGGTGGTGGAGGCAGTGGAGGTGGTGGGGGCAGTGGTGGGTGGTGGAGGCAGTGGAGGTGGTGGGGGCAGAGGGGGTGGTGGGGGCAGAGGGGGTCGTGACCTCCTCTCTGCTCTAAATGTTCTGGCTCTGGTTGTCCACAGCTGGGGCCTTGTACAGCTGACCAGGCAGACACACACACACACACACACACACTTACACACACACACACACACACACACACTTACACAGCTGTGGATGTTATATGCAGGGCTGGATGACTCAGCTGGCAACCTGGGTATGGACAAAATGTCCAACTTTTTCTCTCTTCCAAAAAAACAAAAAGCATTATTTATGGTGTGTGCTATGTGTGAGAGATCCATCAGAGAGAGAGAGCCAAGTGAGTCAAGTGTGAGAGAGAGTCAGATATTTACCGCGTGTCAGTGGGTGATGAGAGGGCAGCAGTGTTTTACGACCTCCTCTGTGTGAGGCTCCAAGGGCGTCTGTGCCGCTCGTCCCTTACAACAGGCCATAATAACCCGTCATCGCCATGGAGCCGACATGGCGATAACTCCTCCTCACAGATTGAGTCATCATCAGGGTGAATCTGACTCCGCCCCTAACCGCCCTCCACAGCTCAGAGAACACAGGACAGACCTCACAACATGTACAGGCGTGGCCATAAGTTTTGGCAATGACAAATGTTGTGTTTTGCAAAGTTTGTTGGTTCAGTATTTGAGGAAAATGTTTTCACATGTTTCTATAGAATACTGGATTCACAATAAGGCACATTTCATATTTTTGGGGCGAAAACTTTCAATATATGCAAATAGTCCCCTCTTTTACAGCAGTCAATCTGCTCTTAAAATCCAATCAGAATGATTGATCTAGAACTAGTTCACACTTTCCCCTGTGCTGATGATATGACTTACTGAAATTATGTTAGCAGTCATTTTATGCCAAGACCCAGCAAGCTTTGCAAACACTAAATGTATGTCGCTCCCAATGCTGTTGGCCACGGCTGTATAGTACACGTCCATTACAGGGTTTAAGTTTACACACACACACACACACACACACACACACACACACACACACGCGACACACACACACACACACACGCGCACACCACACAGTACACACACACAGTACACACAGTACACACACACACAGTACACACACAGTACCCACACAAATGCACACACAAATGCACACACACACACATTTCTAGAGAGATTTTAATCAGGGTGAATAGGTGGGAGTTTATGATTAAATGTTTTTTAACGGCCGCGGTGTCTGGGGGTGTGCAGCGCCTCGATGTTGCCTTCACTGATGCAGGACATCATCACAGTGGGCATCACTAGGCTGAGCTCTCCACGGACCATCACATCAACTCTGGGGTATTACAAATATGCAAGCTGACAGACAGACAGACAGACAGACAGAAGTCTCTCCTGGCCTGGCCTAGAAACTTCCTGTCTAGGCGGTGTGTGTTGTGATTGGTCCTAGGGATTCCGTGCGTGAGCTGTGTGTGTTGTGATTGGTCCTAGGGATTCCATGCGTGAGCTGTGTGTGTTGTGATTGGTCCTAGGGATTCCGTGTGTGAGCTGTGTGTGTTGTGATTGGTGCAGGAGTGGCAGGACTATCGGCTGACGTGGGCCCCGGAGGACTTTGATGGAATGCTGAAGGTCAGGCTGCCTTCCAAACACATCTGGCTGCCTGACGTCGTGCTGTACAACAAGTGAGTCCTTCTCCCTCCTCTCTCTCTCACACACACACACACACACACACACAGACGTGCACACAAACACACACAGGCACGCACACAAACTCACAAACAGCTTCTTCAAACACTAAAACACCACAGTGAACACAAACAGGTATATAAATGAGTTTATAGGGTCCTAAAGCTGTGTTTCCGTCCGATCTTCAAGTCTGTTCCAGAGATGCATCCCTGCCTGTGTTCTGGCCCCGCCCACACTGGCTCCCCCTTGCCTGTCGCTATAGTGACCTGTCCCCTTCGCTGTCCCTCGAGTCTGACAGCTCGCTGAGTGAATGACGCATGTCCGTCACGCATGAATGGATATGCCTACTGTCACCTACGCCCCCTGACTCCCCCTACACACACCTCCTCCCCCTTTCCTCCCTCCCTCCCCCTGGGTGAGGGCAGGGCCTGACTCCCCCTACACACACCTCCTCCCTCCCTCCCTCCCCCCCCCCAGGGTGAGGGCAGGGCCTGACTAGTTAGATTCCTGTCTGGAATTCATGTGTTTGCTTTTGTTGACGTAAGACACATCAGATACATTTGGAAGACCTGTAGACCAGCCTATAGGAGAGGAGAGACCAGCCTATAGGAGAGGAGAGACCCAGCCTATAGGAGAGGAGAGACCCAGCCTATAGGAGAGGAGAGGACCAGCCTATAGGAGAGGAGAGACCCAGCCTATAGGAGAGGAGAGACCCAGCCTATAGGAGAGGAGAGACCAGCCTATAGGAGAGGAGAGACCAGCCTATAGGAGAGGAGAGACCCAGCCTATAGGAGAGGAAGAGACCTAGCCTATAGGAGAGGAGAGACCAGCCTATAGGAGAGGAGAGACCAGCCTATAGGAGAGGAGAGACCCAGCCTATAGGAGAGGAGAGACCAGCCTATAGGAGAGGAGAGACCAGCCTATAGGAGAGGAGAGACCAGCCTATAGGAGAGGAGAGACCCAGCCTATAGGAGAGGAGAGACCAGCCTATAGGAGAGGAGAGACCCAGCCTATAGGAGAGGAGAGACCCAGCCTATAGGAGAGGAGAGACCCAGCCTATAGGAGAGGAGAGACCAGCCTATAGGAGAGGAGAGACCCAGCCTATAGGAGAGGAGAGACCCAGCCTATAGGAGAGGAGAGACCAGCCTATAGGAGAGGAGAGACCCAGCCTATAGGAGAGGAGAGACCCAGCCTATAGGAGAGGAGAGACCAGCCTATAGGAGAGGAGAGACCCAGCCTATAGGAGAGGAGAGACCCAGCCTATAGGAGAGGAGAGACCAGCCTATAGGAGAGGAGAGACCCAGCCTATAGGAGAGGAGAGACCCAGCCTATAGGAGAGGAGAGACCAGCCTATAGGAGAGGAGAGACCAGCCTATAGGAGAGGAGAGACCCAGCCTATAGGAGAGGAGAGACCCAGCCTATAGGAGAGGAGAGACCAGCCTATAGGAGAGGAGAGACCAGCCTATAGGAGAGGAGAGACCAGCCTATAGGAGAGGAGAGACCAGCCTATAGGAGAGGAGAGACCAGCCTATAGGAGAGGAGAGACCAGCCTATAGGAGAGGAGAGACCCAGCCATAGGCAGCTATAAGGCAGGTCCTTGTTTTCCCAGACATCCATCATGCTGGGACAGTGAGTGATGTAAACAGCTTCCAGGTCAGACCATGTACATGGAAACAGTGCGTCTGGGTTCCATGTAAACTATCTTATCAGCCTCCTGCGATCCGTCTGACCTTCTCTCCTTTCCCTCCTTCCATCTTAGCCTGACTAAATATCCAGGCTGCTGGAGACCTGCGGCTGAAAGCACCATGCCCCCCCCCCGCCACGCCCCCGTGCCTCACCACACACTCACACCAACCCCAACCCCTGCTACACACCTCCACCCACGCCTAGTCTTACCTGTGCCCTCTCGCACACACACCTCTTTAGATTCAAACCTCTTTAGATACACACACCAACACACACACACCGACATCGACACCTAGTGTACACTCTCATGTCTCTCTGACCTCATGTCTCCTACCTGACCCGAGGCATGTCACTCCTGTCCGTGTTTCCTGTGTTCAGACACGCGTGTGCTGCTCCTCTGTGTGTGTGGAAGCCGTGTGTTACCGCCCTGATGCCGACACACGTCCTGTCCAACACACCTGCTCCTGGCTGACCTTCTGTCTTCATTACGCTGCGTGTGTGTTGTGTGTGTGTGCGTGTGTGTGTGTTGTTGCGTGTGTGTGTGTTGTTGCGTGTGTGTGTTGTTGCGGTGTGTTGTGTGTTGCGTGTGTGTGTGTTGTTGCGTGTGTGTGTGTTGCGTGTGTGTGTGTGTTGTTGCGTGTGTGTGTGTTGTTGCGTGTGTGTGTGTTGTTGCGTGTGTGTGTGTGTTGTTGCTTGTGTGTGTGTGTTGCGTGTGTGTGTGTTGTTGCGTGTGTGTGTGTTGTTGCGTGTGTGTGTGTGTGTGTTGTGTGTGTGTGTGTTGTTGCGTGTGTGTGTGACACCTTATCTGTCTGACTGTAACTGTAGACTAATCTTCAGCCCTAGACCTAACTGTCCCTGTCAGAGTGCTGTGTGTCTAGCCTGTATACTACCCTAAGCCCAGGGTAGTATACTGGAACATGAGGAAAAGGGAAAAATGTAGCTATGTAGACAAGGAACCTATAAGGCTGTCTGATCTCTCCTTCTCCTACACTCCCCCCACTCCTCCCCCCCCAGCGCTGACGGGATGTACGAGGTGTCGTTTTATTCCAACGCCGTGGTCTCCCACGACGGCAGCATCTTCTGGCTGCCCCCGGCCATCTACAAGTCAGCCTGCAAGATCGAGGTGAAGCACTTCCCCTTCGACCAGCAGAACTGCACCCTGCGATTCCGCTCCTGGACGTACGACCGCACCGAGATCGACCTGGTGCTGCGCACCGACGTGGCCAGCATGGACGACTTCACGCCCAGCGGGGAGTGGGACATCATCGCCCTGCCCGGACGCCGCAACGAGAACCCCGCAGACCCCACCTACGTAGACATCACCTACGACTTTGTCATCAGGAGGAAGCCTCTGTTCTACACCATCAACCTGATCATCCCCTGCGTGCTCATCACCTCCCTGGCCATCCTGGTGTTCTACCTGCCCTCCGACTGCGGTGAGAAGATGACCCTGTGCATCTCCGTGCTGCTGGCCCTCACCGTGTTCCTGCTCCTGATCTCCAAGATCGTCCCGCCCACCTCGCTGGACGTGCCCCTGGTGGGGAAATACCTGATGTTCACCATGGTGCTGGTGACCTTCTCCATCGTGACCAGCGTGTGCGTGCTGAACGTGCATCACCGTTCCCCCACCACCCACACCATGCCCCCCTGGGTCAAGCTGGTGTTCCTCAACAAGCTCCCCGCCCTGCTCTTCATGCGGCAGCCCAGGAACAACTGTGAGCGTCAACGGCTCCGTCAGCGCCGCAGGGCCCAGGAGCAGAGGGAGGGGGGCCGGGGGGGCGAGGCCGGGGGGCTGATGGTGGGGCTGGGCCTGAAGGGCGGCGGCGCGGGAGGGGGGGGGCGCCGGGGTGTTCGGCAAGGAGAACAGCGACCCCTGCACCTGCTATGTGAACCGGGCCTCCGTCAAGCAGTTCGGGGGGGAGCTGGGGGGCGCCGTGGGAGGGGGGTCGCTGGATGGGCTGAACGGGCTGAGGGAGGGGCGGGAGGGGCGGGAGGGGGGGGCAGCGAACCCCCCCCGGGGGAAGCAGGCCGGGGGGGCAGGCCCCGCTCTGACACAGGCCCTGCTGGGGCAGGCCTGTCCCGGCTTTGAGGAGGCTGTGGATGGGGTCCGCTTCATCGCCAATCACATGAAGAGTGAAGACGACGACCAGAGCGTGAGTATCTGTGCTCACCAGCAACATCACGCACATTCTCACGTCGCCCCACACATTCACATTTACATGTAGTCATTTAGCAGACGCTCTTATCCAGAGCGACTTACAGTAAGTAGAGGGACATTCCCCCCGAGGCAAGTAGGGTGAAGTGCCTTGCACAAGGACACAACGTCATTTGGCACGGCCGGGAATCGAACCAACAACCTTCTGAGTAATAGCCCGACTCCCTAACCTACAGGGTCTCCCTACAGGGTCTCCCTACAGGGTCTCCCTGCATCTGACAACTGAGAGGGAAGGAGGCAGCCTTTCTCTTCTCCTCTGGGCGTCGTGAGGGGAACACTGTTTCTCTCTGTCTCTCTCTCTCTTTCTCTCTCTGTCTCTCTCTCTGTCTCTCTCTCTGTCTCTCTCTCTGTCTCTCTCTCTGTCTCTCTGTCTCTCTCTGTCTCTCTCTCTGTCTCTCTCTCTGTCTCTCTCTCTCTGTCTCTCTCTCTGTCTCTCTCTCTCTGTCTCTCTCTCTGTCTCTCTCTCTCTGTCTCTCTCTGTCTCTCTCCCTCTTGATGAAATGAAAGAGCCTGCGCAGCCCAGCGTAATTCTGTCCATGATCTCCATAGTTACCGCCTCGTCGCCATGCCGACCGGTTTTAGGCCCTCCTTCTCTCTCCCTATCGCTGCTCTTCCCTCCTCCCGTCCTCCTCCTCCTCCCCTCCTCCTCCTCCTCCTCCCCCCCTCCCATGTCAGACCTCATCAGAGCTCTGTGGCTGAAGCCACTCTCTGTTCATATTAACCTGTGGCCTCTCTATGAGTAGGTGAGAGGGGGAGAGAGAGGGAGAGAGAGAGAGAGAGAGAGAGAGAGAGGTAGACAGAGAGAGAGAGAGAGAGAGAGAGAGAGAGAGAGACAGGAGAGAGAGAGAGAGAGAGAGAGAGAGAGAGAGAGAGAGAGAGAGGAGGAGGTTGTGTAACCAGTACTCAGATTCTCCTGACCATCCCTCTCCTTCCCACAGGTGAGCGAGGACTGGAAGTACGTTGCCATGGTGATCGATCGCCTGTTCCTGTGGATCTTTGTGTTTGTTTGTGTGTTCGGAACCGTGGGAATGTTCCTGCAGCCGCTCTTCCAGAACTACACCGCCAAGACCATCACCAGCACGTCTGGCTGACCAATCACAGGCACCCAGCAGCCCTGACGGACAGCTCCCCCGACCAATCAGCTCAGAAGGACAGGGGGAACATGGGTCATGTCTGTGGGACTGGGAGAGGCTAGCAGCCTGTTACCTTTATATTAACTCTTTTGCAAAAAAAAAAAAATCTGCTTTTTTTCTGGAGAGGAGATGAGGACTAAGCTCCCGCTATCACGAAGTAGGAAGTCGCTCAGAGCCCCTCTCCTCTAACTGGCCGACGCTCAGAGCCCCTCTCCTCTAACTGGCCGACGCTCAGAGCCCCTCTCCTCTAACTGGCCGACGCTCAGAGCCCCTCTCCTCTAACTGGCCGACGCTCAGAGCCCCTCTCCTCT
Organism: Thaleichthys pacificus; assembly: GCA_023658055.1. Lineage (NCBI taxonomy): Eukaryota > Metazoa > Chordata > Actinopteri > Osmeriformes > Osmeridae > Thaleichthys > Thaleichthys pacificus. The sequence goes on along the minus strand of CM042871.1, from coordinate 20,192,786 downwards.
AACTGGCCCATTCACACGTGGCCCGCCTCCAACCGCCACAGACTTCACCGATTTAACAAGCGAACCTTGATTGATGACAATGTGAGCCAATCAGAAACAAGCTGCAGGAGTGGGTTTAAAGGTTCATATATGTCTTCTCCAAAAACACCTTATTCCATGAGCTAATACGACAGTATATTATATCACAGCGTATAGCAGATTACCACAGTATAGCGTTGAGTATATATTATTAGGATTTCTCTATGTGTTCGCCCTTAAGGGGTCTTAACCTACTAGAGAGGTTCTGGTGCAGTGAAGTATTGTTTGATTCTATAGATTAAACCAGAATGTGATGGTAACTGTACAACACAGCCTGTGACGTAAAAGAGAGAGAGAGAGAGTGTGAGAGAGAGAGAGAGAGAGAGAGAGAGAGAGAGAGAGAGAGAGAGAGAGAGAGAGAGAGAGAGAGAGAGAGAGACATAGTAGATAGGTCAGACCAAGTGTGAGGTAGATCACTATGATTAGATGAGAGTAATGGGAACCGGGGGGAGATTTCCGTGTGGGCTTATCTTTGCTCAAGGTAGTGCAGCAGTCTGAGCCAAAGGTTCCAGTTGCAGTGATGGCAGTGTAGATTCAGCCAGCCCAGAGGCAACTGTCATGTTGAGCCAACATGTAGGACACAGTGAGGGTCTGCAGTAAGACTCAGAGACACAGAGCCAAGACAACACAGCAATCTGCAGAAAAACAAACTTCGGATGATGGACCGATAAACGCTTTTTCTTGTGAGAAAGAAGCTCATGTGTGTATTGATGTGTAATTGCACAATTTTGTTTAGTTTGTGTCTGTCATTGCTGTGATTTACGTATCAGAGTAAGACAATGTCTCACTCTCTCCCCTCTCTGTCTCTCTTTCCTCTACCATGTCCTCTCTGCCCCCCCCCCCCCCCCATCAGTCTGCCCAATCCTGGATTAACCCTTTAAAAAACTATTATAACAAACATGTTAGCACACAAGGTGTCTCTAGTTATCAGAATAATGGACTCTTGTGTTTCTTTTATCAGATGATTTGTGGGATTGAGTGTGTGTGTGTGTGTGTGTGTGTGTGTGTGTGTGTGTGTGTGTGTGTGTGTGTGTGTGTGTGTGTGGGCACAGTGCATTATCACATCTGTCGGATGCAATGTGCAAGAGAGCGTACTTCCCTGGCTGCCTCCTCCCTCCCTCTCTCCCTCCCTCTCTCTCCTCGCTCCATCCCTCCTCCCTCCCTCTCTCCCTCGCTCCATCCCTCCTCCCTCCCTCGCTCCATCCCTCCATGGGTATATGCAGTACAGGCATTTATTCTAATTAGAATAACGACCTACCTACTTACCTCCTCAGTGGAGCAGTCGTCTTCCTCTCCTCCACTCTCAGTCCATCTCCTCCTCATCCCTCCTCCACCATGGGCCCCTACTCAGAGAGAGACAGGAGAGGAGAGACAATGAGAGGAGGAGAGAGAGAGGGAGGGGGAGAGGGAGGGGGGAGAGGGAGAGGGAGAGAGAGAGAGAGCTGGGGTAGGATGAGTCAGGCTCACCCAGGATCCCCTGGAGATCCCGCTGGTGTGAGAAGCATCACAGACCTGAGAAACTGACAAGTGCAAGAGGGTTGTTGGTTTGTTTCTCTTTCACCTATTCGCTATCCTGGACTCCCCCTCCCCCTTCTCTCCCCCTATCCTGGACTCCCCCTCCCCCTTCTCTCCCCCTATCCTGGACTCCCCCTCCCCCTTCTCTCCCCCTATCCTGGACTCCCCCTCCCCCTTCTCTCCCCCTATCCTGGACTCTCCCCTCCCCCTTCTCTCCCCATATCCTGGACTCCCCCTTCTCTCCCCCTATCCTGGACTCCCCCCCATCTTTCACCCCCCCCCCCCACTCTGTTCCCATGAACATCTCATCCAGTCCAATAAAGGTTGTAGGTTCCGTTCAAGATTGTTTCTGCTGTGTTCTTCTAAAACAAACACACATACATGCATATTCTACACACACGCATGCATACACACATACACACACTCTCATTCTTTGTGTTAGTTGGCGTTGCACAGACTCCTCATTAAACCTCAGGAAAGAAAGAAACATTTCCTGTCTTTCTAATATTAATGCTGCTTAAATTCCCACACATTCCGCACTGTTAGTCTGTTCACAAAACAAACAGTTATGCAGCTCATTACAGCTCATACCGCTCATACAGCAGTCCAATGTCAATTTTCTTCCACATTTCCAAGCTTTAAAGTCAACAGCCTGCAAAGGTTATCAGAAACCACCATGGCTGGCATTGTTGTGATTATTGTATATAGTTCCATTTTGCCTGTTGGTTGCATATTTTCTGACACAAAATTACTTTTTTTTGTGGTAAAGCTTTCAGTAATAGTTATTTGGATAATATATACTAAAATTTGAATACATTTCATTGACAGTATTCAAATTCATTGGTTTATGTTTGGAGGATTAAGGATTTCGGATTAAAATATTTTAACTTAAAAAAAGACATGACAGTTCAAAGTAGGCCACTTAACAATAGGTGTAATAGGTGTTGACGACTACAGTAGCATAATAGCGACCAATCCCTGCACAGCCTCAGTGGTTCAAACCGGAGAGATGTGTCTGGCCGTTACTGCAAGGTAATGTGAACATTTTAAATATCTTATATCCCTTTTTTTCTTTCATCATATTTATTTTTCCTGGATAAAAAATCCCGACCATGAAGATAAGAAGGTTTTTCCTAAATGTTCGTGGCAGTAACGCAGAGCTGTCGACCTCACGTCATCGTGTCTTTCTTCAGCGCCATCTAGTGGCCGAAGTATGTACTGTCAGCAGGGAACTTTAAAACACCTACGACAGTACAAGTGTCACTGATCACTGGTCCGTCCCGAGCCTGACGTGCTGAGGGCACGTCAGGCTCGGGACGGACCATGAGACAACAGCTGATCCTGGATCTGAACACGAGACCAACCAGGACACCAGCTCAGCGGTGCGCTCAGACCAGACACACAAGATCAAAACAGTCCTCAAACCAACGTTTGATTAAACGTCATGTTTATTTTATCGAGGAGGAACAGTTCAACCACGAATGAAGAAAAAGATGCTACAAAATGAATGAAAAGCAAGAGAGACATTTTATATCGTATATTCACATGTTCAACATTGACTGTTATTGATGTTGATGTCAACTCCATATTTTCACTCTGGAATAATGACAGTTTGGTTTGATAAGACAGCCCACACAAATACACTACACACTAGTGTACTCTCCTCAGGTGTGTGTGTGAGTGTGCGTGTGAGTGTGTGTGTGTGTGTGGTGTTAGCAAGCCAAGGCAGGGCTCAAGGACAATATACTTCTCTCCATCTCACCCTCTCAACTTCTTCCATCGATGTGTTCAATATCGTGTGTGTGCGTGTGTGTTTGTGTGTGCTAGTGTGAGTGTGTGTGTTTGTGTGTGCTAGCGTGAGTGTTTGTGTGTGCTAGTGTGAGTGTGTGTTCACTTCTTCTCTGCCTTATCGTTGTACTCTAGGAAGAAGTCGTTGCAGGCCACGGTCAGCGCTCCGACCAGGATGATGAACTCAGTGAAGTCCACCTCACCATCGTTGTTTGAGTCCAGGTCTCCCATCACCTTGTCCACTGCCTCTTTATCCTGGGCGTTCTGTACACACACACACACACCGTGCGTTAGGAGCTCATAACAGTATCAAATCTATCTTGTTTGTACTGCATGTGTGTGTGTGTGTGTGAAAAAGAGAGAGAAAGGGAAGGGGCGAGTGTGTGGACACGCGTGTTCATGTGTGTGTCGGTACACGCGACTCAGACGATCCAGGAGACGGCTGCTCACCCCGAGGTAGTTCCCCAGCTCCTGGGTGAGCATCTCCTTCAGCTCGGCTCGGCTCAGCGTGTATTTGTCCCCCTCGTTGCCGGAGTACTTGTGGAACGTCTGGATCATCAGCTGCATGGCGTTCTCCAGGGTGGACGTGTTCTCAGAGTTGGGCATCGACATGCTGCAGGACAGGAGAGACCATCACACACTCGCTGCTGTTATCTGTGTTGGCAGCGTGCAGGTGTATCTGCCCACTGCTCAGTCAACCTGCCCTCACAAACACACACTCACACACACACCCTCACACACACCCTCACAAACACACCCTCACACACACCCTCACACACACCCTCACACACACCCTCACACACACCCTCACACACACCCTCACACACCCTCACACACACCCTCACACACACATACAGACACACATACATCCATGCACTAAGCTGTCTCCCAGTAAGAGTGACTCCCAGTCACCGACACAAGGTCACCTCATTCATCTACTAATGTTTCAGATGAGTAGGTTTGGTGGTGAAGCTGACCCCAGACCTGCTCTCCGCAGGGAAACAGGAGCAGACAGGATATGTGAGCTGATAAGACTGAAACTCTAAACTGGTGAAACCTCCAGACCAGTTCAGGGTGAGCTGGGAGGAGGGGGAGGAAGGGGAGGAGGAGGAGGAAGGGGAGGAGGGGGAGGAGGAGGAGGAGGAGGAGGAGGGGGAGGAAGGGGAGGAGGGGGAGGAAGGGGAGGAGGAGGAGGAGGAAGGGGAGGAGGAAGGGGAGGAGGGGGAGGAAGGGGAGGAGGGGGAGGAGGAGGAGGAAGGGGAGGAGGGGGAGGAAGGGGAGGAGGGGGAGGAGGAGGAGGAAGGGGAGGAGGAGGAGGAAGGGGAGGAGGAGGAAAGGGCAACCCGAGCTGGCCTCTTCTGCTCCTTCCGGATGGACAGGAGATAGGTGTAACCCAGGAGACAGGTGTAACCCAGGAGACAGGTGTAACCCAGGAGACAGGTGTAACCCAGGAGACAGGTGTAACCCAGGAGACAGGTGTAACCCCCTCCTTCCTCCTAACCCCCCCGTCCATCTGCCTCATCTTGTCAGCCAGGTCTCATTCTGTCTGATCACAGGAAGTCTCTGGAGGATCACGGTTAGAGGGTCACCGTGAACCTCCAGGAGGACCTCTGGATCTTCTGAGCAGGAGGAGAGAGGGACGTGGAGGAGAGAGGACTGAACGAGAGACATAAAGGAAGAGTGCAAAGAGCCGGAACATGCAGCTAAACAGACAACCTCCACACAGACAGCTCTAGAGAACCCACAGCTGTGTAAAGCTTCCGTTTGCTACAATTAGCAGCCATGGTGCTGTTTCTTTCATTCAGAGTAGGTCCAGCTCTGGATCTGATCAACATTCCACTACCCCCCTCACCCTCTGTCATCCTCTCTTTCTTACCTGAGCGGAGGACGAGTGCTGGTTGGCTGGGCTGCTAGGACAGAGAAACGACTAACAAAGACTGGTGCGGAGGACGAGACGAACAGCATCTTAAATACTTCTCTCTCTCCACCCACTCCCTCTCTCCCCTCCTCCCTCCTCTCCCAGCATCCCTCCCTCTTTCCACCTGTTACTCCTCACCTCCCTCCCTTCCCCCCCCCCCCATCTCCTCTCCTCCATATCTGTTTACGCTGTGGACATCTGCAACCCAGTTGACACCTCACCAACCCCCTCCCCCCCTCCCCCCCTCCCCCTCCGCACCAACACTAACAATCCTGGAACCTTGGGGCCCTCCCCCCTCCCCCCCTCAAGCCCTCCTAACCTGTTTTAACCTTCTTTCTTCTTCTTTCTTCTAGTTATTCACTTTTCCAGTAGATATGACAGAACCGTGTTTTAAAAGTCAAGAAAGAGGAAATTAGATTATATATAAATTTCTTATTTAGGAGATATACCTTGTCTTTTGAGATAGAGGCACTCTCTGGTTTGGCAGGTTTGGCAGTGTGTAAAATCCAGACTGTTCAGAATCATGGGGTCTGAAGTTGCCATGGAGCTCCTTAGCAACAAACAGGGAGGAGCTGAAAGAGGGGAAAGTCAGAGGGTCATTTTCTGTAAAAAAAAAAGAAATACAATTATAAGTGTGAACTATAAAGTTGACACTCTCGTTTGCAAAGCTTGTCCTGGCTCAAGCTTTCACTCAACAGAGCACTGGTGCGTAGACCGGATCACTTACTCCGTCACAGTGCAGCAGCCTGGCAGGACCGGGGCCGTATGTAGCATGTGCCAACACAGGAGGAGGAGATCTGAGATGAACAGCAGCAGACAGACACACACAGAACCTCCATGCATGCAGTGTTTGCCTGAATGTGCATGTGTGTGTGTGTCTGTGTTTGACCCTGTGAAAGGTAGGATCATACCTGATACAGTGTCACAGGGATTAGTGTTGGATTATCTGGATGAAGTCAACACGCACACGCGTGCACACGCGCGCACACGTGCACACGCGTGCACATACGCGCACGCGCACACACACGCAAGCTCTCTTTCTCTCTCCCACACACACTAAATACAAACAGATAAAATAAGGAAACTGTTGGACAGAAGGAAAAACTACAACAAAAACATGGAAATAGGAAGGCAACACGGAAGCAGTCCTGCATGACAGACACAGACACACTGGCTGTGTCACATGACGCCTCTGTTAAGATGTACACAGTAACAGTATACAGTTATCTGCCAATACACCCAAGGAAGTTCTGAGTGCTTCCCCTTGTTCATCCACCCGGGGCTGGATATAGAGTTGCAGTGTGGTGGTGGTGTGTGTGTGTGTGTGTCTGTGTGTGTGTGTGTGTGGAGGGAGCCATGTGTATACTGTGTGTGTGTGTGTGTGTGTGTGTGTGTGTGTGTGGAGGGAGCCATGTGTATACTGTGTGTGTGTGTGTGTGTGTGTGTGTGTGTGTGTGGAGGGAGCCATGTGTATACTGTGTGTGTGTGTGTGTGTGTGGAGGGAGCCATGTGTATACTGTGTGTGTGTGTATTGCAGTGTGTGTGCATTGCAGTCGGCAGGTTCCAGCAGAATGGGGAGTGTGTGCATCAGTGTCTGGTTTCAATATGCTGATGTGTCCGGGTGATGTGGAGGGTGACTGTGGCACATGACCATATTTAGAGGCTCTGCTGGGAGGCCCTGGATATAGGTATCAGTAGGGGAGGGGCAGGTGAGGCCAGGTAGATGACAGGCTGGTTTACCCCTCCCAGGCCTGGCCTAGTCCTGAACTCAAAACAAGCCAATGGCTTAATGGCTCTTAAGACAGAGATGTAATTTTGGAACCCGTTCAGTCAACTATCTCCTCTAAGAACAAATCTTGAACTGGAAGAGAAAAAGGTTACCTAATTTAAAGACCCTTTATCAATTTTTCATGTGTATGCTGTATAGAAATGGTCAAAACAGGTGGGGCCGTTTTGTATATAAAAACTTTATTGTTCAATGTTTTTGAACAGTGACTGGTCTGCATACTGGTTGTATTGTGCTTCTTAGTGTAGACATTAGCGTGTCATGGACGACCCAGAACACACCTGCACAGGTATCAGAACACAATGGCTCTCCAAAGATGGCATGTTTGTGTAATACATGTGTTTTACAGGAAGTAAATTAAGTAATATTATGTGTAGTGTATGTGTTTTACAGGATGTGTATTACGTGTAGTGTAAACTGAGCATTGGTTAGTTAGGCAGAGACTGACATGCACAGCAGGAGGGCTGTCTGACTCCACAGTGATGGATCCCCAAGACGGTTTAGGAAGCCACGTTGGCATTGTCTCCCATCCTTTGCTGACTTAAGTTTTTGGCCAGGTAGCCAATCAGAGTGAGGTATTCCTTGAAGCTGACCTTCCCGTCACTGTTTTCGTCCAATCCCATTCGCATTTCCTTCAAAGCAGAGGAACTATTTGTACCCTGGGAGAAGAAGAGGGAGGGGAAGAGAGACGGATATCAAACATGCAGCATCGAACTAGTATAATACATGTTGTGTGAGGGATGTGAGAGGGATGTGAGAGGGATGTGTCAGGGATGTGTCAGGGATGTGAGAGGGATGTGTCAGGGATGTGAGAGGGATGTGAGAGGGATGTGTCAGGGATGTGTCAGGGATGTGAGAGGGATGTGTCAGGGATGTGAGAGGGATGTGTCAGGGATGTGAGAGGGATGTGAGAGGGATGTGAGAGGGATGTGTCAGGGATGTGAGAGGGATGTGAGAGGGATGTGTCAGGGATGTGAGAGGGATGTGTGAGGGATGTGAGAGGGATGTGAGAGGGATGTGAGAGGGATGTGAGAGGGATGTGTCAGGGATGTGAGAGGGATGTGTCAGGGATGTGAGAGGGATGTGTCAGGGATGTGTCAGGGATGTGAGAGGGATGTGAGAGGGATGTGAGAGGGATGTGTCAGGGATGTGAGAGGGATGTGAGAGGGATGTGTCAGGGATGTGAGAGGGATGTGTGAGGGATGTGAGAGGGATGTGTCAGGGATGTGAGAGGGATGTGTGAGGGATGTGAGAGGGATGTGAGAGGGATGTGTCAGGGATGTGTGAGGGATGTGAGAGGGATGTGAGAGGGATGTGTCGGGGATGTGAGAGGGATGTGAGAGGGATGTGTCAGGGATGTGTCAGGGATGTGAGAGGGATGTGTCAGGGATGTGTCAGGGATGTGAGAGGGATGTGTCAGGGATGTGAGAGGGATGTGAGAGGGATGTGTCAGGGATGTGTCAGGGATGTGAGAGGGATGTGTCAGGGATGTGAGAGGGATGTGAGAGGGATGTGAGAGGGATGTGTCAGGGATGTGAGAGGGATGTGTGAGGGATGTGAGAGGGATGTGAGAGGGATGTGAGAGGGATGTGTCAGGGATGTGAGAGGGATGTGTCAGGGATGTGAGAGGGATGTGTCAGGGATGTGAGAGGGATGTGAGAGGGATGTGTGAGGGATGTGAGAGGGATGTGAGAGGGATGTGTCGGGGATGTGAGAGGGATGTGAGAGGGATGTGAGAGGGATGTGTCAGGGATGTGAGAGGGATGTGTCAGGGATGTGAGAGGGATGTGTCAGGGATGTGAGAGGGATGTGAGAGGGATGTGTCAGGGATGTGAGAGGGATGTGTCAGGGATGTGAGAGGGATGTGAGCATGCATGATTGTGATGTGGAAGACTTTCAGAACTCCAGAGCCACAGAAACCAGAGCACTTCTGGTTTGAGGAGCAGGGGGGAGAGTGGGGCGAGAGAGGGAGGAGAGAAGGGAGAGAGAGAGAGGAGAGAGAGCGGGGGGGAGAGAGGGGAGAGAGTGAGGCTCACAGCTAATATCTGGCCCAGCTGTTTCTTCACCAGGCCATCGAAGGCTTTGCCCCCCAGGGTGGCCTTCCCCCCGGTGGACTTAGCGAACGTTCCCACCACGGTCCTGATGGCTGACTCCATTTCTGCCGGAGGGAAAAGAGAGGTGGACCTCAGATGCTGCTAAACGTTCATTAAGGACAGGTACAGTCGACGTCCAGACAAACACACAGTGAGGAGATCCCTCAGGGGAGGAGGGGATGACGCCCAAATGGACAGTAAGATAAACAGAGGGATGATGGAGGGATGAGGGAGGGTGTTTAAGGTGATGGAGGGATGGAGAGACTGAGGGAAACACAAAGGAAGCTGTGACCTGTGGATACCTAATCCAGGAGGTCCGGTTACCACGGCCACCGCCTGCCTGTCACACTCTCTCAGCATGGTCAGGACACACAACAGTAAAGCTGTGATGTGACCATGTTAGTGCCCCTGGACATTCCAGCCCTCTGTTAATACGTGTCGTATATGGTGTCGAGTTTTAATAATAATCATTTCTGTAGGAGGGACTTTTCAATTTACTGGGGATAATTTGAACCTGTGATCTCCTGATTTAGCACTGAGCTATACCCATCCCTGTTTCACAACAATGCTATGTTTGGTTTAGTTCTGGGTGAAGCCCTAATGATAAACAGTGAGCCTGTAGTTATCATGTGGGTGTGTCTTGCTGTGGTGGACGAGGTCAGGGTCACAATGAGGATGAGGTATGGTGATGTTGAGATGACCTCAAGGTAATTCTAGAGTAAGATAAATCTCCCATCTGACAAGAAGGCCAAACCTCAGTAGTCACACACACACACACACACACGCACACACGCACACACACACCCCAAAGACTAGCCCCATCAGGACAGGTCTTGCATTAACCTAATTACTGGGCATGCAGGAGCTCTGAGCCACGGATTCAGTTTCATATATAGCACCCCCCTGTAACACACACATGTACACATGTAGAGAAGCAGACCCCCCCCCACACACACACACACACACACACACGCCCTTTCAAAACAACACCTCATACACACCACCTGTCATCATCAAGGTTCTCATGATTATTTGATGTGTCTTTACAGTCAGTGAGTCTCCCAAGCAAGCAGCACTACATGATTAACACTCCAGCCCTGGGAAACAGGACACACTGTGTGTCAGGGTGTGGTACTACATCAAAATGATTGACAGTGACATGACTCCATTACTGTCTGTGCTGGTGACTGTGGAGATAAACAAGGGCTGTAATTAGCAAGAGGTGAAACCACACCAGGCTTAGCTAAAACCAGGACAAGCCCACAGGCCACAAGGGGGCTTCCAGACAGAACCAGGACAGGAGGGAGGAGAGATGAACTTTTGTCAAGGCTTAGGAGTCGTGAATTACAGTTGCATATAGAAAGCTTGGCTTTCGAGAGACAGAGAATATGTGAGTAGAGACCTAACAAGCATGGAGTCGTCCATACCTAGACTGTTATTCAGGTACCAGTGGGTTTATGCAGAGTGCGAATTATACAATGACATTCGAGGGGTCAACTTCTTCTCCTGGGTGTGTATCGACCCCCCTGACCTGTTGTTTTTACCTCTTTTGGGGGGGTCCAAGTCTTAATTATGGGTCCAAGTCTTAATTATGGGTGTCAGACCCCCCCAAACCCCCGCGTAATTCACACCCTGGGTTTCTGTAAACCAGATACAGTTAACCGTGTCCTATAGAAGCTAATCAGGGGTTAAGTTGATCATATGACCACAGGGAGTAGGTGGATGTGTGGAATTTGCATTTCACCTGTGGGTTTATTTTCAGCTGCCATGATCTCTTCACTGAACTGGAACACGTGGTCTTCTCCTGGGTAGTCTCTGCCTGCAAATACAAAGAACACAAAATAAGCATGAAATCGACTATTGGCAAAGCTGCCTATTTATATAAGACATATAATGATCTGCTACAGCTTTGTTCAATGTCGACTTCCATATAAAATGTGCCTTCATGACCGGGCCTTAATCGGACCTCGTCTTTAGGCTACCACTCTTGGAATATGACCGCTAACCGGAGTAGGCCTACGAAAAATGTCAGTTGTGTTGCACTTCAGTCTTTGCCTCTCCTCTCCTACCGGGAATATTCTTGGGTTTCTCTGCTCACCTAGCCCACATATTAAAAGACACTAATTTTTTGAAGTTGGCCCCTAGGGTCTAGCGGTGGAATGGTGAACTTCCATTCCTGCACTAGGTGTGACTGCCTCTCTTCCTCACTCTGCACCATCGTGCTCTAAAACCAACATATCTGTCATCGCCTCGAACAGCCGGACAAGTCATTTCTCTCCCGTGCCATTAAATACACCTGGGCTGCCATTCGACTCGCGCTACCGGAGTCTTATCATGACTTTAATAATACATGCTGATAAGAGCGGTGAACGAGTCGCCCTGGCAGCTGTAACGATTCCCGTGTTTTGACGCTAGCGGATTACCCTGAACGACTATCGGACTGCCTGCTGTGTTTCTTGTGTGAATGTGATCGGCGGGGGGGCGCCTGCGTCTCCTGGGTTTACATTTAGCCTAACTAATCCGTACGATTTGTAGAGTGGTCCCGAGGTAAGGCTGACATGGAGAACATAAATAAGTAAACGCGAGGACTCTGGTGTCTCCTGAAGTGTAAAGGGATTGAGGATTGGGTTACCGACAAGGACAACACGATACCTGCGGCCAAAAGGCTAGTAATCACAATAGAGTCGCCCGCAAGTTAGGCCTATTTAAAATTAATGACCTTTAGGAAGAAACTACCTATAACTGACACACATGCATATTAGTTTTGCAGAAAGAGCCATTTGTATCCATCATTACAAAGTTAGCAAATAAACTCAAGTGCGAGAGAAGAAAAGGTAGATCATTACACGAGTTGAGAACAATTGTTTAAAAAAAAGTGGACAGTTACCTCACCTTAGTTAATAAGAAAAAGTCACTAGTGTGCACAATATCAGCTTTCGTAGTAGATTTCTCCTCTCCCTTAAGAGCGCAGACTTGATAAACCAGCAAAATGATCTCGCTTCCGCTATTCGATTTCCTTCAGACAACTTTTTTAGTCGTAGGGCGTGTGCCAGGGAAAGGAGGGGGGATGATCAACGTCTCTGGAATGAAGGCGCTGGCACCAGGGAAGGGTTTCAGCGACGTTACCAAAACTGCTCTGTTGTTGAGGAGTAAAAGACACACTTTACATGAATTAATGTCAAGACGGTGTCTGTTTTGTTTCTGTTGGACAGCAGAAGAACGGAACATGCTACATTGCCCAGCATAGCTGAGTAGTCTAGTCTATCCAAGGGGCTAGCGTACAGTGCCCTAACGGACAGGTGTCAACAAGTTTTAAGGTGTGTATGCATACAGGACTCCAAAGAGAGAGCGTATTTAGTAGACTATATCTCAGCCACACCCTGTTTATTCAAATACAAACCATTTCAATCCTGGTTGGTACTCACGCCAACTGACTCATATGACAGGAGGCATGTTTCATACAAAGACATGTTAGTAAGAGTATCGACAGGTACGAATTGAGTAACTTGATGAGAACACATCACACACACATGGACACGCTGATCATACATGGACGTCTCTCCCACAGCCTGGCTCCACCTCACAGCCTCTTACAAGACAAGCAGCCTGCTTAGGAGCCCAGAATACCTTCGGCTTACATACCAAGATTCTCTCTTTACACAGACAATATTGTCAGTCCAGCATTACACAACACTGGTCTTGTTAGTGTGTACTTGTGTGAATGTGTGTGTGTGTGTTGTGAAATAGGATTAGTTCTAGTCTGGCTGGTTGGGTACAATGACAGTATTGTGTAAAGACAATTATTCTGTCAAAACAGGGAGGTAATTCTTGCTGAGAAGGAAAATGAGAAATGGTAGAAATGAGAGAGAGAGACGAAGGGTGAACAAGGACACATTTAAACAGGGATCACAGACAATCCATCACACAGGATCCACCAGCATCTACAACGATTGTGATATTCCCCAAGTCGCTAATTAAGATGGTAATTAATCATGTAGAAAGACACACAGCAAAGTGGCAACAAACGAAACAGGTACGAGTCCCTTCAGAGAGGTTATCTGCTGAAGCCTCCGTGCTGATTGGCCAGACGGCCAACGAGCTGCCAGAACTCCAGGAAGGTGAGTTCTCCATCATCGTTCTGATCCAGGGAGCCCATGAGCTGCTCGATCACGGCCGGGTCTCCAGAGTTCTGAGGAGGAGGAGGAGACACGCGGGCTGCATTTCAATACTCTATCACCGTTTCCTTCCTGCTGACTACCACCTACCACCAGAGTAATGGTGGAGGTCAGTCAAGGTGAGTTACCACATGGCTAGAATCAGCTGGAGACAGTTGTCAGCTATTATGGTGATTATGTAGGAAAAGGAGGGTGCTTCACGCTTGACAACCAGTGTTTCCCCTAGGTTACAGCAGGGGGGGGGGGGCGGTGACCATGTAGAGACAGAAATGACATGCCGTCGTGTAAATAAGATAAATAACATAAGGCCATTTAGTTTGTTTAATAAAAGAGCAAGTTATAGACCTGATGTATAGGAAAGGTAACCTTAAATTACTTATTTTGTGATCTGGCGCTATATATATACTAAAAAAATATATATACAAAAATGTAAAAAAATATATTTTATTTTTTATTATTAACTTGACCTTCCAGGGGGGGGCGGGGGGTGCCGTTGGGGGGGCGGGGGCGCCCCCCTAATATAATGGTAGGGGAAACACTGGACAGCCAAACCCAGGTCAGAGACTTTGGCAAGCAGAATGTGACATGGAGAAATACCGCTGTCATACATCTGTCTCCATCTAGTGTCCATGTTGAGGACTACAGCTTGACAGGCAAAACTACAGTTTGCAAACAGTTTGATGGGGAAACTGTAGCCTTCCGGCTTGGTCAGTGTGTCTAATTCCGTACAGATGCAGATGCACCTGGTCGTTCGTTACTCTGAGTATGTCAACATCTAACAAGGCAGGTCTATAGGTATATACGTTTACAGATGTATAGATTTGAGTGTAATTTGCTGGAGTCCCTACTGCCCGACACCCTCTGCCATGCACAGCAGCTAGGACTGCGTGCTTCCCTTCTAACTTAGCATCTCACTCTTTCTGGGTACTTACCTTGACCAAGTTGGCCAGCTGTGATGTGACAAGATTCTGGAACTCTCCCTTGCTGAGGGTGTCTGTGGAGCCGTCAGCCCCGGCGAAGGCCTTGAACTGGGCCACAAGCACCGCGATGGCAGCCTCCATCTCAGAGACACACGACCAGGAGCAGGACCAGGACCAGGAGAAGACCAGGACCAGGAGCAGGGGAAGACCAGGACCAGGAGCAGGGGAAGACCAGGACCAGGAGCAGGGGAAGACCAGGAGCAGGACCGGGAGCAGGACCAGGGAAGACCAGGAGCAGGACCAGGAGCAGGACCAGGGAAGACCAGGAGCAGGACCAGGAGCAGGGGAAGACCAGGACCAGGAGCAGGGGAAGACCAGGAGCAGGACCAGGGGAAGATCAGGGGAAGACCAGGCACAACTAGAGCTGCTAGGAGGAACTACAGAAACACAACAGCATGTTACAGTTTTCACAAAGCATTTGAACTCCTGCTACTGTAGATACAACTTGCAGAGGGTGCTAGCATAGTAGGTCAGTGGTGGGATCATGTTCCTATTTCCAAAAGGGATGGAAGGATCCTGACCAGAGAAGAAGAGCTCTAGGGAAGCATGGTTCTCACCTGGATCCTGACCAGAGAAGAAGAAGAAGAGCTCTAGGGAAGCATGGTTCTCACCTGGATCCTGACCAGAGAAGAAGAAGAGCTCTAGGGAAGCATGGTTCTCACCTGGATGCTGTCTGAGAAGGGGACACTGTGGTGGGTCAGATGGTCAGTCTCTCTCCTCCACTCTCCCTTTCTTCTCTTATACCCTCGTGTTCTCTCCAGCAGTGTGGAGGAGGGAGAGGAACGGAATCAATCATTCACCCCTTTGCTTCCTGTGTGCTCACTTTGAGCTTTTCAATGTTTCCTTGTCTGTTGTCATGTCCATGGTTAAGCTGGTGACAGTGTAAGCCAAGTGACCGTACTGAGAGAAACCTTTAGACACGCACCAGTAGATGTTCCATCACCTGATCCCTCTTTCTGAGGTCAAACTTCATTCTAACTTTCCTTCATAAAACATTTATAAATAGTTTGCAGATAACGAAATCGTTTTCAAACATTTATAAACATGCATGAATTGAAATAAAGATATTTACATAACCACAGTTTGAGGTTCAAATCAAACTAAATTCCATCACTTGCAAAAAGTGACACGACAAAAAGACATAAGGCATGAAATTCCGTTTTAATGTTTGATACAGAAAACCTAGCATTGAGATACTTGTTAAGATTTGCATAGGAAAAAAAACTAATGTCATCAGTCATCTTTTGCCCTTCAAAATCAAGCAGAAGCTCAAGTTACACATCATCAGCAGCATGATAATGTGAGCTATAAGACTGAGTGGCTTATCCCCATCACACACGCACGCACGCACGCACGCACACACACACACACACACTCACACACACACACACACACGGCGCAGCAGGCAGCGTTCCTGCCTCTCGCGTTCACACTCACAACTGTAAGCCATTATTCACACCAAACTGTGAGAATTAGGAAATGTATATATTGCATTAAGAACCATTCATAAATCACACAGAAATCTACCAAAACTAACAATTTTCTAACCAACACAATTTGTTTCAAGTAGTAGCCAATAGTAGATTTGCAAACACAACTGTTGTATGAGAGAAGCTTTGTCATGAGAAACATGGATTTGTTTCTGCATGTGTGTGACTGAGTCAGAACCTTGTATAGCTGCATGTTCTCAGCCCACATGCACAAGGTGACTTCTCAGGTCTAGAACAACATGTCGGATCTCTGAGAAACCATCTTCAGTTAACTGCAGATGACGTCAGTCAGTATGTGACTTCAGGAGTGTGGCTGGTGCTGCAAAACAAACACGCGCTGTTCAAGACAACCAGATCAAAGCCTAAAACATAGTGAAACACAAATCAAATCGCAATGAACCAGGTAAATCCTAAAAACGTCCACTCTGTTTTGTGTTACGACATGACCTGTAGTACGTGGCATTAGGTGCAGTGCTGTGTGCTTTGGATTTAAGCATGTTTACCGATTGTTATCCCACAGTTACTCATTACATGGAAGCGGTGAGTGCGTGGAAAGATACAGTAGATGTCGGACAAATAAAGTATTGGAGGGAAGATATTTCCAGCCCTCGTCTTAAAGTTCTAGTAATAATTTTGTTCACATTAAATGTAGATAATGACACCGCAGTGGGCTGAAAAGAGGAAACCTTAAATTCTCTCTTCCTCTTTTTGTTTCAAGAATATTTTACTAAGAAAAGGTGAGTCATCTGCCTGTGGCTCACCAGTTCATCTGAATCTCTCTCTGAGATGTTTCGGCGTAAGCGCTCCCAGAAGGTCACCCTCTCCATCTCATCTTCAGGCCAGTCCAGATACGTTCTGGTCCTCACCAGCTTGGCCAGTCTGCACCCAAAAACATAAAACAAAACCTGTAAACGTGGCAGTGTTTTAAATGTGTGTGTGAGAGTTTTGGGTGTGTGGCTCACCTGTGGAAAGCAGAGAGCTCGAAGGGGGAGATGTGCTCCAGGAAGATGAGGATGAGCTTGTGGCTGTGCTCGGAGAGCAGGCGATGCGTGGCCATCTTCATCTCCAGGCTGCACCAATCGCTGCGCAGGTAACGTCTGCTCAGCACGCACACCGTCCGCCTGCTGCTGTAGATGCTCTCGGCTATGTTGTCCACGATGCCCTTTCCCACCTGCGTGCAGCCGTGGAAGAGAGTGGTTATGTCTTTGAGAGATCTTAGAAGAGGACTCTTCCCCCTAAGAAGACACACTGGAGCTCACCTCAAAGTCTCGGTTGTGCAGACACAGTCGGATCTGGGGTTCCCCATCTTGCTCCAGCCTGGGGGACATCTGTCCCATCACCCAGGCCTCGTCCAAACTGCTGAAGGACACAAAGGCATCGTAGCGAACCTCTTCCTCCTCCTCCTCCACCCTCTCCTCTATTCCCCCTCGGTTCCCCCTCCTCTTCCTCCACCACCTCCGTCCCAGACGGCGCTCCACCCATCCTCGCAGGCGGAAGAACAGAAGCATGCAGGGCCAGCGGAGGAAGCGGTATCCAAACGCCAAAAGCAGGAGGATGACCGTGGCCATCGCCGTGGAGCTGTAAAACAGGAAGTCGACGTTGGTCTGGCAGAGGCGCTCCATAGTGGACAGGAAGTTGAGTCGCTGGTAGTGCCAGATACAGAGCTGGTGCTGCAGGGACACCACCTGTTAAAGGAATCAATCAGTCAAATAGAACCAGGACTACCTTACACACCTTACACACCTCACCTTACACAATTACCACCTGACAGTCAGTCAGAGATGGAAAAAAACTGAAACTTTTTTGTGTCGTGTCTTGAAAAAGTTTCTAAACTTTTTTTCTAAATGTTTTGTGAAAACCAGAGGTGTTGAAAGTACCTGTACATGGGGGGAGTTTTCAGCCCACTCCAGCAACCAGTTATTAGAGCATTCACAGCGGAAGTCAACGTAATCGAAGACAAGCGTGGAGAGAGAGACCAGCGGCCGGAAGGCGTCCTCCAGCAGAATCAGAGGACTCTCACTGTACAGCCTCAGCAGACGCAGAGACAACAGGTCCATAAACATGCTCTGGAGGAGGACAGAGAAGACAGGAAGCTTAGATGGAAAGATGGGTGGATGAATGGAAGGTGGATGAATGGAAGGTGGATGAATGGAAGGATTGATAGGTAGAGTGGATAGGCCAACAAACAGAATAGACAGATGAGTCTTCTTTTTTTTTTTTACATGCCTTGGTGAGGTAGTTGAATCTACAGTTGATCAGTACAAGACTCCTGAGCTGGGTCAAGTTCCTGAAGATCCTGCTGGAGTCTGTGTGGTTGCTGAAGTTCAGGTTGGTCAGTTTGAGCCTCTTAAGCTTCCACAGCTGATTGATGGTAGAGTAGTTGATTAAAAACCTCTCAGGGTTTGCAGAATAAACAAAAGACTCCAGGTTAGGGAAGTAGGGTGCCAGGAATTCATTAATGCAGAGGAAGGTTGCTCCATCGCCCACCTTCATGGGAAGGAAAATTAATTGATGACTAGAAGGGCACAATCAGTGGGCAAAAAACACAAACTATACAATACATGTCCAAAGTGAAGGCAGTAGGCACACGTGACTTTTCCATAAAGGCTGGATCTAAACCTTCAGGAAGAGGTATGGACCCACCGTTAGCTCTCGGACTACGGGGAACAAGTTGTTGTCACAGGTGCTAGAATGGACACTGAGGGCCTTGCCTCGCAGCTCCAAGACCATGGGCACTTCCGGGGCAGTGATGTTGCTGACGTACAGGTTGGTCCCTGGCCCTGCGTCGATGACGAGCCTGCGGAGCCTGGGTGGGTAGGAGTAGAAGAGCAGGCTGAGGTACAGCTCGTAGATGATGTCGATCCTCCCCAGGGTCAGTTCCTGGAGGTCAGACTGCTTCTTGAACACTCCTTCCTCCACGGCCTCGAACTTGTTGTCCTCCAGATAAAGTACCTAGTCGCCACAAGAATCCACAGTGACACATTAGGTTTGGGGATGCAATGGAAAAAGTGAAGAGACAAGCACACATCCACACACAGACACAGGCCTTCTAATCCTTCACCTCCAGAGCAGGGAGTTCTTCAAAGTCATGTGCTCCCAGCTGGGTAAGTTTGTTGTCAGCCAGGCTGAGGAACCTGAGGCTGGGGATGCCGTTGAAGGCCCGCGGGGGCAGAAAGGTGATGCGGTTTTTGGTCAGGTCCAGTTTCTCCAAGAAAGGCATGCAGGAGAACTGGACATACATTCAGAAAGTGTTGATATACAATAAATGATCAAACATTCAGTAAAACACGTACTGAAGTTCAGCTGAGCGGTGACATGGCTGTACGTGTGGAGTGTCACCTGTTCCGGACTGATCGCAGTCAGGTGGTTGTGTGATAGGATGAGAGAGGTGAGGTTCCACACAGCACCCCCACCGGCAGCGCAGAACGAGGCGTTGCTCAGCTTGATCAGGCTCATAGTCAGGCCTTGAAGGCCTGCTGCTGAGGTCCAGAAGTCCAGATCCAGGTCTTGGACAGTGGAGGAGCTCACGGACAACTCTCTCAGCCCAGACCAGCACCTCCACACCCAAGATGAGCAGGGGACAATATGAGTCAGGATGCTAAGAACATTAGCCTGGATGCTAAGAACATTAGCCTGGATGCTAAGAACGTTAGCCTGGATGCTAAGAACATTAGCCTGGATGCTAAGAACATTAGCCTGGATGCTAAGAACGTTAGCCTGGATGCTAAGAACATTAGCCTGGATGCTAAGAACATTAGCCTGGATGCTAAGAACATTATCCTGGATGCTAAGAACATTAACCTGTATGAAACATCTGCTCTTTATTAGCAGATGTCATTTTGGTTTAAGGATGAAGATTGATCTACAGGGGATGTTTCTGAACATGTGTGTGGAACACCAACCTGCTCATGGCGTTGGCAGTGACTCCTGTGAAGGTGACCCTGCCTACTTCTACAGACTCCACTCTGTGATGGGACACCTGCGAACACAGCTCAGCTAGGCTAAAGGAGAAGCTGGTGGCATCATCGTGGCTAAATAGCATCATCTTCTGCACCCTCCCAACACCAGACTTGCTGAGAGGCTCCAGGCCACGGGTCTTCAAGCTCACAGAAAAACTGGACAGATTCTGGAACATCTTCAGCGGGTTCGCTCCCACGTAGTCAACAGGGTTGTCCGTCAGATCTAGAGTGCGGATCCTGCTCAGGATCTCCATGGGCCAAGGATCTGATTTAGAGCTAGAGAAAGTGGGAGAGGGCTGCTTACATTTTACATAGTGACGCAGCGGACCACTGCAGTAACCACTGCAGTGGTCCGCTGCAGTGGTTACTGCAGTGACCTCTGCAGTGACCTCTGCAGTGACGCAGTGACCACTGCATCATATCTTAACCTTACCTGGTGTCACAACCTTTGTACTGAATGTCTTTCACATTGTTGTGTTGCAGAGATATCTTTTCCAGGTTCATCATCCCAGGGGGAAGCAGACAGAAGACATCTCCCAGCTGAGTCACTCCCGCGTTGGAAACCTGCAGGCTGTGGAGCCCCAGCAGGGGGCCCAGCAGGTCCGGGGGGGCCGAGGACAAACACACCTTCTTCAGGACAAGCTCCTCCAGACTGACCAGGCCCTGGAAGAGCCCCTTCTCCAGGTTGGCATTCAGACAATCCCATGTGGAGGAGGCGTAAAAGTGCAGGATGCGGAGTTTGGACAGGCCAGAGAAGGCCTCCGCAGACACCTAAGGACATGCACCGTGTTGCTCTGAATCTGGACATGCACCGTGATGCTCTGAATCTGGACATGCACCGTGATGCTCTGAATCTGGACATGCACCGTGATGCTCTGAATCTGGACATGCACCGTGATGCTCTGAATCTGGACATGCACCGTGATGCTCTGAATCTGGACATGCACCGTGATGCTCTGAATCTGGACATGCACCGTGATGCTCTGAATCTGGACATGCACCGTGATGCTCTGAATCTGGACATGCACCGTGATGCTCTGAATCTGGACATGCCTACACAACATCATCTAAAGGATGGAATGTAGCCAGTAGAAGGTGCATGTGAGCCATGTGCAGTGCTCGTCAGTGTGATGTGCAGTAGAAGGTGCATGTGAGCCATGTGCAGTGCTCGTCAGTGTGATGTGCAGTAGAAGGTGCATGTGAGCCATGTGCAGTGCTCGTCAGTGTGATGTGCAGTAGAAGGTGCATGTGAGCCATGTGCAGTGCTCGTCAGTGTGATGTACAGTAGAAGGTGCATGTGAGCCATGTGGAGTGCTCGTCAGTGTGATGTGCAGTAGAAGGTGCATGTGAGCCATGTGGAGTGCTCGTCAGTGTGATGTGCAGTAGAAGGTGCATGTGAGCCATGTGGAGTGCTCGTCAGTGTGATGTGCAGTAGAAGGTGCATGTGAGCCATGTGGAGTGCTCGTCAGTGTGCTGTGCAGTAGAAGGTGCATGTGAGCCATGTGGAGTGCTCGTCAGTGTGCTGTGCAGTAGAAGGTGCATGTGAGCCATGTGCAGTGCTCGTCAGTGTGATGTGCAGTAGAAGGTGCATGTGAGCCATGTGCAGTGCTCGTCAGTGTGATGTGCAGTAGAAGGTGCATGTGAGCCATGTGGAGTGCTCGTCAGTGTGATGTGCAGTAGAAGGTGCATGTGAGCCATGTGGAGTGCTCGTCAGTGTGATGTGCAGTAGGTCTGGTGGAGCTCCCAGGAGAGGCTTCAGGAGTTACCTGGACCAGGTGATCACTGTCCACCTTCAGCATCACCAGGGAAGGGAGATGAGAGAAGGTGTTGGCAGGAAGGGAGTGGGACATCCCGCCCACGCACAGCGAGCGTGTGTCTGGGAACACCTCCTTCAAGTCTGACCTGAACACACATACAGCAAATATACACAAAACATTATAAAAACGAATTATATATATTTTCTTACATTTACATTTATGCATTTAGCAGACGCTTTTATCCAAAGCGACTTCCAAGAGAGAGCTTTACAAAAGAGCATAGGTCACTGATCATAACAACGAGATAGCCCCAAACATTGCGAGCAGCCAAAACATGAAGCATACATTGTGAAAAAACAAATAAGTGCCAAAGGGAAGAACCATAAGAGCATGTAGTTAAACAAGTTACATTTAAACAACATGAAACTCAAAAAAGTGCAAGAGTGTACCTGTAGAAAAGGAAAAACAATCAACAGTAAAATATTTCACAGCGAGTACAAGAATTTAAAACCGAGTTTTTCCCCTCGAACAAACGTAGGGGAACTTGTACCCACCTGAAGTCTGTGACACCGCTACACTCAGTATAGGGGCCCAGTCCTGGCTCCAGGTCACAAGATAAGGTCCGGACTTTGTCAGGCTGTACGTACACATCCTCCTCGTACGTGTCGCAGTGCTTACTGATCAGCGCCTCCGCACCCCGGCCCACACACACGGACAGCAGCACACACACACACACAGCCGGGGCACCCAACAAACAGCAGCCATAGTGAGGGGCCTTCTCACACACACACAAAGACATTAAAAGAGTCGTTACTATTAGTCATTGCTTTGACATTATAATACAGATCCTCAACATGTGTTTGGATGATTGTGTGAGGACTCACCTCCGCATGGCTCTGTGACTGTCTGGATCTGTGTCTGGTCTGTATGCATGAACATCCACATACAAGCTGTAAATAGTACCCACCTCTCTCTAACGCACTCACACAAATAGCTGAGGTCTAGATTACAACAGTAATGAACTAGCCGGAGATGCTAGGTGGTCATTTGGATAAGAGGAACTGAGAACATGTGTTTATCATCGGCTCACCCAAGTGTTCAGGGGTACGATGAAAATAACTGATGCAGCCGGCCTGAGTAACAGTCAACAGGGTCGTTGGTGTTGTACAAGTCAACTTTCATATGTACAGCATGAAATAGTGTGTTTAGTTAAAACAAGATTCAAGACATATAAAAGCAAATTCATTCTGAGACAAAGAATCTACTAAGAAAAAACTAAATGCAACACAAATTCCTCATCATAGGGACAAGCTGTATTTATTGAATTATTTGCATCATAAACATACTGAAATGAAACGCACCCAACATACAGTGTCATCTACATTCCTGCCACTACGCCCACACTTCAATCAGCTTCAATGCCCTTTGAAGTAATTGTGTGGCCTTTTAAGGACTTTTCATATCAACCAGGCTTTAGGGTGCTTTAACGACAAACACAAATGTCTTGCATATGTGCCATGATGATCTTCTAAATTAATGTTTGACATTTTAGTGTTTCATCAAATTCAGACAAAAAAAACATACACAAATGACAAATTATTATATTTCTAACAAACCAAACAATACAAAAAATATTGTACCTTCACAGACATTTCTATATCTTTAAAGTACCGGTAATAAGTTAGCTACATTTCTGATGTGTGTGGAGTTTCAGTGCACTACGTACACTGGAAACCTTTACAGTGCATGGATATAAAGACCTACCCTCATTACAAACATTTTATTAACTCAATCTTTTCAGTAGTAGTGACTCATCTAGTACTGGGCTCCTTAAGTACAACAGACCATTAATGACAAACCACCTCTCGTCTAAACAACTTTAAGGATAAATAGGTTAACATGAGTCAAGCTAGAGAATGGTAAGCCTTGGTTAAGTAATGCAGTGCATGGTATCAAACAGAGGAAAAATACACTTTTGAATTTGACGTACCAGATGGAGAGAGTGTCTCCCAGGCCCATCTGGTCTCAGGCCTGGTCAGAAGTTCTTCTATGAAGAACCACAACTTGACCATACAAAGTATAACTAAGGTTGAGGAAAACTGTTCTTCTATTCATGGGTTCATGACTTCAATGTGTGTGTGTGCGTGCATGTGTGTAACATGTAACATTACTACAGCATCTGCTATACTGGCAACACGTGAAGAATGTTCCCTATTTGCCTACATCTAGTATACAAATGGCAGTGGTTAGGGAGTGGGGATGTGTGGAAGGACTCGTGTCCCTAACAGGATGAAGACGTTTCAGCTCTCTCACCTCTTCTCTGGTCCTGAACACTTCCCTAAGACCTTCTGACTGGGCAGGTCTGTGAAGCTCCCTCAGAACAAACACACGTGAGCCCTCTCCACTTCTCTCCTCCAGACTTCCCTCAGACATTCTGGAAGCCAGACTAAGACGCGTGTTCTCCTTTAAGACATTCAAGCCTTCAAATGTAAATCTGCCTGCTGTGGTACCTGAGCTAATATGAAGCATGATGAAAAGAGAGGAGGGGGAAGAAAGAAGCAAAAACAGTGTAGAGAAAGAATGGTGTGTGTGTGTGTGTGTGTGTGGTGTGTGTGTGTGGTGTGTGTGTGTATGTGTGTGTGTGTGGTGTGTGTGTAATCTGCGTGTTCCCTCTGAGCGACGCGTCTCCTCCACACTTCCTGTTTCTCTCCTTCATCACCCGTGACCTCTTCCAGCCTCCTTTTTCCTCTCGCCTCTCTTCTCCTCTCCTCCGCCTGGCACTGCAAACTTCCTCATAGCCTCATCATCAAACCCATCCATCTCTTCTTCTATCCCCCCCTCTTCTTCATCCTCATCCTCATCCTCATCCTCCTCTCCATCCACCATATCTTCCAAGATGTCTCCCAGATCCTCCACAAAATCCCGGAAGCTCATCTGGTCGTGGGCGAACACTCCGTCCTTGAAGAACTCCGTGGCCAGCTTCCTCAGCTCTTCTCTCCTGGAGGCCTCCACCCCCACCCTCTCTGCCTTGGCCAGGTAACCCAGGAGAAGGGCCTCAAACTCTGGCAAGGGAACCGGGAGCAGCCCCTCAGCCTGGGCGCAGGTCTCCACTGAGGTGCACTTGGCTTGAGGGCTGGGGTTGTGCTGCAGGCGCTCTCGCTGCAGGAGCCAGTAGTTGGGTTGCTCCAGGGGGGGGCTTCGGTGGCTGGGAGGTGGGCTTCCCTCCCCAGGGCCGTGCCACAGATCCTTCTTCCCTCCCTCTCTCTCTGTGAAGCCATGGTGGCTCTTCTCATGCTTGTCGTGTTTGTGCTCGTCTTTGCCTCTGTGGTGACTTCCTCCCTCCTGTCTCCAGGTCTCTCCCCGTCTCTCCTTCTTCCTGTCTCCCTCTCTGGGCCACTCCTTCTCCTTCCCTTGCCTAGGTCTCTCCTCCTCCCTGTCTCCCTCTCTGGGCCACTCCTTCTCCTTCCCTTGCCTAGGTCTCTCCTCCTCCCTGTCTCCCTCTCTGGGCCAGTCCTTCTCCTTCCCTTGCCTAGGTCTCTCATCCTCCCTGTCTCCCTCTCTGGGCCAGTCCTTCTCCTTCCCTTGCCTAGGTCTCTCCTCCTCCTCACGTTTCCATTCTCTACCACCGTCTTTCTTTTTCCAATCTTTGTCGCCCTTCCACTGTTTCTTCTCTCCTTTGTCCTTGTGTCTCCTCCCCCCGTCCTTCTCGTGTCTCCTCCCCCCGTCCTTCTCGTGTCTCCGTTCTTCTCCTCCCTCCCCCTCATGCGTGCCCTCGTTCTCGTCAACATACCGTTTCCCTCCTCTCTTTTCTTTTTTCTCACTTCTGCCCTTCCACTCCTTCCCGTCACCCGCGTTCTCGCCCTTCTTCCAGTCTTTTCTCTCACTCTTTCCTCTTCCTTCCTTCCTCTCCTCCCTGTTCTTCCATGGCTTCCCCTCATCCCCTCTGCTTTCTCTCTCTTTCTTCCACTCCCCTGTTTTCTCTTTCCCTTTCCACTCTTTCTTCTCCTCCCTTTTCTTCCCGCCCTGACTGTCACTCTCCTTATCACGCTTTCCTTTCTTCCACTCCTTTTCTGGTTTCCAGTCTTTTTTCCCACCGTCCCTCAGGTCTTTCTCCCCCTGCTCCTTCCATCCTTCCTTTCCTTCCTTTCCCTGCCCAGGCTCATTCTTCTTCCACTCATTTCCTGTCATCCAGTCTTTCTTCTTCTTCTTCTTCTCCTTCCCCTCTCCCTCCCTCAAGGTCCTGACCTCCTCCTCTGCAGGGCTGTCTGTGTTCAGGCTGCCGTCCTCCACCGGGCCAGGGGGGGGCGCTGCAGCAGGAGAGACTGGCGGTGAGGTGGTGTCACTGGCTGTGGAAGGAGGAGAGAACGTCACTTACTCCAGAAAGAAGCCGACAGAATGACTAAGAGAAAAGTAGGAAACTGAGAGAGAAATGTTCCTTGTCAAGCTACCCTTCATGCACCTTCCCAGCACAGAAAATCCCTGTTTGTGTGAACTTCCATGGTGAATAAAACCCATTCTGATGGTCTTCCTGTAACTATACAACCTCTCCTCTTAAAATCCCTGGTTTCTCATGCAGTATTCCTGGTCTAGCCCACCGCACCATCAGTCCTCATCAGTCCTCAGCATCACTCCTCCTCCTCCTCCTCCCCACCTCCCCTCCCACCTCCCTCCTCCTCCCTCTCTCCCTCTCTCCCTCAGTACCTGGGATGTGTTTTAGTTCAGTCACTGTGGCTCTGAGTGTTTCTACTTCTCTCTGTAGGGCGGGAACAGAGGCCAGATCTCTCTTCATCTTCTCATTCTCTTTCAGAAGCACAGGGAGAGCCGACGCCTCTTTCTTCAGCCTACCGTTCTCTTTCTCCACCTCCTCCCTCCTCACGCGCTCCTTCGCTCCCTCGGCTGCTTGTCCCTGGGCTACTTTTAGCTCCTCTTTCTGTGCCTGATTAAAAAGAACAGAGAGGACCCCGTGAGAATACTGCACAACCCCAGCGACATGTGGCGAACACACACACACACACACCTAAGCCCCATCAGCTCTCCCCCTCTCCCCTCCCTCCCTCTCCCTCCTCCCCCCTCCCCCTCTCCCTCTCCCCCTCTCCCCCTCTCTCTACCTGAAGTTGGGCTTGCAGCACGGACACATGCAGGTTCTCTTCAGATGGTTTATTCAGGAGCTCTGGGTTGTCAACATCTACAGGCGGAGGAGGGACCTCAGGGTTCAACCATTCCTGTGATGACACACACACACACACACACACGTGTTGAGGGCACAAAGGGAGGGAGGTAAGGGGACCAGACAGAAACAGGGTTAAAGGGGGAGGAGGGGGAGGAGGGGAGCATCTTACATGTTTTCCGGTGACCTCTGTGTCTCTCATCTCTCTGACATCATACTCTCCCTCTGGGTGGGAAATCAGACATTCATGTCACAGTACATCATCACAGTATAGCCCTGGTTATGGATCAACACAGACAAGCACCATTACACGCAGTGAGGCCCGAGCGAGACGACACAGGACACGCGTGGCAGGCTTGGTAGGACTTCAGACAATCCTTGTGCATCCCATTCTGAGGAAGGACTTCCTGCTAAAAGCCCTCTTCTCACACATGCCTAAACTGTTTAAGCCACTTCAACACACACCCAACATCTGCACAAGGACACACACCTCCACACACCAACAGAGCTAGAACTGGTGACAGAATCTGTTGCATCACAACCAAGTACAGAAGAAGAGTTATGTGTTTGAGGAAGTGATCGGCATCGATATCAGGCAGTATCAAATGCAAAACATCCTCATATGAGCGCGCACAGACACGCATGCAAATAGCCAGTAAAACACACACACACACACACTACCTACCCTCCTCCAGGTCCATGAAGACACCTGTAGGCATAATACACCTCAGTCTCAGACACACCTTTATCTGGGACACCAAAAAACTGTTTGATCTAAACCTAACTCACTATGCTGGAGTAATGCGTGCATATATTCCATAAACCAGGTCAACAACTTCTGCTAGCTAGCAGTTACTTTAGTTCTCTTACACAAAATGTCGTTTATTTTTTATTTTTATGAGGTTTGTGTGATTTTCCCCCAAAAACAATTGGCTATGCACACAACAGTGAATCCGATTGATCAAAATAAGTCATCTATTTGCAATAGTCTGTCAAGGTTTACTGTCAGAGACACGTCGACACAGGTGAGCACAGGAGAGCACAGGTCATACAAGGGGCCACGCCCCATAGATACAGGAAGACATGGGGTTGACATGACGACTGTAACCGAGGCATGGTCTACCTGAGAAGAAGATAGTTCCGAGGCCTAACAAGATGATGGCTCCCAGGATGCACTTGTTCAGAGAGAAGCCCGTCTCCTCCTCCCTCTGAGGGAGACGGAGGTCTTCCTCCTCCTCCTCCTCTTCCTCATCCCTCCGTCCGATCCGCTCCAGGGCTGCCAGCAGAGAGCCCCTCCTCCTCCTCCTCACCTCAGACGACTCCTCCCTCCCGTCTCCTGCCCACTCCTCCCCGACTCCAGATGGTACTGGGGGATCAAGAGGAAAACCTAAACATTCCGTCCTGTGTGGTTTTCAGGTATTCATAAACCCAGTTAGAGGTGAAGTATCCCTTTGTCATGAACATTGAGACACACACACACACTTGCGGCTGTGTGTGTGTGTGTGTGTGTGTGTGTGGAGAAGCTGCAGTAGCTTTAGCAGTCCAGCTGACCCGGCCAGCACCTGGGCTGGTCAGCTGACAAGCTCACGTGTGACCACAAGCGCCACTCAACCAATCGAGAAAGGAGACGTCTAAACGAGCGCTAACGGCACAAACCCCGTTTGGCACATTGGAGTCCGTCAGAACCCCCCCCCAAAAAAAAACCGCGCCATCTGAGTATTTTCGGAGCCCCCCCCTTCCTGTGTTTAGTAAGGCTGGCCGCGATCGCAACACAGGTAAGAGAACACAAGCACCAACAGGCTAGAGGTCAAAGGTTGTCCTGTCAGCAGGAAGGACTCCCTCATCAGCAGGACACATGCAGCTTTACGCTCGTCACATCGTGCTGACATGCTCGTACCGGACACAGCCTGTCCTGCCAACTTCCTGGCCCAGATATGGAACAAGTCCCTGACCAGCTGGTCCACCAACTTCACTTCAAACACAAACATACACACCATTTAGTCTTCGACCACACACACACAGTGTTATCCTGAGACTTGGGAGCTTAAGAGGCACACACTGTACGATTAAAGGTGCTGTCCCTTCAGTGTGTGCATACACACATCACTCTGCTGGAACTGGAACAGGGATGGTTTAGTGTGATCTTCTCACCTGCCCGTTTCCCGTCCTCAGTCACTCTCTGAGACAGCTCAGACTCCTCCTCTTCCTGCCCAAGCCCCTCCCCGTTAAGATGATGGACAGCTTCTCCTTCCTGTATAAGCTCCGCCTCTTCCTCTGCTCCCAGGGTCTCAGTGAGCAGGAATCCAGAGCCCTCCTCCGCAGACGGGCTGATATGGGTGTAGGATTCAGAGAACGAATCAGGGTCAGGGCTGGGAGGGGCTTGGCTCTCAGAGGAGCCTGCTAATTGGCTGGCAGTGTCGAGATCAGGGTTGGAGGGGGCAGGGATTTCTAATGAGGAGGGAAAGTGGTCGTTGGTGACAGAGGTTGGGTCAGGGGTCATGTGGGAGTCGTGGGCAGGGTCAGGGGTCATGTGGGAGTCGTGGGCAGGGTCAGGGGTCATGTGGGAGTCGTGGGCAGGGTCAGGGTCTGTTCCTTCTACAGAGGAAGAGGAGGGCACATCACCGACAGGGTCAGGGGTCAGGTTGGGGTCGTGGGCAGGGTCAGGGGTCAGGTTGGGGACGTCGGTAGCGTCAGAGGTGTTGTGCTGCACATGAGAGATAGCATCCTCCACTCTCTCAAGATCTACTTCCTGTGATCCTGTCACTTCCTGTGATCCTGTCACTTCCTGTGATCGTGTCACTTCCTGTGGTGCCTGGACAAAGACAGGAAACAGGTATTATTCAGAATAGTTTTTTCTCTAGAAAAGCTATTCTAGGCTGGGTGTGATTACAGGAAGTAGTGGTCCAGTACCTGCCAGCTCTCCTCAGACCTGCCCCTCTCCGCAGGCACAGCACCCTTCCCATCTCCCGTCTCTCCTACGCACACACGCACACAGGCTGAAGATATACGCTTCCTGACAGCTGAGCTCACTGTGAGAGTGGTGGAGGTACATACCTGTAGGCTCCACTGTGAGAGTTGTGGAGGTACATACCTGTAGGCTCCACTGTAGCAGGATCAAGCATGTCTGTATGGTTCTCTATTCCCTCTGCTACAGGCCTCAGGGTTTCAGCAACATTCTCCTAACACACACACACACACACACACACACACACACACACACACACACACACACACACACACACACACACACACACACACACACACACACACACACACACACACACACACACACACACACACACACACACACACACACACACACGGATGTAACCAATAATAAGGCAGAAATGTATACTAAAATAGGCTTATACCTGCTTCTTATTTTGATTGTACTTTTAAAACAAAAGGTAGCATCACTTTAGAATTGAACTGGCCTCTAAGTTTGAGTTTTGCTTTGTTCTTGCTCATCCCCCAGACATTACCTCTGTTGCAAGGAGGGTCCAGCTGTTGCTGTTGGCACTGCTGCTGTCAGACATCGCCCCCTAGTGGCTCTGTCCAGCACCTGTAACACAGCAGCATTAACCTGGGTCTAAACACACCACATCCTGCTCCTGGTGGCGCCTCCAGACACCTGCAATCTGATTGGCTGAGAGAAGTGTTGGTAAGCATGGTGGGCTAGGGGATCGTAAAACTAATTTCACAGGAAGTAACAAATGGACACCAATAACTCACTGCTTCCAGGATGAGCAGAGCGGGTACAGTGCAGAGCAGTGCAGTGGGATTCAGCACAGGCCTATTGTACAGTGTCGTTTATCTCCATGTGCTACAGTCCTAGTCCTCATTCAGCCGTTCCAAGAAATTTACGTGCCCTGTTTACACAGGCACTGCATTTGAATAGGCTCGTCTAGGACAGGCTTTCGCTGCTCACTAAGGTAAAACATGTGTGTGTGTGTGTGTGTGAGGGAGATACAGAAGATGCCTGCTGTGTGTGTGTATGTGTGTGTGTGTACAGGAAGTAAACGTCCCCCGTGAGCATTCAGTCCTTCATTAGTAGTTGGGGTGTGTTTGTGGCCTGAGGCCACTCTGGTTCTTGACTGGCTGGGAAATGTTTTGGCAGAAACAGGGGTAACTAAGGCTGTACCCTAGATCCAGAAGAGTTCTGCTAATAAGGGTTCTGGTTGGTAGGTAGGCTTACAGTTAGGGTTAGTTATGGTATTCCTGTTGAATGTATCGTAGATGAACTGATGCTAGTCACGTTAAGTCTTGAAAAAACATGGTGTACAACAGAGTGTTGTACACCAACGATAACGTCTAATTATGCTGCGTTGCAAATCTACGAACCTGATGAAACACTAATGACCAGTGTCCCTTCTACCCAGTGTAGTTCTACGGCAGGCGCTGTGAAACCTCTGGCACCACAGCGCCTGCTAAATGACTAAATGTAAATGTAGCAGAGACTAACAGACCAGAGCCTGGTCCCTCACCTGACGCAACACACACACAAAGCATAAAGACTCCACATACTGAAAATCAATAACCTTCATCTGGATAAATGTATCTCTAACGTAGTTTGAAGTTCATCTACAAGACAGTGTGCTTTAGCTTCTGTCCAATGAGAGTTGAGCTAACCATTACTACTTTCATGCCACTTCTGAAGTTTGGCTGTATAATGACACACTTCACTCCATAAACTCAATTCTCTTCCAGCACAGCAATTTAGGTCTTCTAAACGTGTTCTTCCCAGGGGAGGGCTGCTGTAATGTAGCCCTGGGCCCTAGGAGCATTGTGGAGTATATAGTGGAATGACTTAAAAATAGATACTAGCTATATATAGCACAGATGAGAAGACTAAGAGAGAGAGAAAGAGAGAGATGGTGTGCCAAGGCCTAATGGAACAGAAAATACGCAGACGTATTATAAACACAATTTTTTAAGATGGCTTATAGACTACATAAAGAAGTGAACCGCACAGACACTGAACACACTAAAAGTAAGTCTTCCTTGCTTGAGAAAATTTCTGGACGGAAGAGTAGGCTCGAGTTTATCCTACCTACTTCCATTAGTTTTGGCAGCCAAACCGAGAAACTCACTGTTGACCTCTCAGCTCCACGAGCTGACAAATGTTCAACAGACAATAACCGCGAAGGTAGAGAAGCCTTTTATTGTTCCTAATAAGTAACGATGGGCAATGTTCTTCTCAACTTGTATAAACTGCATTATACCGTAACGTGGTCATCGGTTTTTCATTTGTGCTTGAAGTCTACAATCTCTTTGTCTTCGAAGAGAAAATGACCTAAATTGGTCAGGACAGCGACTACACTGATGTCAGTAGGCCTTTCTGTGTGAACTGAACTTCAAACTATATAATCACGGCTCATCACCTAATATGCATACTGTCTCAATATAACCCCTAGCCGGTATGTGTACATGTTCCATGTTGACCAAAGAGGCGTGCGGCTGTTATCAGGATCTGAACTGTCATAACATCACACCACAATGGAAAAAATACAAACGGATGGAACAGCCTAAAACTGGAGAAAAGCCAGAAGCACAATTCTGTCTAATTTTAAAACGGTATATTAAGAAGGAAAAACCTGATAGTTTAGCCTACTTTTTGTAAACTAACGTCGCTTTGACCGGAAATAAGGAGAAAGTTTATGTCCAAGCGTGAGAAAACAACGAAGAAAGCGTTCAATGTGTCGTTATATTTGATGGCTTTGCTGCTACGTTGTAATGATGTGTAAAACTTACCTGAAGTTGCGTCTTTTCCTTCACGAATTCGCGATTGTTTGACAACCACTTATCGCCAATTAAATGGATCTTTCCATTCCACTTGAGAACTTCAGGACAGTCGCTTTCAATTCACACTAACAGCACTACCCACGCTCTTACTTCCAGCCTCGCGTCACTCACAGAGGTCCCGCCTCACTACGACTATCTCCACCAATACAAATGCGGTCCCGTGTTATTCAATTAAAACCTGCTGAATGAGTGACACACGCAGGTGACAGAGGTATGTATGTATGTATGTATGTAGCCTATGTATATGGCCTATATGCCTACATAGGCAATGGGTTTCATGACAGAGTGACTTCAGCGATAGTTAACACTCAATTCCATAAGAAAATGCTGATTCAACCCATACTGTAACGCAGTACGGGTTGAAGAGATCATATCACCAGCGGAAATACTTTTACACACAAATCGGTGGTCAGAGTCGAAGTTACTTTTACTGAACATAAGATTCACATGGTTATCATTATACACATTCTCACTAGAACGAAAAATTGCAATCAATTTAGTTATGAGAGCTCAATGCAACATGGAACATATTCAAACGTCAAACTTTTTTTATTTATTGTTGTACCATAACAACCAGCTTTCAACGCATATTCTTCCTTGCTTATCTCAGATCTTTCCATCTCCACACCAGTTCTACCCAGTCAGCAGTGCAATGCATCACAGCCAGGCCTGTTGGTCATTTGCACAGGTCTGGAACAGCAGAGAAGCCTGGAGAGATGCTGCTGGTCTCAGAAGGACTGTTCCTAGTTCAGTTCACTAAGTATACGTTGGGTAAACAGCCGTCTTCAGTACACAGAGAGCAGAGCTGAGCGTAGCTGAGCGTAGCTGGGTAAACAGCCGTCTCAGAGTACAGCTGTGAGTGCACTCTTCCTTCTCTAACCTCCAGATGACAGATGGGCAGCAGAGGAGGCACGACGAGGAGATGGTAAATCAAGGCTGAGCGCTCGCGGTGGTGTCTTTCTGCAACGTCCATCCGTCCTCCGTCTTCAGTCCGAGAGGTGAGAACACTCACCTCAGCCTCCACACCGCCGGACAAACACGCCATGCCCTCTGGGAGAAAAACAAGCCAAGCAGACCAGCAGAGTAAAAAGTTGAAGGAGAACGCCCCTTTCTCTCTCCTCTCTCTCAGTCCAGGATCTCTTTGATGCACCAGCAGCAGAGGAGGAAGTACAGGCACTCCTTGAAGGATTGGATGAAGCCGTAGGCGATGTTCCCTCCCAGGAAGTTCTTGCCCCGGCCGAGGCCCATGGCCATGTCACGAAGGTTCTGCCCAAAGGAGGAGGGCATGGCCTGGGGGAGAGGGCGCTGGGGGTGCATGGCTCCTCTGGAGGTCAGCTGGGAGGTGGAGGGATGAGGAGAAGGTAGGGGCAGGTGTACAGGAGGAAGAGGAGAAGCAGGTATACTTGTTAGGAGAGGAAGTTCCAGACGAGATGGCTGGTGGAGAGGTGAAGGTCGGGGCTGGACTGGGTCTGTGCTCAGAGGAGGGCTCGTCCATTTATAACCTCCCATACAGGCACCATCACCATCACCAGGGGCTTCTCTCCACACTGCTGTTTCTCCAACCTTCTGCCCCTCCCACCCCTGTTCCTCTCTCAGGTGCTCTGAACCCCCACGTTCCACCAGGTTATCAATCCTTCCACACAGATCTCCTGCCCTGGCACTTGTTCCACTGCGGTCCCTTCCTGGCTTTAACCCTCCAGCAGAACACACTAGTCCAGGCCTCCGTGTGTCTGTCTCAGGGGGTGAAAACATCCCCCGCCCACTAGCATCCCTCTGCTATTGAAGCAGGAATGATCCAGTCCCGCTACGGGACACAGATATGACGTTCAGCAGCAACACGGACACTCCTCTCCTCCCTACAGCGCTGACATCACGCGTGACTTACAGCTGGAGTTCTCTTTGTCCTGGTCCCTCTATTGTTGCTGTCTTCTGGTAAATGTGTTTGCTGTGCTGCAGTGACACTAACACAGTCACAGTGAACCTGTCTGCACTGGGCTGTGAGAGAAGTTCTGTTTGGTATTAAAGAAGGTCAACTGAACCAATAAAGCACAAGAGACCAGTCAGATACAGAAACTGTATTTAAAACCAAACTCACCCATGTATTTATATACTGCAATCTTATATTTTCAGATACAGGTGTAAACAGACATATTTTCCCCATAAGAACAGAGTAGTCAAATAGAAACATAAAAAGTAAAAAGCAATATTTGTGCTAATTTAAAACAACCTTTGGCTTCAAAAACACAAATTAAAAAGTACAACAGCATCAACAACAACAATATAGAACATTTTAGAAAGGATTTCCATGCAACAAAGGCAACTGTGATGAACAATGATAATGCTAGAATGACTTTACTAATGATGTCGAGTCCAGCTGGGTCCTTTCATTCACACACACACACTTACAGATCACCTGAACTGAGTGTCTAATCAACCCAACTGTCCTTATAATGAGTGTGAACATGGGTGTGTGCGTACACAGATGATGGCATGAGGGTGTGTCCATGTGTGTGAGATAAACCTGGTTGAGATTAAGGTTTAGGTTAACGTATCCCTTGTTTTGACAGTTTGGTTTGAATTCTAAGCACACTGAGGAGACCTGTTGGCTTTAGTTCCTACAATAATATTTCTGGCTTTCACCATAGTGTCTGAAAAACAACTTTGACCTGAATTCCAGAAAACAAGAACCAAAATGAACCAATTGGGTTGGATGTTATTTACAGGTGGTGAGGATGACATAGAGCAATAAGGTAAGAATGTGCATCCGAGGATCAGATTGCCATCACTGGACCGAGATGTGAAGGTCCTTTTTGCAGAGTCTTTGTTGAGCTGAGAAGGTGTGGAAAGGTCCTGTTTGTCCACTGCATTTTTGTATACAAGTACATAAGGTGACTGCATCCAAGAAACAAGGCACAGTTAAAAGATTTAGAGAAAACAAACATCAAACAGTAGAGGAAGCAGGGGTGAAGGAGATCGACCCTCCAGCAGGAGAGAGCACATCACCTGTTGATGAGAGTTCGCTCAAACGCTTCATTCACAACCAAAGCTCCCTGTCATCAACGTGTCCACACTTTCCATCCATCTCTCTCTTTCCTGTGTTTAGAAAGTGGGTAGCCTTTCCCTGGGTGATCAGAACACACTATACTACGACTATACACATCACTATGACATACTAGGCAGCGCATTCTGGAGAGAATCCACTGCTTTGACTGATAACACACTTTAAAATATTTTCAGCTGGTCTCTGAGTGGGGTGTCCATCTTTCCCAGTCCTCTCCTCACTTCCTCCTAACAGTCCATGCAGGGGCAAGGCCATAGATTGTCAATGCAGCACCTTCTAGATACAACAGCCACTGAAAAGCGATAGAACATTCTATCTAGATTGGTGTGTACGCGTTGGACGTCAGCTGCGCTTTAAGATGACATCATTTTTGTATCAGCTTGGAGCTCTATGATGACATTGCACCATCATCCCCCTCCAGGAACCCCTCTAGTTACCCCCCACCCCTTAGTACGCAAGGGTACAGCATAGTCCTATTGTAAGCACATATTAATATAGATAAACAGATGTACAGTTGGCATAAACGTTTGTCATTTCCAAGGCTTCCTCTGCCCCTGATAATCAAGTCCACCATCTTTGGCATGATGAGAGGGGCAGGGAGGGGGTGTAGGAGGGCAGGGGAGGGGTGGTGTGGTGTCGGAGGGCAGGGTGGTGTGGTGTCGGAGGGCAGGGTGGGGGGTGTAGGAGGGCAGGGGTGGTGTGGTGTGGTGTCGGAGGGCAGGGTGGGGGGGTGTAGATGAGGAGTGATCCAGCTCTCCAGCTGAGAGCACAGTCCTGATCCTGAGTGTCCAGTGAGAGCACAGGCTCATGCTACCTGGCAGACGACAGCTCCCTCCAGCACCTGCCTCTTGGGCGACAGGAGACAGTGGTCGTTGGCAAAGAACCTCCTGTTTTGCATACAGTGTCCTCCTTGACATTACCGGGTATCATTCCAGAGGTTAAAGTTCAAAAGGGGATTAGATGGGAGGGACTGGAGGGGTAAGATTGCTCCTGATTGGATTAGATACAAAAAAAACATTTATGCATATTCAACAGGAGGCCTGACCTCAAGAGTCGCGATTGGCCGTTGCTATTGTCCGATGACATCAAGTCTTTAAGATGAAGATCTCTTTGTTGTTCTCGTGATTGTGATCTGGCTTTGCTTTTTGGAGTGCTTCT
The DNA here is from genome assembly GCA_023658055.1 of Thaleichthys pacificus. NCBI lineage: Eukaryota > Metazoa > Chordata > Actinopteri > Osmeriformes > Osmeridae > Thaleichthys > Thaleichthys pacificus. The sequence goes on along the minus strand of CM042871.1, from coordinate 20,156,059 downwards.
GGGAAAGGAGAGCAGTGCTTCAGAGAACCAGTCCTTCTCCCAGTGGGGATCTTCTCCAGATCTCTGGTGACCAAGCTCTGCCACCTCTCTCCTGCTTGCATCGCTTCACAACGCAGCTATTGGCATGATTTCATTAACAGTACTGAACTTTTTATTTTTTAACACGTAAAAAAATTGCATTGTGTTCCGTCTCCTCCCTGGTTCAGAGACAGAAGAAGAAGAGCTGAGGGATGGAGGGTCACAGGAGAAGAGCTGAGGGATGGAGGGTCACAGTGTGGCACCAAGGAGGGGAGGAGGTTAAGCAACAGCAACAAGCAGGTCATTTGGCAAAGAGACACGTGTATTTTGGCTTTCTCTGCAGTGGTGTGTGTGTGCGTGTGTGTGCGTGTGTGTGTGTGTGCATGTGTCACATGTGTGTGCGTGTGCTCAGGCCCTGTGCTCCACAGGCTGCTGCAGACACACTTCACTCCCTGCTGACACTATGGGCAGTCTGTTGTCCATGTGGTAGCTGATCAGGTGGCTCACACTCTCAAAACGATGGTCTTTGGTACGAACCTGAGAGAGAGAGAGACAGAGAGAGAGACAGAGAGAGAAGAGAGAGGGAGAGAGAACGAGAGAGGGAGAGAGAGAAAGAGAGACCGAGATTAGTGTGTGAGAGAAATAAAAAAAGTGAACACATACAGCTGACCAGTAACAAGAGCCTCGTTAATGAGTCATGTTCATAACCTACTGACTGAACTTCATCACCCCCATCACCCCCTAACCCCCATCACCCCCTAACCCCCATCACCCCCATCACCCCCTAACCCCCATCACCCCCATCACCCCTAACCCCCAACATCACCCCCATCACCCCATCACCCCCTCCCTGGTCACTCACCACTCCCTCAGGGTCCACCAGCAGCAGGTGTTTGGGCTGCCCCCCCTGCTGGCCGGTGAGGACATACTGCCCCGGGGTGGTCCCTGACTCCCTCACCAGGAAGTCCCCGTCGCGTCCCAGCAGCCTCTCTGCCTGCCGACGGCTCAGACTCCCGTGGAACCAGGCCTCGTACTGCAGCTGCTCCACCAGAGGGGGCGCTGCAGACACGCAGCCCGCCGCAGGGGCCCCGGGGCCCGCCACACCCAGGGCGTCGTCAAACGGCTCTGAGAGACACTTATACTTATTAGAGCAGAAATCATGTACATCAACAACAACAACAACAGAGCAGCTCAACATGAGGACAGACCTGAACACAGCACCTTCATGCTCTACATGTTACAAGGTACAGCACCCCCCACACTCAGAGCTCAGCTGAACACAGCCACACAGAGAAATAAAATAGGCGCTGGTTAGTATCACTATGGTAACCATCACCAGTGGAGAACTCACTCATGTCAAAAGCGTCTCTGTGAACGTTCCCATTGGCTGCAGCTGCTAGGGGGCGGGGTTTGTCCACGTTGACGTACGAGGGATCGTCAAAAAGGTCCCTCCCTCCCTCCTTAGCTCCCACTGGAGGTCAGAGACAACAGCTTCAACACAACCTCTCCACACCCCTCATACTGTCAGACAACAGCTTTAACACAACCTCTCCACACCCCTCATACTGTCAGACAACAGCTTTAATACAACCTCTCCACACCCCTCATACTGTCAGACAACAGCTTTAATACAACCTCTCCACACCCCTCATACTGTCAGACAACAGCTTTAATACAACCTCTCCACACCCCTCATACTGTCAGACAACAGCTTTAATACAACCTCTCCACACCCCTCATACTGTCAGACAACAGCTTTAATACAACCTCTCCACACCACTCATACTGTCAGACAACAGCTTTAATACAACCTCTCCACACCCCTCACAGACGCAGCAGCATCACGACAAACACGACTGTGACATTTCCCTGCCAGTCCTGTCAGATTGTCAGATCAGTGAGATGTTGGGTGACAGACTGATGATGATGAAGCTGCCCTCAAACACCCCCAGTTTGTCTCCTCAACACAATGCAGAGTGTGTGTGTGTGTGTGTGTGTGTGAGTGTGTTTGTGTGTGTGTGTGTGTGTGTGTGTGCGCGTGTGTTTCAGAGAGAACATTTCAAGGAGGCGTCTGGCTGAGTAGAGGCAGTGTTGACTTGAAATAACCCTCACATACACACTTACACAGACACACTACACAGGACACACACACAGACTCGATTGACAGACAGAGGCAACAGACTATGAATCATTATGATTCATAGTCTGTGTGTGTGTGTGTGTGTGTAAAGGGAATGACTCACCTGGTAAGGGAGGCAGAGGCTGCTTGTGGATATCATTCTGACCTGGCTGTCCATAGGGCTGCAGAAACACACACACACACACAGACAACTTGAGTGTAACTTGGTGTAACACACACAAAGTCCCTCATATATGGCCATGGGTGATCAGTCTCTATATATGTCTCTATTCTCAGTAGATATCGCTATGCCCCTTTGTCTCATCCATAACGTACCTTTTTCTCAAAACCTTTTTTCCCCACACACACAGAACAGAGAAGCCAAAAACAGAGTAGATTAAAGCAGATTACAGTAGAGTCCTCATCAAGTTCTCATCAATGATGCAACCTTTTTATTTCATTCTTTCGAAAAAAAGAAAGAAAGAAATTCACATCTGGTGGAGTGAAACTTTTTTTTTTTACCTTTTGAAAGATTTTGGTCTAAACTTTTTAGAGGATCTGAATTTTACTGTTCGAATTTGAGCAACCTGAATTTCCGAACCTTACATCTTTGGATCAGAATTTTTTTTTTTAACATTGAAATAAATTAATATTTCAATTTTAAAGAGGTGAATTCAAAACCAACAATTGAATATTAGGTATTCAATGCTTTTTTGAATTCAAAACATGATGTCTCTGTTCTCCTCTCTCCTCTCTGTGTGAAAATAAAATCTACTTAAGTACAGTAACAAAAAGTATTTGTACTTTAACTGTACTTAAGTAACTGTAACTGGCTGGTTAGCACTGTCCCAGGATCAGAAGGAAGTGAGGTAACACTGTCCCAGGATCAGAAGGAAGTGAGGTAACACTGTCCCAGGATCAGAAGGAAGTGAGGTAACACTGTACCAGGATCAGAAGGAAGTGAGGTGTCTCACCAGCGTGGCCCCTGGGCGGGTCCTCATGTCCACCAGCCCCCCTGGAGGCGGCTGCTTCCCAGGGAAGTTATTATAGTATGGCACCTCGGGGGGCTGGGGCACCTCGGGGGGCTGGGCCCCCTCCTCCTCCTCCTCCTCCCAAGCGGAGCCGTCGAACGGGGCCATCCGGTCGTGGGGGGTCACTAGTTTGGGGGGGTTCTTCAGGTACTGTTTGAAGCGCAGTTCGAAGGCCTGGCCGATGGTGCTGATGACCTCCTGGGCCAGGCCCTCGGGGCACTCCAGGATGTGACATGCTGGGGGACAGGAAGTAGGAAGTAGAGAGGGGGATAGACAACAGGGAGTGTTGAAAGTTGGAACCCACTTTTACACCTTTCGGAAAATATAAAAAAACGACTTAAATGATAAAAACACTGACTAAGACTGTGACTAAGAGAGAATGAAAGGCTGTTGAATGTCACCTCTCTGGTTGACAGGATCCTTGGCCACGTATGCTACGTACTCTGCTGTGTCCTGAGGGAGGGGGAGGAGAGCGGGAGGAGGGGGAGGAGAGCGGGAGGAGGGGGAGGAGACAGGGAGGAGGGGGAGGAGACAGGGAGGAGGGGGAGGAAAGTCCCCGGGGGTGGACACATGATGAAGGATGAAGGGAAAGGAGGGTGAAGTTGAAAGGGTGGGGGAGGAGAAGAGGAGGAAGACGTTTAGTCAGAGGTCACATCAGCCTATGATGAACGATGAGAGGAAGGAAAGGGAGAGCTGGGGAGGGGAACAAGCGAGGGATAGATGTGCTCACTCTGATAAGCACTGATAATGACAGGCTGAAGGACAGATCAGGCAGGGAGGAGAGAGGGCGGACCCAACCAGGAGGCATTTTGATGGATAAGAGAGAGAGGGAAAGACAGAGAGACAGAGAGAGAGAGAGAGAGAGAGGGAGAGAGAGAGGGAGGGAGAGACACGAGTTGTGTTGTGGGTGACTCACAGGGTCTCCTCCAGAGGCAAAAGATATGGACTGCATGTGATGATTGGCGATGATCTGTGGAGAGAGAAAGAGCGAAAGGATGAGAGAGAGGATGAGAGAGAGAGAGAGAGAGAGAGAGGATGAGAGAGAGAGAAAGAGAGAGAGAGAAAGAGGATGAGAGAGAGAGAGAGGATGAGAGAGAGAGAGAGAGGTGTCAGCATGTGAGAGAGAGGATGGATAGCAGAGTTGAGATGTAGGGAGGAGGAGAGACCAGACACAGAGTTAACACACTGTTCTCTCTGCTGGGCAGCAGAGTTAAGCAGCTTGGACTTCCTCCATTGACTAAAAAACTACTAATGAAGGCAGCTGTAACACCAGTTTAGGAGTCTGCAATAACAAGCCAGGTTCAGATCGATAACATTAGCATTTGTTCAGGCTACTTGCACTGTGTGTGTGTGTGTGTAAACAGTGTGTTTGTGTGTGTGTGTGTAAACAGTGTGTGTGTGTGTGTGTGTGTAAACAGTGTATTTGTGTGTGCTTATCTTCCCACAGTAATCAATTAAGGTCAACTGGCTAACTGGGGGAACGGACTCTGAGGGGTTGTGTCTGAGCGCGTGCAGAGCCCCAGGTGCTGTCTGAGCACGTGCAGAGCCCCAGGTGCTGTCTGAGCGCGTGCAGAGCCCCAGGTGCTGTCTGAGCGCGTGCAGAGCCCCAGGTGCTGTCTGAGCGCGTGCAGAGCCCCAGGTGCTGTCTGAGCGCGTGCAGAGCCCCAGGTGCTGTCTGAGCGTGTGCTGTTTCCTACCTGTTTGCAGTCGGAGGCCAGCAGGTTGAGGCTGCTGGTTGACACTGTCAGGGTGATGGTCATGCCTGCAAACTGGAGGTTACTCTTCCCCAGGATGGATGACAGGCAGCGAGGAGAGGGCTGGACAAGAGACAGAGAGAGATGGATAAAGTAAGGCGGAGAGAGACGAGGTGTGTGAGACCGAATGGTTGGCGTGTGTTTGTGTGTGCTGCAGTAGACGTGTGTGTGGGTGTTGGGGATGAACGTCTGGGCTGTGTGGGTGTGGGACAGCTGCAGGGAGAAACTGATCCAGTCCCACCAGGCTGCACCAACCATGACCAACACCCCAGGAGCAGAGCCAACACTACCCCCACACTGGCATGGCTAGCACAGGGTCCTGCCAGCTCCCCCTGCCAGCTCCCTCCTGCCAGCTCCCTCCTGCCTGCCTCCCCCCCACTCTCCCTCCTAACCTCCTCCTCCCCCTCCTCCTCCTACTGCCTGCCTCCCCCCCCCACTCTCCCTCCTAACCTCCTCCTCCTCCTCCTGCCCTCCTCCTCCTCCTACCCTCCTCTCCTTCTCCTCTTCCCCTCCTCTCCTCCTCCTCCTGCCCTCCTCTCCTCCTGCCCTGCCCTCCTCCCCTGCCCTCCTCTCCTCTTGCCCTGCCCTCCTCCCCTGCCCTCCTCTCCTCCTGCCCTGCCCTCCTCCCCTGCCCTCCTCTCTTTAAAACTGTGGAAGCCTCCCAGCATCCATGTACAGAAACAGTACATTTTAACAAAAAGATAATTATACCGACAAACTTTCAAACTCCATCTGGAAAATGCTTGTAGCAGTCTATTCCAGTCAATAGTCTAGCCTGCTCCAGTCCAGATATGTCTGCCAAACCCAGGCTGGAAACAGCCTGCCAGGCTGGCTTTGACCACCTGCTTTATGGAGTGTCTGACACTCCTATTAACCAGATCCAAGTCAAACTCTGGCAGTCTGGAGAGGCAGCTGTCTGCCCTGCCCTGCCTCCACCCCCTCCTCCACGCCCTCCTCCACCTCACCTCCACCCCTCCTCCACCCCTCCTGTCTCTGGGAGAGATGGGATGTAGAGAGAGACAGAGTGTATATGTTGCTTATGCTCATTACCTGAGAGCAGCTGACTGATCACAGTGTATGGACAATCATCTGATGTGAGTCTGTGTGTGAGTCTGTGTGTGAGTCTGTGTGTGTGCGTGTGTGCGTGCGTGTGCGTGCGTGTGCGTGTGTGGTGCGTGTGTGCGTGTGTGTGTGTGTGTGTGTGTGCGCGTGTGTGCGCGTGTGTGTGTGTGTGTCTGTCTGTGTGTGTGTGTGTGCGCGTGTGTGTGTGCAGTGTGTGCATGCGTGTGCAGTGTGTGTGTGTGTGTGTGTGCAGTGTGTGCATGCGTGTGCAGTGTGTGTGTGTGTGTGTGTGCAGTGTGTGCATGCGTGTGCAGTGTGTGTGTGTGTGTGTACTTTGTACCTTTCTCCTGCGTTGAGCTCCTTTAGCTCCAGGCACTGCATCACACACCACGGAGATGGCCTCTCTGAAACAACACACACACACACACTGCATCACACACCACGGAGATGGCCTCTCTGAAACAACACACACACACACACTGCATCACACACCACGGAGATGGCCTCTCTGAAACAACACACACACACACACTGCATCACACACCACGGAGATGGCCTCTCTGAAACAACACACACACACACACTGCATCACACACCACGGAGATGGCCTCTCTGAAACAACACACACACACACACTGCATCACACACCACGGAGATGGCCTCTCTGAAACAACACACACACACACACTGCATCACACACCACGGAGATGGCCTCTCTGAAACAACACACACACACACACTGCATCACACACCACGGAGATGGCCTCTCTGAAACAACACACACACACACACTGCATCACACACCACGAGATGCTCTCTGACCACGGAGATGGCCTCTCTGAAACAACACACACACACACACTGCATCACACACCACGGAGATGGCCTCTCTGAAACAACACACACACACACACTGCATCACACACCACGGAGATGGCCTCTCTGAAACAACACACACACACACACTGCATCACACACCACGGAGATGGCCTCTCTGAAACAACACACACACACACACTGCATCACACACCACGGAGATGGCCTCTCTGAAACAACACACACACACACACTGCATCACACACCACGGAGATGGCCTCTCTGAAACAACACACACACACACACACTGCATCACACACCACGGAGATGGCCTCTCTGAAACAACACACACACACACACTGCATCACACACCACGGAGATGGCCTCTCTGAAACAACACACACACACACACACACACACTGCACACACACACACACACACTGCACACACACACACACACTGCACACACACACACACACACACACTGCATCACCTGGTCTGTGGAACATGCTCTCACATGAAAACACACCATTTCCTGGATTTACCACTTGACCCACTTGTGTAGCAGATTAGATGGGATCTGGCGTCATGTGACTACAGAGTTTATTGTCTCCGGGAAGAACACTTCTGAGCCACGGAGACAAACATCGCTACGGAAACCAGATGGAAACCACCAAGATTCCAGAAGATTCTAATTTAGGGTCTGGGAGTGTAGCAGCTGGCTGGAGCAACACATGCTCCTTAAACAGAGAAAGAGAGAGAGGGAGAGAGAGAGAGAGAGAGAGAGAGTGCCCAGCAGAGGGAGCTGTTCCTGCGTGTGCCCAGCAGAGGGAGCTGTTCTGGGAACAGGCTTACCTGGTGACCTGCGTCCTGGTGCTGAAGTCCAGCGCCCTCATCGACTGCAGGACCTCCACACAGCCCATGTACTGCACAGGAAACAGGAAGGAGCACATGTTAACGAAGGAGGGCTGAGGAATGGAGGGGGAGGGGGCAGACTGAAGACAATAGATGGCAAAGAGAGATGTTCAATCAATGACAGAGAGACATAGACAGAGAGAGAGGCAGACAAACGGCGACGCTGGCAAGACGATAGCTACGCACAGACAAGGGAAACACACTGGATCAATGGGAGAGAAACAAGAGGCAAAGACACAAAGACACACTGAGACAGGATCCAAGCAAAAGGTATAGTGTGGACACACACACACACACACACACTCACATGCACACACACACACACACGCACACACACACACACACACACACTCACACACACACTCACCCGTACGGTGTAGGACACCCCGGAGGTGCTGACCAGGCTGTCAGAGTGCAGCCAGCCACGGGTGGGCTTGTTGACGAAGGAGCCATGTCTGGTCCACTCATCCCCCCCCAGCTGCCCTCCTTCCACCCGCGCCCGCCTGGACGCCCCTCCCAGCCGGTTCATGTCCTGCAGGGGGGGGCGAGGGGGTGGAGAGGGGGGAATTAGAGAGGAAAGGGGAGGAGGGGAACTGGACCATGACCTCTCACCCCTAGGGGTCAGGACAGAGGGCTGAGCCTGCCGAGGCCTGCTGGAGGACTTCAGGCCTGGGAGCAGAGTGGCAGAGACACCCAGTCGGAGGGCTCCCATACTGGGGAAGAAGGAGCAGAGAGTGGTGGGGCTGTCCTCAGTCGGCCGTGGGGAGGAGGGGGGTAAGATTGGCGTGAGAGAGGAGGAGGAGAGGGAGGAGGGTAACCCTGGTGGGGTGAGAGGGGAGGCGGGGTCCTCTGTTGAGCTTAGAGATTCACTCCGAAAGTGAGTGTACTTTGTTTGAGGAACGAACGCCATGACAAGTCCACACAGGTCGCTCAGATTCAGTCTGAACAGCAAATGCTTTTACTCAATGTTGAAAGTCTCTCCGTGAAAAAAAACACAGTCTGGTCTTTGTTTCTCTCTGTGTGTGTTGGTCTGTCCTGCCCTCCGGTCTGTCCTGCCCTCCGGTCTGTCCTGCCCTCCGGCCTGCCTTCTTCCCGGGCAGACGAGCAGGAACCTCCGACAGCTCCACCCAGCGGAGAACCACGGCCAGCAGAGAGGAACAGCAGAACATCACACAGGGTTCTCTCCCTCCTCCAACACGGAACACAGATGGAAGAGTCTCAGGTTCCTTTTCAGTACTTTCAGTACTCTCGTTTTTTGCTCATTTCCTCGAAAGGACTTCTCTCACCAAGAGACATCTAACTGTCTGGAGCACCAGATAACATCAACACAAGTGATTGTCTGCACACCCTCCCTCTTTCTCATACACACACACACACACACACACAGGTGTAGCCTACTCACTGCATCAAGAGACCTCACGCCGCATGTATTAGCAAGTGTTAGAGAATAACCCTTCCTTAACCCCTAGGCTTTGAATCTGTGTGTGTGTATATATATGTGTGTATATGTGCTGTAGCTCACTCTAGCAGCTCTCTCCTGACACAAGCTCATAAAAATCCTATTAGCTTCCTATGAGTAGGGCGATGCCACACCCACACCCAGCCACACACCCACCCCCACACTCACCCCCACCCAGCCACACCCACCCCCACCCAGCCACACACCAACGCAGCTCAGATGGGTCAATACCACACACACACACACACACTACAGTTCTACTGAAGAGGAGCTATACAGAAATAGATTCTGGGTGGGAGACACAGTCGCTCTCGTTCACCCTGGTCTGTACTTTCACTGGCCTTGTCTACTTTGATCACTCCCTCTCTCTCTTTCTCCAGACGGTTTCCTGTCCCCTCTGGAGAGCCCTTGTTCTCTCTCTCTCCGCCTCCCCCTCTCCTCTCTTCCTCCAGATCACCTCTGGGACCGTCTCTCTCCCGCTCTCTGAGCTCTTGTCTTCCTTCTCCCTGTCTCCTCTCCTCTCCTGGAAGCCCTCTCTCTTCCTCCACACTGTGTACTCTGCCTGCCTCTGCCGCTCCAGTGCCTCCACTCTCTCTCGCTCCACCACCTCCTCCCTCCTCTTCCAGATGATCTCTCTCTCCCCCTCTCCCCCTCCCTCGTCTCCCCGCCCGTTCTCCAGACTGTCCCGTGTACGAGTGCCTCAGCCTTTTAAAGAGGCTCTCTCTCCCTCAGCCTGTCCCTATCTGCACCTACAGGCTACTCATAGTAACCTAGTTAGACAGCAGAAGATAAGAGGAGAATGGCAGGATCTCCCAGGCTGGGCCTGTAGTGGCAGCAACGCCCTGCTCTCCGGTAGGGCTGCCTAGGTCAGAAGAGATCGAGTATAAAGCACCGTTGAATCAGTAAAATCAGTAAAGGTTGAGTCTGAGATTCTTTGTCCGATACAGTGACACACACTGCGGAAGCACGCTGGTGATGTAACAGTGGAGAATGTAGGTCATTGGCTGATGACGACCACTGGTGGGGTTGTTGTGACGGTAATGAGACCTGATTGGTCCAACTCCCAGGTAGGGATCCCTGAATGGTACTGGAGACTCATTAGAGGCTCCGTGAACTCAATCACCCAGAACACTATCCTCACTCGCCCCCCCCCCCCCCTCTCTCTCTCTTATCTCCTTATCAACGCTGACAACAGTCTGATTTCAAGACGAGCTGACAGGTTACCTGAGAGAAGAACAGAAACAGTCTGATCTGGGCCAGCTTCTTTACCTCTCTGGGCAGGACTTCCAAAGTAGCAGTTAGCACCAGTCGCAGGTCAGCATTCAGGTCCAAACACCGCAGAATCGTTCGAGCACCCTTTCAAGAAATCCACTCAAGGTAGGATGTTCATTTGGCACCACATGTTTGCTAGTTTTATACCAGAGAACTTCTAAACACACCAGTGAAAACTTGAGCGCCACCCACAGTTAACACCGCAGCTGCTGGTGGTTCAGAGCACTAGAGTCTGTACATGCCTGGGACCATGTATGGCAGCACATGAACACCGCCTACACAAGTCTAGCACCACAGATGGGTTGTCTACCAAGTCCCCCACCACAGCAGCTAGCTAGTCATCCGCCTCCTTTCAGCCACAGTAAAGACGCCCCCGTAGCCAGGCTGACAGGCCTAGCGAAGACAGCCAGCGTCTTCACGCAGACAGATGAAACACTACCTATGGCTATGAATGTCTCGACAATGTAATTGCCGAGAGTGGGGATTCACGTCAGGTCCAGAGAGACCACAACGACTTCAGGTAATACAGATCAGGAACAACAACGTTCACACGACACACAAACGTTGATAAGAAAGCGGGCTCAACGAACGGTAAAGGTCAAGAGAGCCTGTCTGTCAATAAGTAACAGAAACGAACGAATGTTAGTGTGCAACCATGCAAGGGCAGCTTCTTCCCATCGAGGGCAGCCTAGGTGCTGGATAGGACACAGTGTTGGTCTGACGAGAGCACAAACTCAAGACCCTCGACCAGAGGAGAGATCCTGAGTCTACAAGTCACAAGTAAATATACACCTTAACATGAACAAGAAACACGACCAGCAAACAAGTCCTACTTAGAAGTACACTGTTACACAGTGGAACTGAGTGATATGTAGGTCACGTGTGCCATGTAAATCCTGGCACACTGGTAGGCTGATGGCTAGTGTGGATGGCAGGTGCCGCTAATACTGCATCGCACCAGACAGAGGGAGAGACAGACACCTCACCTCAGTTTACCTGGGCTGGGTTCAGATCTGACCCTCCAGGTCTCACACACACACACACACACACACACACACACACACGAGTCAGTCCTCCTCACACGTGTGGTGAATCAGCACCTAAGACCATAGAACACACAAACACACTTGCGTACGTCCGAGTTTTTAACGGCACCGGGGGGGACGAACAGAAGAACAAACTTTACAAGTCTCCGGTCTGTCTGCCCGTTTGTCTCTAACCGTGACGACAGCTGCAGCCGCGGCCGGTTGCTATGGCAACAGACATTTAAAAGAGAAGCCTGCGGAGGATCTATATTCAGAACTCCTGACAACAGCAGAAACCTTCAGACAAAGAGATAACTGCTTCCACGAACCGGAGCTCAGTGGGACTAAATCAGAGAACATCAAGCAGGCTGGCTGAAATGAGCAACTCCTCAAAATATCAATAACCTTCAGGAAATGATCAAAGTTTGGTCCACGTCGCGCCAGCTATAAAACCCAATCAATGTTGACATCCCGTGTCGATTAACTCGTCCGCCACTATGGAGCGCGGAGAAGTGCTTCAGAGACACGTACTTTTGCGTAACCTGTCACAAAACAATGTTGAAATACATGAATTATAACTCATAGCTAACATAGGCTACAACATGGATGTTTAAGACATTTGCATAACAGAACCAGAATAATTATGCATAGTAATTAAGAACAAACATCAACTAAGAACATGTGAAATGTTGTCTTATAGAAAATAGAAAAAGAAAATACAATTCTGAGAGAAAAACATTTGCAATGCCACAAAAATTGTTTGTGTTTCTTTAGAAAAGAAAGCGTAAAGTCTATTTCTTCAAAACTCCTTTGTGGAAAAGGATGAATGAAGAATGTGTAGACAAGCTCAAGCAGCCTCTTGAGGACGAACAGCAGAGTTGATTATCCAGGAAGGGCAGAGTAGGACTCCTCATTCACATCAGCACCATACTCAGGTCTCAGAACTGTTCCTTCCTTCCTTCCTCTCTCTCTGTCTCTCTCTTTCTCTCTCTCTCTCTCTGTCTGTCTCTCTCTCTCTTTCTCTCTCTCTCTGTCCACTCCCTTAAAAGCGCGCTCCTTCTTCCACTCGTTTGAATTTCAAAGTCATTACCAGGTCCTCAAATTCTCCATCTCTCCTCTCCTGTGTTTGTCCTCCTCCTCTTCCTCCTCCTCCTCTCAGCAGGCAGTGAAAGGACAGAATGGCAGGGCTGAACAATGGCTCTCCTTCATTGTGTTCCTCTCCTCCTCTGGTCTCGCTCCCTCTCCCCTTCCCTCCACCTCTGTCTGGGTGACACGAGCACACTGTCCTCCCCTCCTTCCTGTCTGGCTCGTGATGCTGCTTTCCTCCCTCTCTCCCTCTCTTTCCCTGGCTCTGCCTCACTCGCTCTCTCTCCCCCCCAATCTCTTCCTGGCTCTCCCTCTCTCGCTTTCCCTCTCTCGCTTTCCCTCTCTCGCTCACACAAGCACGTTACTGCTGCTTTTCCCTTTCCTCTTTGCTTCCCTCCCTCCCTCCCCTTCCCTCCCTCCCCTCCTTCCCCTCCTCTGCAGCCTCAATCATTTAACAGTATATGCATCGCTCTGTGCGCTCACATGTTAATGCACACAGTCCATGGGGATGGGGGAAGAGGGGGGGGGAAGAGGGGGGGGGAGTAAAAGGGAGCGGGGGGGGGGGAGAAAGCAGTCCATGTAGGCTGCCCAGAAGCTCCTCCCTTATTCCTGTTTAGTAACCTGAGAAACAAGGAGAGAGAGAGAGAGAGAGAGAGAGAGAGAGAGAGGAAAGGAGGATAGAGACAGACAGAGGAAGCAGGGGAGGGAGGGGGGAGGGAGGGGGGAGGGAGGGGGGGTCTTTTCCTTCCTCCCTCCTCCCCCCTCCCTCCAGACCTACACAGATGAAGTCTGATTGGAGGACATTGTGAATAACCTTGATGCAAACGGACAAATAAGGACATCTGCCATTCATACAGCACAAAGCCACCTCTCGATCAACTCAGCAAGCTGATGGGGAAAATGAGTAATAATACAATAACAACAGAAAACTTCATTAGAGACAGATTGTGTTTCTTAGTGACCAGCAGGACCAAGCTGACCCCGTGGAGGAGAGAGAGAGAGGAACCTTGTACCCGTGTGGGATCCACCGGAGGAACAACAGACGGGGAACCCAGAGAGAACCTCCCAGTGAGGCTTAAACACCCAACAGAACAGGGGTCCACAGAGGACAACTGTATGAGGTTCTCACACCAGACCCTAACCAGAGACACACACACACCAGCCCCTAACCAGAGACACACACACACAGTGACACAGGGGTGCTTGGTGGCTTGGTCTACATCGTGAAGTACTAACCAGAGGGAGCATGAGTGTGTGGTAGTATCTAACAGGGTAGGATGGGCTGGTAGTATCTAACAGGGTAGGATGGGCTGGTAGTATCTAACAGGGTAGGATGGGCTGGTAGTATCTAACAGGGTAGGATGGGCTGGTAGTATCTAACAGGGTAGGATGGGCTGGTAGTATCTAACAGGGTAGGATGGGCTGGTAGTATCTAACAGGGTAGGATGGGCTGGTAGTATCTAACAGGGTAGGATGGGCTGGTAGTATCTAACAGGGTAGGATGGGCTGGTAGTATCTAACAGGGTAGGATGGGCTGGTAGTATCTAACAGGGTAGGATGGGCTGGTAGTATCTAACAGGGTAGGATGGGCTGGTAGTATCTAACAGGGTAGGATGGGCTGGTAGTATCTAACAGGGTAGGATGGACTGGTAGTATCTAACAGGGTAGGATGGGCTGGTAGTATCTAACAGGGTAGGATGGGCTGGTAGTATCTAACAGGGTAGGATGGGCTGGTAGTATCTAACAGGGTAGGATGGGCTGGTAGTATCTAACAGGGTAGGATGGGCTGGTAGTATCTAACAGGGTAGGATGGGCTGGTAGTATCTAACAGGGTAGGATGGGCTGGTAGTATCTAACAGGGTAGGATGGGCTGGTAGTATCTAACAGGGTAGGATGGGCTGGTAGTATCTAACAGGGTAGGATGGGCTGGCAAACAGGAAGTATTGACTTAACATGCAGGTTAAGTGAAGCAGCGAGTGTCCCACATTGCTGAGTGTTGAGTGTTATCTAAAGTTCTTACCACATATTCCATTGGACAACCCTCAGCCTGCCTGTAACCCTAAAAACACCAAAGTGCAGATCAACACACTTTTGTACATAATCACATAGCCAATCACCGAAAGGGTTCCTGTCGCCTGGCCAACTTGGCTCCCAGGCTCAGCTGTGGAGAAAGTCATGTGACTTGTGTGTGTGTTCGAGTCTCAGGTGCTTACACAGACCTGTGTGTGTTCGAGTCTCAGGTGCGTACACAGACCTGTGTGTGTGTGTGTGTGTGTAATGTGTATGCATGTGCACCATCTGCCAGTGTTTGAAAAACACACTGGAATGAAAGGAATGATTTCCCAGTGCTGTGTGTCAGTCTCAACTTGCCCAGTGTGTAACAGTATCTGATCTGGCCAGTCCTCAGGACAGAGCATATAATCACGTCTTAATAATAATAGGGTCTTTTATTTTGCAGACGCTTTTCTCCAAAGCTATGTACAGAGAGGGATTTGATCATGCAACCTCATGATCTGCAGTCAAATGCTCTAACCACTGAGCTACACCTATCCCCCACAAGTGAACCCATGTTCTCTGCAGTCCTATTACTCAGGACACACACCCAGTGCTGTAGATAAACACGGTCTGTAGGCTAAGTGAACCTGTATAACAATCAAGTCAGACCAAACGTGATGGGTCCAGAAATAGAGTGAATTCAATTGGGGTTAAATCAATGTGATTAGTGGGTGATCCTGGACATTAGCAGCGCAGCCTCTTTAACCGTTTACCACGCTCACAGCAAACATGTGAGCTGGTTATTTTGAGTCTCTCTCAGTCTCTCTCCCTTCCTGTTCCAACTACCTCAGCCCCTCTTCCTCCACTCCTCTCTTGTTCCTGTGCTTCAGTCTCTTCGTCATTCTCCTATTTCTCTACGCTCCACGTTCCTCAGACTCACTCCCCTCTCTCCAGCTCACCCCCCCTCTGGTTACATGAACAGACCTGCAGGTAACCCAGGAACCACGCAGGGTTAGTCACTAGGAGCCGCTGGCTAGCCGTGTTCTCCCCTGCTCCCTGAGGAAATCAATCCAGTTCCTCTCTTAACAGAGGAACTGGATTGTTCTGTGCAGTTCTCATCCACCTTCCCCCTACAGGTATCCAGTCAGGGACAGAGGCAAACATGGACTCTACAGGGGCCAGGGCCTGTTCTCTTACTGACCAGACGGCAGAGGGCCAGGGAAAGGTTAAACTCAGTAAAACCAGCTTCCAGGATCCATGACCTCTCTCTCGACCTCTCCGGACACAGTTCAACCATCCTCCAGGACGGTTCCTTCTTCTGGTGTACCATAACGTGGTGAATGAAGGGGCCTCTGGATCCCTGTCAGCACCATACTAACAGGCATAGCTGCCACTTACTTACAAGGTTCCACTTACAGAACCTAAGCAATATCAATTGTAGCTGTAAAAACGTACCTGTAAAGCTGCACCAGTTTAGGACATTATGGATCGTGGCTAATTCATGCTAGCACATGGTTTACTGCAAAGCTACTCGAAGATTACTAACCTGCTTATTAGCTATCTAGCTGCACTCATCCTCATGGGTTTATAAATACCAAATAGCTTGATTGTGCATCTGACTTCTTACATGATACGCAGAGCCTGCTCAATGCACAGCGTGTTCCCTGCCAGGCAGGAAGTGAAAACGAGCTCAGCCTGTGTTTTCTTGTGTTGTAAGACCCGGTCAAGTCAACCACGCAGCAGGACCAAGATAACTACCACTGCCGGCTGCTTCCGCTGCAGCAACAGAAAGACACTAAGCAACACACCCACACACACCAGCACGGAGGGTTTCGCTAAGACCCAAGATCCTATAATCACAGATCCCACTCAAACTGCTTTTTCTTAATATTTCTGATTTGTGATCATCAGAGATACAAGCCTGTCTGAGGGCGTTATGAGTGACACAGACTCCTGTCCCTCCAGACTTACTTACTCTGCTGGTGACAGATAAGGTTGGAATCAAATTGGGCAAACCGGATTTGATTGAGAGGGTTTGAGTTTGAGGGAATTGCTGTGTGCCAGATTGAGAGAGGAGCTCTGGTTTGATGGATAGATTGATTTATGAATCAGTCGTGCGTGTGTGTGTTGTGTGTCCTTACAAAGCGCGCGCGTGTGTGTGTGTGTGTGTTGTGTGTCCTTACAAATCCACCTCTTGCAGCATTCAGAGACCATCCTTATTCTTCTCATCAACTTCCCCACCAGAGCAGATAACATCCCAATATTGCCGTACAGCCTGTCACTGATGTGGAGGAAGAGTGTGAGAGCCTGATAGGGAAGCTGACTCGTCAGAGTTCATTCCCTTCAGAGAAGTCATTACCCTTCAGACCCCTAGCTCTGCCCTTTCATCTGTCCATCCATCCATCCATCTGTCCATCCATCCCTCTATCCCTGCACTGTGTAGGATGTACAAACACAATGTAGGATTTCTCTCTCTCACCCAGAAGCCCCACCCTCTGGTCTCCCTGTTTACCTGAGCAGACCTGTTGTCACCTGCAGTCACTGCTATGCCTCTCAGCTTCTAATCAGGCTGTGCCCTTTCCCTACCTCCTGTACCACAAGGATCAACCTGTCTTTTGACGTGTTGATGACAATTAGGCCTCTGATGCAGAGAGACTGTTCAACAACATTCCATCTTTTGAATTGACCTTTGCCAGTTTATGTGAGTGCAATTGAAGTTGTGCTTCTCTTTTATCTGCTTCCTTGTTGCTTAGAAACAGCTGCACTGAAACCTGCAGAACCCTTTGTTTGGCATCGTGTCTGTAACTGTGTCTGTAACCGTGTCTGTAACGGTGTCTGTAACGGTGTCTGTAACCGTGTCTGTAACTGTGTCTGTCTAGCATTGTGTCTGTAACTGTCTGTCTGGCATCGTGTCAGTAACTGTCTGTAACTGTGTCTGTCTGGTACCGTGTCTGTAACGGTGTCTGTAACTGTGTCTGTCTGGTATTGTGTCTGTAACGGTGTCTGTAAATGTGTGTCTGTAACTGTGACTGTAACTGTGTCTGTCTGGCATTGTGTCTGTAACTGTCTGTCTGGCATCGTGTCAGTAGCTGTGTCAGTAGCTGTGTCTGTCTGGCATTGTGTCTGTGTGGCAGTTGTCTATCAAGTGTCTGTTTAGAGGGCCTGCACACCCCTTCAAACCAAATCTGCCTCATTAATCAGTAACTACAGTGTAGGTTCCACATACAGAGATCCAAGAGTCGTTTACCACTGGGGATTCACTGCCACTGCTTGTTCAATATTCACTTAGTAGCCTTTAGCAAATGGCCAATTACTAGTTTGACTTTTAGAGGCAATAGTCTGTGGTGAATAACTTTCCTCTCGTACACACAGGGTACAACTGGGAATAGAGAGTCATCGTAAAGTGTTCCGCCTATGCTACTTTGTTTATAGATAGTTTCCCTATTTTATTGGACGGACCTAATGCCTTGTGCTGTCCAAAACAGTTAAACACTGCGAATCTGCTGAAGTCGTATTCTGCAGTACGACAGCGCACAGTTGATTGTGTGCGGGCCTGTAACCCACCATCAACGTTCATATAAACTTAGTTACTTGATACATTGTGCCGTCTCGGCTACGATAGCCAGGCAACAACTGATACAGTGGAACACGATGAGTTTCCCCAAACTGACATCACACTTATTTACTTAGTTGGCCAACACAGTTCATTTTCTAATAAGAACATAGACTACACAATAATACAATCCAACTGTCCTGTGGTGACACGTTCCGTACACATCCCAGACCATGCCCCAAAAGGATTCAACTTTTACGAATAACTTACCAGCAGCTCTCGTCCTCCAGTTCCTGCCGTCCCTATTCCAGTCGAAAAGCTATTATTTGTCCCGTAAGTTTTATTTAGCCTACATATAGCCCACTAAAACAAGTTCGAAGGTTCAGCTCGGTCGCTACCTTTTAGTATTCACATGAACTTAATAAGTAATGGGGCTGAAACTTTTCTTTCTTTTCCCTTCCTCTCCTCCCCCCGCCGCCCCCTTTCTACGGCCACGAAAGAAGCCACTTCCGCGAACAAATGGCAGCGTCATCTGGCCTCTGCCGCTAGACGCAGTTTGCACCTGGCCTGTGAGCTCATTGCTCGACAGTCAAAGATTGTGGCGAAAAAGGAAAAGATTCCCGCTAATTACATGCCACTAAATCGATGTACATTTTTAGTTAGACGTGTTTAGCATGTTAGCATATGGCATTACATATGTTATTATATTAGCGTATTTTTTAAGCAAACTGAGAAAAATACTTTATTTGACATGTGATACAGTTTTATACAGAACAGGCATAAATAAATAAATGGCATTCTACTTTAACGGAACACTGTCCTCTGCTGGTAAGAGAAGGAAGGAGCGCAAGAGAGAGGAGATACAGAGAATTGTGCTTTTCTCCGTAACTCAAACAGCAACAAAAACATATGTGACATCAATAATACAAAATTATAATAATGCTGTCTCTAACACTGCCAAACAACACTGCACCACCACCGGACAAGGATACATTCTGGGGTACAATTTTAGTGCGACACAACACCCATACTGTACTTCCGCCTTGTAAAACGCGTGGGGATACGACCCGCCTTCTGTAATCTCATTGGTTCCCTGCATTCTGAAGTAGCACTTTGCAGTATCTTATTGGTTGGGCTGTGTTCTTCTGCGTGTGAGTGACATTCGCTTCATTAACGAATACAGAACGAGGACATATGCGATCCCGGGGTAAGCGTTTTGTTGACTATCAACTCGTTATCAAATCCTTCATAGTTGCCACCTAAAGTAGTCTTGGTATCTTCTTTGACCGCTCTATTGAAACGGCGTAACCCAGCAATATATTTCATATCAAATGTAGCTAGCTAGCCCACAGTCAGATTTAAGCAACACTGTCATGTTCAAGGAGGAAGCAGAAAAAGCCGGGTTTCTTGACCCTGACGAAATGGAGTCTGGGGTAAAGGTGATCAATAACTGCCTTACAGCTTGTCAGCGCAATATATTGTAGTAGCCCGACAGAAATACTTCCCCTCCTAGATCAGTTACGTGCTAACTGCAGCCACCAGCGTGTTATAGTGAGGTAAAAAATTGCCATGAATTATGTTGAATACAGAAATCAACTCGTAAGAGCAATTTATATAAATCTGCTGACACACACACTTAAACAGACACAATGCACACGTGCTTAGGGTTTGCTGGACAAGGGTAAATCTACCAAGTTCGTCTAATATTGCTCATTAACCACATTATCAAGCTTAAACATCCATGTTTACACTGCAGCATGCTCCTCTCTCTCTCTCTCTCTCTCTCTCTCTCTCTTCTCTCTGTCTCTCTCTGTCTCTCTCACCCTCACATCTGTGCTCCTGCAGCTCTGGATGCTGCTGTCCCTTCCCAGACTGAGTAGAGCAGTGGTGCGTGTGAGGAGAGTGGCGGCTCAGGTCACCAAGGCAACCATGTCTCAGAACCACAGGGACTGCAGTGACTCAGCCCAGGCTGAGGGGGGCGCTACCACCGCGGCCATCCTCATCATCGGAGATGAGATACTGAAGGTGCGTCCAGAGGTGGTGTAAGGAGTGCCATGTATCACTCGCTTTCTTTGTACAAGATTAACCCTATCCTGTGGGTTTGACTTCTCTCTCTCTCTCTCTCTCTCCTCTCTCCCTCTCTATGTCTCTCTCCCTCTCTCTCTCTATGTCTCTCTCTCTCTCTCCTCTCTCCCTCTCTCTCCCTCTCTCTCTCTATGTCTCTCTCTCCCTCTCCCTCTCTCTCTCCCTCTCTCCCTCCCTCTCTCTCAGGGTCACACAGTGGATACTAACAGTGCTTTCCTGTCTCGGGCGTTGAGGAAGCTGGGTGTGCGCGTGGAGCGAATCACCGTCATCCCCGACCAGCAGGAGGCGATCGCCAAGGAGGTGTCTCTGCTCTCGGCCCAGTACACGCACCTCCTCACCTCTGGGGGCATCGGCCCCACCCACGACGACGTCACCTTCGAGAGCGTTGCCATGGCGTTCCAGGAGGAGCTGTACCCGCACCCGGAGCTGAGCCAGCTGGTGCAGGAGTTCTTCGGGGTGGTGGATGAAGACAGCCCCGCCATGAAGCTGGCCAGGGTCCCTCGCTCCTCCAGACTCAACTATGGGACTGACCCTCAGACAGGAAAGCTCTTACGCTACCCGCTGGTAGGTGGCTCTGCATTACCAGCACAGCTGATTCATGTAGAGGCAGTTTTGTTGAGAGCGACGTACAAATAGTGGATGTAGAAAGTAGAGCAGGAGATGAAGGATCAGAAGTGCGTAGTTCTGACTGTATTTCACACCGTACACTTGGATTACATACATGTATGAAATACATACCATATATGGTGTTCTACAACTAGGTTTTATATATTCATGACTCGGTTATTAGCCTATCATCATCCACTGTGTGAGCCACAACTTCATCATTCTGAGATGATGTCATATCCTGGTCCTTCTTCCTGTCTTCCAAGGTTAGTGTGCGTAACGTCTATATCTTCCCCGGAATTCCATCCCTGCTGGAGAGGGCCTTTAAGGGCCTGGAGCACCTGTTTGCTGGTTCAGGGACCGTCTTTCACACACACGAGGTGAAACTAGACCTATGGATTGAATCTCATCTCAAATCCCTGGGTCCAGCAGCCCCCAGCTGTAGGACACATCTGACCCCGTGACGTCTGTGCTGCAGGTGTTTGTGGATGCAGATGAGACTCAGATTGCTCCGGTTCTGACCAAGCTGCAGATGGGTCTGGGTCGGAAGGTGTCTCTGGGCTCCTACCCTGACTGGCTGAGTAACTACCACCGGGTCAAGCTGGTGCTGGACTCAAACAGCCAGGAGGAGGTGAACCAGGCCCGGGCCAAGCTGCTGGACGAGCTGCCTAAGGGAAGCGTGGTTCCGCTGGTCATAGACCCGGTATCCATAGCTACCGAGGAGGTGTACACTCTGGCCAAGAGCGGTGAGAGATGGAGGAGGGAGGAGGGAGGGGAGAAGGGGGCGAGGGAGGGGAGAAGGGGGCGAGGGAGGGGAGAAGGGGGCGAGGGAGGGTTAGAATGAACTCACCTTTTAGAATGCACATGCTGAAAATGTACATGGTTTTGGTCACGCAAATGAGGTTTTCAGGCCCTGGGAACAGATATTGAAATCAAATAGTCAAAAGGTGTTTGAACCCTGTATGATAGCTTCCTATGTCGAGCCTCACCTGTGTGATATCCTACAGGTACCCCGCTGGGTGACAAGGTGGCATCTGCCCTGAAGACCATAGAGAGCGCTCTGGAGCAGTACTCCTCAGACGAGGTCTGTGTTGGTTTCAACGGAGGCAAGGACTGCACAGCACTGTTGCACTTGTACTACGCAGCACTGAAACGGTGAGCCGGGGGTCGTGTCAGGGACAGAGACTGAAGGGGGACAGGAGGAGAAGTCTGTCCCTGTACTTACTGTAAGTCGCTCTGGATAAGAGCGTCTGCTAAATGACTACATGTAAAGAGGAGTGATGTTGGTAGACTGATAACAGGCCAGAAGGAACAGAGGAGTGGTGCTGCGACAGAGAGTTCTCCTCTTCCTCAGTGTTCTGTCCATAGCTTGAGAGCGGACAGCGTGAGTAAGAATGTTGTCTCCCTCCCTCTCTCTCTCTCTCTCTCTCTCGCTCTCTCTCTCTCTCAGGCGGTACCCAGACGGGAAAGACAAGGTGAAGGCTCTCTACATTCGCATTGTCTCTCCGTTCCCAGAGATGGAGAGATTTCTCCAAGACACCATCAAAAGGTGAGCTCTCCCTCCATCCCTCCCTCCAGCCTGACCTCCATCCCTCCATCCATCCCTCCCTTCAGCCTGACCTCCATCCCTCTCAGCTGGGGCTCGTTATCTAGCTAGGCTCCTCCCTCACACTCTGCAGTATTACTGTCAATATTACGAGAAAACAGCTCAGTATTTAGCACCTGTTCTCTGTAGATACGACCTGGACTTGTTCTCAGTGGAGGGCAGTATTCGGCAGGCTCTGAGTGAGGTGCAGGAGAGGAGAGCGGAGCTAAGAGCCGTCCTGATGGGGACCCGGAGGACTGACCCCTACTCCCACACCCTGACCCCCATGTGCCTCACCGACCCTGGCTGGCCCCCCTACATGAGGGTGAACCCTCTACTGGTGAGATCACACACACACACACACACACAAACGCATCCTAGTTGTGTCAACCTCCTTTGCTGTGTTCATATTCTGCTAATGGGATTTGTAATATTTATATCTGTTCCCCATCTCCTTCTCCTCTCTCTCTCTCTCTCTGTCTCTCTCTCTCTCTCTCTCTCTCTCTCAGGACTGGACGTATCATGACATCTGGTCGTTCCTGAGGACTCTCTATGTACCATACTGTATTCTCTATGATAAAGGGTAAGATCCCTCTGATGCCAGTGCTCCATGTACCAGGGCTCCGTGTACCAGGGCTCCGTGTACCAGGGCTCCGTGTACCAGGGCTCCGTGTACCAGGGCTCCGTGTGCCAGGGCTCCGTGTACCAGGGCTCCGTGTGCCAGGGCTCCGTGTACCAGGGCTCCGTGTACCAGGGCTCCATGTAGCAGCTCTGTGGGTGTCACTAGAGGAAGTGAGGTCACTACAGTGTCTGTGGGTGTCACTAGAGGAAGTGAGGTCACTACAGTGAGAGTACAGTGTTTTTTTGTTCTGCTCTGTGTGGTGACCTTATTAACCTGGTTCAAAATGTGCATCTGCTACCTTCACTACCATCCTGTCCCCGCTACCTTCACTACCATCCTGTCCCTGCTACCTTCACTACCATCCTGTCCCCGCTACCTTCACCACCATCCTGTCCCTGCTACCTTCACTACCATCCTGTCCCCGCTACCTTCACCACCATCCTGTCCCTGCTACCTTCACCACCATCCTGTCCCTGCTACCTTCACTACCATCCTGTCCCTGTCCCTGCTACCTTCACTACCATCCTGTCCCTGCTACCTTCACCACCATCCTGTCCTTGCTACCTTCACTACCATCCTGTCCCTGTCCCTGCTACCTTCACTACCATCCTGTCCCTGCTACCTTCACCACCATCCTGTCCCCGCTACCTTCACTACCATCCTGTCCCTGCTACCTTCACTACCATCCTGTCCCCGCTACCTTCACTACCATCCTGTCCCCGCTACCTTCACTACCATCCTGTCCCTGCTACCTTCACTACCATCCTGTCCCTGCTACCTTGACTACCATCCTGTCCCTGCTACCTTCACCACCATCCTGTCCCTGCTACCTTCACTACCATCCTGTCCCTGCTACCTTCACTACCATCCTGTCCCTGCTACCTTCACTACCATCCTGTCCCTGCTACCTTCACTACCATCCTGTCCCTGCTACCTTCACTACCATCCTGTCCTTGCTACCTTCACTACCATCCTGTCCCTGTCCCTGCTACCTTCACCACCATCCTGTCCCTGCTACCTTCACTACCATCCTGTCCCTGCTACCTTCACTACCATCCTGTCCCTGCTACCTTCACTACCATCCTGTCCCTGCTACCTTCACTACCATCCTGTCCCTGCTACCTTCACTACCATCCTGTCCCTGCTACCTTCACCACCATCCTGTCCCTGAGTTGTGTCCTCCTGTAACCCTGCCTGTCTGTGTCCTGACAGCTACACGTCTCTGGGCAGCATGGACAACACCTGCAGAAACTCCTCCCTCCAGGTGCTGGACGAGAGGGGCGTGGCCCACTACAAGCCCGCCTACCAGCTGGAGAACGAGGACGAGGAACGCAACTCCCGTGCGTGAACAGGATATGATGTCACTTCCTGGAACGGAGCTCTGAGACGGAGGTCCCCCGTGTGCATGGAATGGGCTTCACCTCCACTGCTGATCTGGAAATGAACCAATCACAACACCGAGCTGAGAAACCCAGAGAGGCAGCGAGTCCTGCGCCCGGACACGGCAACGGGTCACGAGGAGACAGGAGGGGAGAGAAATCATTCTCTGAGCGGGCTGACAAGGCTGTGTGTGTGTGTCTGAGTGTGAATCTATGAGTGTTAGTACGTGCCTGAATGTTAGCGAGTGTGTGTGTGTGTGAATCTATGAGTGTTAATGTGTGTGTGTGTGTGTGTGCCTCAGTGTAAAGGTCGAATCCTGTAGTTTGCAATAAAACATTAATCAGTTGCAAGATTTTATTGGCTCGTTCTTTGTGGCTGTCATAAAGTGAACCAGTGCGACACCCAGCACAGGAACCAGCGCTTCCTCCACAGTTAACGAGGGATCCTGTGAACACACAGTTGTGCCATGTTAAACTAGGGCCTAATATGCAATAGTACTACACTAGGCTATCTTAAATTAATTATAATCCCAGTTTCCTCCTCTGTGGCCTCTAGAAGTAAGAGCCAAACCTCTGGATCTACTGTAGGCTAGAAAGGTCAAGTTGAATAGTTTATACTGTATATGTATACTCAAACAAACCAACAGACGTTTTCTGTTTCCTAAACCTTATTTCCTATGCTTAGAGGGTCAGGTTTTATTTATTTAAGAGGTTGTTTTGTAACAAAACAAATTACAAAATAATTTGCATCCTCCGAGTTGGCCGCTTCATGAGTAGATGCAGTTCTGTCATGTGACCTCAAGAGCGCGTTCTTCTCATGTTTTCCACAGCCTCGTGATTACAATAAATTACCTTTTCTGTTTTCAGGGATGATTGAATCTCGGCTTATCGATCTCTTTCTCCGCGCCTGGAGATTAGTCAACGCCGCGGCTGTGTGGATCGATACCGGCCGATCTAATAAGGCGGGTCGCTTACGAGGCCGCCCCGGGCCTCACAGACTGTTACACCTCCAATTACCATCTCCTCCCTCCGTGTCTCACTGCCCTCAACTTGTCTGGCTACGCTGTTGAAGCGTGCTGGAATTATTATTAATAACAACAATAAGGAAAGCAATAAGAGAAGCTTTATAATCATAGCAAAAGTAATGGTGTGTTTGAATGGTGGAATCAATAAGAAATTGCCTCGAATACGATGTGAATTCTGTTTAAGTTCCAGTTATATTTCATCAGATGCTTGTAAACCCGTGTCAGCGTTGTGAAATGGATGTAGGCCTACCTATATTTCTGACAGAAGGTGATAGAGATCTTTACTATTTGTATTCAGGAAAAGTTGATGGTTCTTTTAGACCCTAGTGTCCTTCTTCCTCTCCACCTCTCTCTCCCCTTCCCCCATTTATTTTCCATTTTCTCCTCCATCAATATTTTCTTACAAGCATCTCTCTATTTTTCACCTTAGTCCATCTTCAGTAGCTAGTGTGATAATATTGTGCTCAGCTTGACGTTAGACCACGCGCAAGCATGGAAACATCTGACAGATCCTGATTTCGGAGTGAACTACCATTAAACATCTCCACATGTAATGCTGCTTTAAGCAAATTATGGTGTATTTAAAATCTTGGATGTGTCCAATCCAATTCTGGACTGGCTCCAGCAGAGTAAAACGAGACGGAGACGGCATGAGACAGCAATTTAGCCGCGTGTCTTGGTAGAGATACCGGAGAGAGCGCGTGAATCTTCTCTCAGTTGTCAGACATTATCTGGAGAGGAAAGGGTCCTTTGAGTCTATGCAAATTACCCATCTGCATGTCAAGTCAACCAAGCATAACAAGGGGAATAGGATGTTCAGTATCAAAGTGTCATACATTAAAACTGGATGAAAGAGGGAAAGGGAAGGAGCGCGCGAGTGTTTGGTGTGACCGAGTGAGCTGCTTTGTGTCTCGACTTGGTTTTCCTCACATGAAGGCAGACTCATAAATGTTACAGGTTCGTCACAGTTGTGAGTTCACATCATAACGGTGAGACCCCCTGCTCGTACCCGAGTACATGCGGTGGTTTTAGAAACGCCTTTCAAACAAGACATCAGTAGGTTCACTCAGAGCAAACGTACCATGGAAACACGTTCTTACTAAACCTGATGAGAGTTCACAGGGAATTCTGTGTGACTGCTGTTGGAAGATGTCTCTTGTAGTTTCGGTGTTCAAACATAAAAAGAGATTTAAAAGTTACTACTTTCATAAATATATGTATGTATTTACATATATTTTCTTGAGCGGTCTTCAGGACCATAAGGTCCTGGGTAGCTCTATAGTGTCTCATGATTGGTATCTAGATTAATCAAAAGTATAATTATATGACACTGACTCAGTAACAAATTGAACTGATACAAATTTGTTTTATATATATTATATACATTTATATATTTGATTTATACATAATGTCTAGTCCTTGTCTAATGCTAGCCTTGTCTGAGAAAAAAACGACTGCAGGTTGTAGGATAAAATAATATCTGGTCTGAGAACTTGGCCAGTGATCTAATAGTATCCACTTCATTGAACAAACCAAAACAAGACAAGAACAAATATTATATATTGTATAGACATATAAACATAAATAAATAGCAGTTATTTATAAGTAGCAGTATTGTGAAATAATTTAGAAATTGATCAAAATAGATACTTCGGTCCACTCATGTCAAATACCAAATCCCTCTCTGTCCTATTTACAAGGTAAACATGAAGCTTCTTTTACGAATAGTGAAATAGATGAAAAGAAAACACTAAAAAAACAAATTGATTAAACACAGACATCAATAAACATGTTTCCCACCCCTGCAGAGTTTTGCATCTTGTGGGAAGTGCTTCCAAATTACAAACAGCACGTTCTAAAAAGCTCTCTCACAATGTCCCCCTTCACCACCTAAACTCCCCTTCTCTCTCGTAAACCTTGCCTGCACAATCCAGGAAACATTAAATTGGCCACTGTTTTCAGACAGAGAGAATATCTGCATGTCTTGACAAATACACGAGTGTCAACAAGGTGCTTCATGGATTCAAGGACATCAGAGCCAACGTGGCCTGAACACTTCCTCCTTCGTAGCGCCGGCCAAGGGACACTGAAGTAAAAAGAAGTAGTATTATAAACTACTATAAGAGCTCCAGAGATCTGGCCCTCTAGTCATTTTGGATGGTAAACAGCATGAAGGCTGGTAACTGAGTGTGGAGAAGCACAGAAAGGAATCCAGTGGATGTTTATTGCCTGTCGCTTAAAGGGGCTAATACAGAAAGGATAGCAACCTTCTGGGTCGTTGTGTTCTAGTAAATATGATTACATTTGTGATATATGAAATTGTGCACATTTGTTAATTTTTATCACCCGTCTCCAGTGTTGAAGGACAAGAAGGATGTTTGTTGTAAATGTTTATGATAAAATTGAGTTATGTATCGACTGTTGAATTGAATTCTTTAAATTCTTTATTTGAGCAATTTTCAGCTAAATCTGTATAAAGTAGATTTTTCAATGATCCATGTATTTATTTTTGAGCAACAATTCAGAAAATAAGTTTATATTGAAATCTGTGGAGAGAGGAAGCCAGTGTCTTGTACAGTCATCAACTGAACAGATGCTAGAGGACTAGAGTGCCTGAACACGGGCTCAGGATGCTAGGTCCTAATGTTACAAGTTAATGTAAATATTAGTTATGTATGGTTGTGCTAATACTGTACTGGTGATGATGTATGTGGTATAATGGAGCGTATGGGATATCAGTCTTAGCCGGGCGAAAGTTGATCAAATATAAACTCTGCTCAATATTCTGGTGGGTTTCTCCTGTTACGATGGCCTCTTAAACCTCAAGGTCACTTCTAGTCCCAAGTGCTATTATCACCATAACCCTGTAAAGTTGTACATGATGAGTCTCTGTTCCACAAATAACACAGTTTGTGTACTGAATGCATTTGGACTGATTTACATGAAGGTTTATGAATCAAGATAGGTTGAGAAGAAAATAAACACTTCTCTCACTGAATGAAACCACCGGCATTTTGCAATCATTTATTTAGCCTCGTCTTGTAAAAAAAAGACTGCAAGTCTCTTCACAGAAGATGGAACATTCTTCACTAAAATGTGAAAACAAAACAGGAACAAATATATATATTTTTTTAAACACAAAAGATTTCTATTAATTGACTGTAATACCAGATCGACACAAGATTCTAAACCCTAGTTCCCACCTGACTTGAGATCATAACAGTAAACATTACTGAATAAATCTGCTTCGAATTTATAGATTTAGAACCAAGATTGAAGCACATTGCTAGTTTTTTAAGTGCTATCAGGCACATATCCTCTCCCTATAAAAAAACCTAAAACAAAACAATCTATTTTTTCTATTGGTGCAACACAAAATGACAAATAATTAAAATGTGGAAAATCTACATTTACACAATGGTAAAATGTATTCTAAATTAGGTTGAGTTTGAAATTACTGTAGATTTAGGGAAAACAATTATATGACTGCGTTCTTTCCAAATTGTTCATGATATAACTATAAGCTATTCATTGTTATTTAATCATTTCATATTTAAAATGAAAAACTGTGTACATTTTCATAAAAATGACTATTAATCAAGTGAAAAATTTACACAATATCCGTCCTAAATTAAACATTTGCATTGATGAAGTAACTGAATTAATTGAGGTAATTCTGCTTGAATTAAATGCCAATTTCCTGCAATGATATTCAAACTTTTTGTCACAGTAACACATCAACTGTGACAAATTAAAATACAACAAAGTAAACCATGAACAAGTCTCAAATCATTTACAATCAAGTAAAAAATATACTGTATTTGACTTAATTATTACTCTAACAATTTTGAGGGGAAATAACAGAAAAGGGGTTGCTAACTTGTGTTCAGGCCCCTTAGACAAAACCTAAACTGACTTCGGCCTTTTCCCAGTTTTTATATAAAAATAATTACACATAGTTCTCAGCACACCCGCTATAAGCCTCCTGTCATTGGAGCAGGCCTCCCCAGGCTGGTGCTCTGCAGTAAATACCTGCACAGCGGGTTGGTCAGGAGCATCAACCAATCATCCTCGTCCGTGTGGAGCGCGCTCAGTGGGGCGAGACGAGGCTCAGCCCATGCGCCCCACATCCCCCCCTCTCTCAGGCTGTGACCTGGATGGAGAAACAGCAGGAGGCCGTGGGGAGCTGTACCCCAGACCAGGAGGAGGCCGGGGGGAGCTGTACCCCAGACCAGGAGGAGGCCGGGGGGAGCTGTACCCCAGACCAGGAGGAGGCCGGGGGGAGCTGTACCCCAGACCAGGAGGAGGTCGGGGGGAGCTGTACCCCAGACCAGGAGGAGGTCGGGGGGAGCTGTACCCCAGACCAGGAGGAGGCCGGGGGGAGCTGTACCCCAGACCAGGAGGAGGCCGGGGGGAGCTGTACCCCAGACCAGGAGGAGGCCGGGGGGAGCTGTACCCTAGACCAGGACAGGGTTGGGAGCACTAGACAGACCACCTCCAGGTAATGGGGGTTGGAGAGTCCGACCTCAGAGCAGCAGGGCTCGCGCTGAGGGGAGAGATTACGGCCGAGGCGTAACTCCAGGTTAATCCTGTAGGGGGCACATCTGTTCGATTTAATCCAGACTCCAGATTATTCCAGATTATTCCAGATTATTCCCAAGTCTCCTTTCCTTCTCGCCAGGCAAGACAGCAGCCAGATTCAGAGATCGTCTCTAGTTCAAAGTTTGACCACCGTAGAAGTGTTTGTGATTGGACCCGTTTTGGATGCAAATCAGTCAGATGAGACGATACAGTCAGTGTGAAGTCCATGGGGCTTCTACAGCCTCTCAGCCCAGGGCTTCTACAGCCTCTCAGCCCAGGGCTTCTACAGCCTCTCAGCCCAGGGCCACGTCAAGCTTCGTCGCTCCACTTTGGCTCAGTGCTTATGTTTAGACGGGAGAGAGAGAGGGGAGCAGGACTGGTGGAGAGAGGGTGATGGTGAAGAGAATAGGTGTGAAATGAGGAATGAGAGCTTTGATGGTAGATTAGTGCTAGAGTGTTTCGGGGGGGGGGGGGGGGGGGGGTGAGCGGGGGCTCTGATCAGGAACGAGGGATGGAAGAGAGTCGGAGGAGTGAATGGACACAGGAAAAAAAGAGGGGAAGAGAAGAAAGATTAGTGCCACTCCAGAAAAGGACAGAGAAAATGCACTCAACTGTGCATTACTACGTGTGTCCATGCAATGAGTGTGTGTGTGTGTGTGTGTGCGTATGTACATATGACAAGAACAAATACCTTTGCCCTTAAAGTGTTCATCCAATTAGCAGTTTTAAATGGACATGAGATGTGATGTAGATAACAGTGCATTTCAAACAATGGAGACCCTGTTGAGGGATGCAGGCCAGGACTCAGGGTGCCCCATGTATGTATCCAGGAATCCCATCTTTAATGACCATGGCATAAAAATTATATAAAACCTAATTCCATTTCCAGTTCAATTTCCTGCCTGATTAAAACTTTGAGAGGGAATCGTTTTATGAATAGCGAATCATCAAATCACTCTGTGACTTCATAATCACCGAGACTTGAATCGGTGTCAGATTTAAGATAAGAATCAATGGACCAGTACAGAGGGTGATGACTGGGATTTTGGCCAAGCAGCTTCTGATTCCCTGTGGCTTTGGTAGCAAGTTGCCGTCTAGTCCCCATCCCCAGCCCAGCCCGGTGTGTGTGAGGTGGACCTCGGCAGGCTGGTGTGTGAGGTGGACCTCGGCAGGCTGGTGTGTGTGAGGTGGACCTCGGCAGGCTGGTGTGTGTGAGGTGGACCTCGGCAGGCTGGTGTGTGTGAGGTGGACCTCGGCAGGCTGGTGTGTGTGTGTGTGGACCTCGGCAGCCCGGTGTGTGTGAGGTGGACCTCGGCAGGCTGGTGTGTGTGTGTGGTGGACCTCGGCAGCCCGGTGTGTGTGAGGTGGACCTCGGCCTGCTAGGAGATGTGAGGAGACAGGTTCTGAAGCGGTGCTACGTGTAGGAAACACAGGGGACAGTAATGAGGTCAGCGCAGAAGAGGCCCTCAGAACAGAGGCCCCTCAGACAGACAGCAAGAGGAAGAGGGGGAGGAGGAGGAGGAGGAGGAGAGGAGCTGGCCTCAGAGAGCCCACACGGCTGCGAGAGGCTGGGGTACCTGAGAGAGAGAGAGGAGAGAGAGAGAGAGAGAGCGAGAGAGAGAGAGAGAGAGAGAGAGAGAGAGAGAGAGAGAGAGAGAGAGAGAGAGAGAGAGAGAGAGAGAGAGAGAGAGAGAGAGGGAGGAAGAGAGAGAGAGAGAGAGAGAGAGAGAGAGAGAGAGAGAGAGAGAGAGAGAGAGAGAGAGAGAGAGAGAGAGAGAGAGAGTAGGAGAGAGAGAGAGAGAGAGAGGGAGGAGAGAGAGAGGGGAGGAAGAGAGAGAGAGAGAGAGAGAGAGAGAGAGAGGGAGGAAGAGAGAGGAGACAGTCCGGAATTAGTATCAGAATCCACGCAGGACAACAATTTTCATTGACACACACACATACTCACAGACACACACATACTCTCAGACAGACACACACTCTCAGACATACACACAAAGCCACATAAGGCAGACACACACAGACACCAGAGCTGCATCTTACCTTGCTCTTGCTTGGAGCCCTCTGTTACTGAGAGAGAGAGAGAGCAAGAGAGAGAAAGGAGAGGAAGAAAAGGAGACGTTAGGCTTTTTTCTGTTTTTCCCCAAACAACATCAGCACTGCAGAACCCCTCAGAAAACAGACAAACGACCAGAGGAAGGTATTTACCATTTCTCACAGCCAAGTGCCATGAAAAATGACTACTGACTGCACAACCCTAAAATATGTCCCCGATGCAAATTCTCTTAAAGGTCGAATACAAAAAAAGCATGAAATGTGTGGCGAGAGGAAGATAATGTAGAGTAAAGGATAAAGAGGAACAGGGAGAGAGATTAGAAGGAGAGGGGGAAAAAGTTAGACTGGAGAACGAACGACAGAGCGAAACGGAGAAGAGGACAAGAGAAAGAGAACAGACAAGGAGGAAGAACAAGGAAATCTGAGAGGAAAGAAAGGATTAAAAAAAAGGTCAGAGAGAGAGAGAGAGAGAGGGGGGGGGTTGTGTTTGTGTCTGGATGTCACTCTCTCAGAGGGGGGTTGACTAAAAGGAAATAATGGAGGTAGAGAGATGGGGTGATGAAGGAGGGGCACGGGGGTTATGGAGGGGCGGGGCGGGCGGGCCGAAGATGCAAAGGAGCCCAGGCTGTTAGAGTACTGTACAAAGGATGGATGGAGGGAGGTATTCAGGGAGGGAGGAGGTATTCAGGGAGGGAGGAGGTATTCAGGGAGGGAGCGATGGAGGACGGGAGGGAGCGATGGAGGACGGGAGGGAGCGATGGAGGACGGGAGAGGCCAGCGAGACGATGGAGGACGGGGGAGAACTGCAGTAGGGATGACACTGCAGAACTGCGACAGTTACTCAGTTGAAGCTTTTGTTGAGACCAAACACCAGAACTGTATTTCCACCAGACTGTCAGCTGATTGAACTGTCGTAGAGGGCTCTCTGCTGTAAGTGTGTGTGTGAGCTCGCGGAATCGACCCAGTCTGTGGCCTTGAGCCTCTCTGAGAAACACACAGACACACAAACACACACAGGTATTGATCTCCTCTGGAATACTAGCACTGATCTTCAAACCACAGTGATTGACTGAGATTAGCTGAGGGGAAATGGACCAATTCAAACTCATGTGAGCTGCAAGTCTCTGCCAGTGACTCAGACACACGGGAGCTCAAGATAATGAGGGCATCCGTCTGCTGAGCAGCCAAACCCCCAGGGTCAGGGGTCATGGGTACAACCACCACAATGCTCTGAGTTCTGCTAAAATAACATCCACCCAAGAGTTAACCAAGCGCTAAATATCATGCTGCGTCCAGGCCTCTAAGATGGTGTGTGAGTGTGTGTGTGTTGGTACGCTCTTCTTGTTGGAAAAAAACACAACAAGAATAGAATAGAAAATAACAAGCTAAATTGTTTCTCTTTCTAAAAACTTAATCCTGATAGAAAATGATTAAAAACGTATGTAGACACTTATGTCCCCATGCATCATAATCTTGAATTTAATTCCAAAATGCTAAGAAGTTGCAGAAGTACGTCGATTCAACTCTCCTTTCATGTCCTAATTGAGCGGATAAAACAGAACCCAAATAAGCCAGCGAGAAAAGGTGTTTTATCAGGTAATTCACTGAACACAACTAAACATACCACACTATTTACATCAAAGCCAGCAAACAAAAACAAATTAATGTTTAAAATGAATTAATTTTAAACATTCTAAATTCTGATCTTGAGAGTTCACAGACTGCAGGTCAAAATAGTTTAATGTAATCATTAGATCATGCTGCAGCTGTGAGTGGAAACACTGACGTTTTAAAGATAGTCTTGCTGTTAACGTAGAATTACCCTACAGTAACAAACATGCATAACGTAGTGTATTATACTGCAAACCCACTCTTGAGTTTAAATAACTAGTTTGGATATTTCTCCTCAACATTTCGATGGAGAACAGCGTTTTTGTGTTTGGGAGTTTTGGAAGTTGGCTTGGCTGGTTTCCGTGTGTGAAGCTCGCTGGTTCGTTCACGTGCTGTTGTTTTTGGCCATGACAAGCTTTGCCACAAAATGGCCACCGTAGTGGCACGCGTCTCTGCCC
Source organism: Thaleichthys pacificus (assembly GCA_023658055.1). Lineage (NCBI taxonomy): Eukaryota > Metazoa > Chordata > Actinopteri > Osmeriformes > Osmeridae > Thaleichthys > Thaleichthys pacificus. Next base: position 20,121,950 of record CM042871.1, on the reverse strand, counting down.
AGCACTGCAGTGCAGAGAGACTTGCAGTGTGTGTCTTTCTGTGCGTGTGTCTGTGAGTGCACATGCATGTGTGTGTGTGTGTGTGTGTGTGCGTGTGGACGACAGAAACCTGCAGAGACAGACATCCTTCCCTGCGCCGCCATTTCACACTCGGCAGTAAACTGGAAACGAGCCTCGACTGAAAAGGAAATCGCTGAGGGAAAAAAAACCCACGGAAAAAAAAACCCTCAACTAATTACGGCGAAAAAGGTATTCACGATGATGAAGTTAGACTTTCGAAGTCGAGTTCGTAATCTTAGAGAGAAGTAGGATACACTAGCCGTTTGTGTGTGTGCGTACGCAGAACGAGTACAAAAGGTATTAACTGAAGTGTGTATGAATGTGTGTGTAAGGGGGGGGGGGGTAAAAGTTGAGAAAAAAGAATGAAAGAAGGCGAGAGGTAGAGAGGTAACGCTGCCTGAAATGACCGCAATGGACACTGCTCACAGCAGGAGCAAAGACTAACATGGAAGCAAAGAAAAAGAGGGACTCAATTAGAGAGGGAGGTAGAGGAATACAGAGAGAGAGAGATACACAGAGAGAGATACACAGAGAGAGATACACAGAGAGAGAGGGATACAGAGAGAGACAGAGAGAGAGAGAGACAGAGACAGAGACACAGAGAGAGAGAGAGAGAGAGAGAGAGATACAACAGAGAGAGAGGGATACGAGAGAGAGAGAGAGAGAGAGAGACAGAGAGAGAGAGAGAGAGAGAGAGGGACAGAGACACAGAGAGAGAGAGAGGAGAGAGTCTACTCTAGCTCCTCACAGTGGGAGGATGGGAGGGAGGGAGGAACGGATGAACAGGGGACACGAAGGAGAAGAAGAAGAAGAGTGAAATGAATCTTGGGAGGAGGTTCCCGTCAGAGGCTGGTGGATGTGTGACGGGAGGGGGCGGAGGAGCAACACAAGCCAGGGCTGCAGGAAGGAGGGTGGGGAGCCGTTTGAACGTGACACCCGTCTGTCTGGTCATGCACATTTGGATGGAGTGTCATTGCTGATGCAAGGCTGTTGAAGTGTGTCAGTCAGACCCGGGGGGGTCGTCATGACGGCCACAGACACGCTGCTCTCTTCCAGTCATTAACACTAGCTAGAAAGTAGGGTGTCAAGAGAAACAACCGTCAATCACATTTCCCGTTAACTGCCTCCCTTGCGCAACTTCAAACAATGTCCTTCCTGTCTGGTGTCACGGGAAACAATATCCTACCTGACCAGTGCCATGAGAAACAATGTCCCACCTGACCAGTGACATGAGAAACAGTTTCCTACCTGTCCTGTTCTGGTTCCTCTGCCCTCCGTGGTGGTTAGGGTTAATTTGAGTTGGACAAACACACCGTCACACTGGAGACAAGACTGTGGGAGTGCTGCGTTCTGGACGACCTTGCTACAAAGACAACGTTCCTGACGGACTCTCTGTCACTGATGTCCTACAAGCAACCCTGTGTGGCTCCGTGTGTGTGTGTGTGTGTGTGTGTGTGTGTACCCCAACTACCTTTAATTACGCTGTTGTTTGGGCATTAGAGGAAGAGAACTGGGATGGAGAGAGAGACTGTGGAGAGTGACTTAGTTTGGAGTTTAAACCCAGAATCCCCAACCAGGCTGGCAGAGACCTGCTCTACCTGAAGGACAACAGCTAGCAACACCAGGCCCACACACACACACACACACACACACACACACACACACACACACACACACACACACACACACACACACACACACACACACACACACACACACACACACACACACACACACACACACACACACACACACACACACACACACACACACACACACACACACACACACACACACACACACACACACACACACACACACGCTGCCTGTCAGATAAAAGGGAACCTCAACAGGAAGGAACTAGAGTGTGTGTGAGGCGTTACCACAGGGAACACAACAACAGCTGCGCTAAACAACCACTAATGGACAGGCAGAGAGAGAGAGAGAGATCATCTAACTCTCCTTCATCTCTCCTTTCATCCATCTCATTCTCTTCCCTCCTCAGATTCATGCGTCCTCATCTCAACACATTGTCAGAACAGCACGCACGCACCTCAGAGAAGCAGCACGCACGCACCTCAGAGAAGCAGCACGCACGCACCTCAGAGAAGCAGCACGCACGCACCTCAGAGAAGCAGCACGCACGCTCCGCAGAGAAACAGCACGCACCTCAGAGAAGCAGCACGCATGCACCTCAGAGAAGCAGCACGCACGCACCTCAGAGAAGCAGCACGCATGCACCTCAGAGAAACAGCACGCACCTCAGAGAAGCAGCACGCACGCACCTCAGAGAAACAGCACGCACGCACCTCAGAGGGGGAGAGGAGAGAGGGGGCAGGAGAGGGGGGGCAGGAGAGAGGGGGGCAGGAGAGAGGGGGGCAGGAGAGAGAGGGCAGGAGAGAGAGGGCAGGAGAAGGGGGGGCAGGAGAGAGAGGGCAGGAGAGAGGGGGGCAGGAGAGAGAGGGCAGGAGAGAGAGGGCAGGAGAGAGGGGGGCAGGAGAGAGAGGGCAGGAGAGAGAGGGCAGGAGAAGGGGGGGAGGAGAAGGGGGGAGGAGAAGGGGGGAGCCAGTGGCCAGAGACTCCATGACAAAAATATTGTTTGTACGTGTAAAAAAAGGAAGGAAAATATTTTTGCAACCTTTCGAAACATTTCTTTTGATCTGATTTTTTCAACCTTTCCACAAAAAAAAAGGAATT
>CM042871.1:20109706-20119093 GCA_023658055.1 Thaleichthys pacificus | reverse complement strand
ATGCAGACCTCTGGTCCTGCCCAGGAAGTGTGGCACAGCTCAGGGCTCTGAACAGCGTGCGTCTGTGACCGTTTAAACTCACTCCTCAAGTACGTAACAGGCCACCCGCGCCAGCGAAGAGCTGGCTTTTTGGGATGTCAGAGGTGGCGGGTTGGATCCCAGCGAGGGGTGAACCTCAGCCGAGTGTACCTCTGATGGAGCGAGGCCAAGTCTGTTCCACACGTGTCCACACAGCCCAGGCCAGCAGGCAGGCGGCTGCAGTTCTGATGGGGGCCAGGAGAGATAAGACATCTGTGGTTTTAGCACCACATACAAGCCAGAATGACGCTATTAGCATTCCGAGTGAAACGTAACAAACTTTTTGCATTTGACTCAAAATGGCAGCCGCTCAAATCTGGAAGTTAGCTAAACTATGTGTACATATGGCTCCACCAACCCACCCCAGCTGTAACAACTGTTAACCTACCTGGTAATTCCCAAATATACACAACAGCAAAATAAAAAGTAAAACCCTCCCAAAATAATTAACCACAAGAAAATTGAGCTTCAAGTTTGTAAAAATGCTTACATAACATTCATATCAGCAGAATCCAAGTCATTGGAATTCCAAATCTTTGTCTGAAGATGCTTGAGAGTTCAGGCTTGTGACCTCCATGACCACCGTCAGGTCCTCCCAGTCCTGCCACTGTCTTCATCATCACCATTATCATGATCACAGTCATCATCATTACCAGAGCTACGACAGTACGTCCACTGTTCCCACAGCGCTGTAGTGCTACCAGGGTTCATAAGGTGCAAGTTGCTGTGAAGAAGAGTCCTTTAGGAGCGATGGTTTAGGTTGGTAAAGTTTGTCGACGTTAGTCTTCTGTCCTACAGTATGTGTTCCCTTCCACACATAACCAGGTGATCCTCATGTACAAGGTCTAGCAGGTGTTATATATTCATAGACATAACTATGGTTTAGCTTCTTCTGTAGTTTCACTGTATGATCTAGATGTTTTCTGCTGCTCTTAGTAATGTAATAATGCCACACACACGTACTATTGCAGGTACACATTCACACACGCACACACTCCCGACACTGTGTGTGCGAGTGGAAAGGAGGGAGAGTAGGGAAGAGATGTTGAGACAAGGAAAGGCGGTGGAAATAGGTGGGGGGGGGAATGAGGCAACGGCAGGAAGGGGCGAGACGAGAAGAAAAAACAGCAAAGCGAAGCGCCCCCTACCAAGAAGGGAAGGCCGGGGGATCCTAGGGGAAAGAAGATTTAAAAAAAAAAATAGAAGAAGGAAAGTAAGTGAAAGGGAGATAGGGGATCAGATGAACAAAAAAAAGAGAGGAAGGAAAGAAATCGGAAGGGAGCGAGGGGAAGAAAAAAAAACAACGAAAAGAGGAAAGGCAGACAAACATACGAGAAAAGCAATGAGGAGAAGCGAAAAAGGAAGAGGAGGAAGGAGGAGGAAGAAGAGAGATGAGGTGGAGCCGGGGGAAAGGTGCGTTAGACAGTATAGGGGCCTATTTGTTGGTGTTTGTTCTCTCTTCCCAGTGGGGAGCGAGTCCCCTTCCCCTGTCCTACTATCCCTCGCATGCTAGCGGAAGACGGAAGCACATGAGAACCGGACGAGCGAAAGAAGCACCTTATCCTCCTCCGCGGGAGGGGGGGGGGTATGGATGTTTGGGTGAACCTAGGACGTTCCCAGGAGTCAGGGAGTCTAGGTGGACGGAGAAGCTGAAGAGATGGGGGCAATCCACTCTCCAACACTTGCACTTAAGAACTTAGACACGAGAGCAAGAGACAGTGTGAGTGTGTGTGTGAGAGAGAGGGTGTGTGAGAGAGAGGGTGTGTGTGTGAGAGAGAGGTGTGTGAGAGAGAGGGTGTGTGTGTGAGAGAGAAGCCTCATATCCATTTGTCACTACATGCCTGTATGAAAGCTTGACTGCTTGATAGTATGCTGTGTGTGCGCACGTGTGTGTGTTTTATGTACAGCATGTGTGTTTGAGAGCGCGTTTGTCTGGCAAAACAAAAGCATTTAATAGTGTTGGAGACGACAATTACAATCATGTTTACCCTCGACTGGAATGACTAAATGAACTTGAAAATAAACTGTAAACTGAACAAACCATAACAAATGTTATAATGATCATAAAAACAAAACAATATGCTTACAAGTCTTACTTTTAAAACAAGGTGTGTGTGTGTTTTATTCTATTCGTAGTGTCTTATCACTTCTTCGATCTCATTCCCTCTCTTCTCTCCTTTTCCCTTGTTTGATATCCTAACCCCAGAAGGGCCAGGTGGAGAGTTTGATGTGAGCAGACGGTGTCAGCTACCTGTCGTTTTCAGGTGCTGTGTAGATAATGTTCCGAAGCTGACAGATGACATTTTCTATATCAAGGTTGGGTGGAAATGGTTGGTTTTACCCCATATCACTAACTTTACACGAGCCGATTAACCCAGATAAGCGCTGCCTGTAATCATGTCCCTGAACCTCTACCACAATAGCACGCCCTTCCCGCGTCTGCGCTGACTGATGTGATGATAGTTTGCGATTTAATCTGACACACTGTCAGGGAAGGTACGTAACAGAATGAAACATTCTTCTCCGCTGGTAGCAGGGAAAGGAAGATGGCTAGATTAGATACAAACTACAGGTGGCTCCTGTAATATAGGCCTGCTTACACCTGTAAAGCTTTTGAAATATATTCAGTTCAATGTGAAACAGCAGACGGCGATGTTATTGTCCCATGAATGTAATTATGTAAATAGGCCCGCGTTATTTTCATCTGTTTTAAATGGAAAGATAAGGCGAAACTGAGGCGGCTATTCTTCTTAGCTGTTAAAAGTTATGAAATCAAAGCTGACCCCCCTAATTATCTTTTTTAAACTTTTGAGAATGGTTTATTTTTTTGGATAATGAATGGAAACTCGTTAATACTGGCATACATAAGAAATATATGAGAGCAAACTGAGTTGAAATCTGAATAGAGCTCAGTAATTACATTTGGCCATCGAGATCCCCTTGGGATTGAAGTCTCATCCCGAGTTCTACCGACCTCTTATACCCTGAGGGGGTCTGAATGAGCCGGACTACAATCACTTAAACTATGTACAGGCAGATTATGTAACGGTGGTGAAAAATGTTAAGAAAATATTTCCACGACGATAAAGAGTGAAATTTGACTTTAAAATCAAGAAACCTATTCATCGCAAAGCACAAGCAGTACATACTCATTGCCACTCGGGGTCGCTGTTTAGAAGCATACACCGCGAAGAAGAGTGGCCTAATCCTCCTTCAGACCTACGGTTTGTAATCCGTTGTATAAATAATCAGATAAATAATTAAGTGTAATGCAACAATATATGTTGTATAATTGAACCTGGGAGGCAGTAGGACTTAACACGGGGATTTGTTTTGTAGGTTATGATATAATCAGCTGTCACAACAGTCAGTTGAAGAGTTCTGTGTTGTGTTTTTCGCCTAAATTAAGATGGCGGGTAGGCTATTGTTTAAAATTTTTTTTTTTTAATGTAGGACTTTGGCTTGACTTCCAAGAAAGCCCTCAGGTTCTAGAAACAGATGTGGAAGGACGTGAGTGCACTCACCTTCTCTGTGTTTCCCAGAAGCTGAGCGATTCTTCGTCTCATACAGAGAACCCCCGCACACACGTAGCACCACGGGACGCTTGCAGTTGCCCTGTCTGGAGGGTCATGTGACCTCACGTCCTCTGCTGTTGAGTCATACATGATGATCTATACAGGGCTCTGCAGGGAAGCCCTCCCACTCTCCCTTATGGCCTGATCTTGAATAGCCTGTATGATGAACACATTAGTATCTGCAGGCAGGACTGACGCTGTCAGGGTTGAGAGCGCTCCAGACAGCCTGGCTGTTGCGGCAGCTACGTAAGAGAGCATCACGTTGTGTGAACGGGTCGTGGGATGTGGGACCCCCTCCCGTCCAAACATGTGCTCTGAGCAGGTCGAGGATGCCATGCGGACTGGGGGGGTTGGTGTCAGAGAGGCAGGTGACTCGGAACCACAAAGTGTGGCCGTGGAGTGCCAAGGAGCCACACTCCGCGTGTGAACCCGTGTCTCACTGCTGATGACACACAGGAGGAGATGATTGGATGATGTCTGACCTGGTTCCTTGGCTGGGCGACGGATCCTGCCAGGGTTCAAGCCCAGTGTGAGATGTGTTCTGTTAAAGGGATTTGGAATGAAGCTGGATCTGTTGAAGTGATTGTTGGGTTAGAGGAGGTCATGTGATCAGATACTGACACTGCTGCATATTATCACTGGTAAACACACCTCTCTATACCTCTCTGATGCCTTGTCATTTAGCATGGCATCAGATGTGTTGGGGTCAAGGTAAATAATATAAATTTTTAAAAAGATAGTATTGTATAATATATATATATAAAACATAACTCTAGGCTTTTGTGAATGAGTGTGATTGACGGGCTACAGGTTTGGGTGCTTGCATCAGCACAGCTTTAACCGTCTTCTCTAAATATACTGTCAAACTGTTTCCAATGCCCTTCTCTCCCCCTCTCCCCCTCTCTCTCTCACCCTATCCCCCTCTCTCTCTCCCCCTCTCACCCTTTCCCCCTTTCTCTCCCCCTCTCCTGTCTTTATGTACATTCTTCCTTTCTCTATAACAATGCAAATCAACCAGTTCTCCACAGTATCAATATATTACTATCCACATTTCTCTCTCTTCTCCTCAGTTACTGTCCATGTCCCCCGCCTTTCTCTCTGCCACATGATCCCCTACCTCTAAGTTTAGTGCCAATCTGCTATTTCTGCATCTGCATCTGCACACCAACAAACAGATGGGGGATATATATATATATATACACACACACACTCCCACGCCCCTCCGACACACGCATACCGTACACCCACAAAGACTCACTCAAACTCATGGTGTAGAACGTGTGTGTGGGCATCACATTCAGGTCCATAATGTGTCTGTGAGCATGTGTGTGTTTATGTGTGTTAAGTCTGCCCTGAGGCCTCCTCACCTTCCCTCCTCACCTTCCCTCCTCTCCTGCCCTCCTGCTCCCCCACACACACACACACACACACACACACACACACACACACGTGCACAGGAACTGCATCCTTTCTGTGACATGCGTGTGTGGGCCAAACACACACACACACACACACAGCTCCTGCTTTGACATGTGGGTGATGCTGTAGCGTCGTCACAGGCCTGAAACACTCATTCACATACACGTGCACACAAACACAGATTATCTGACTCAACCAACGCACATATGGTCACACCCATTCAGGCAAGCAAACTCCTGCATCATATGCAACCTACACACACTGATTGCACAGCCCTGATTCAGAGGCCTGATGAGGACACTTGTTGGAGTGGGACACATCCTGTCTCACACATCCTTCTGTGTGTGTCCACTGAGGCATCCTAACGCCCCTCCACTGACTACTGCACATCACAGCTTTCCTACCAGGAGAAATGCGCTCTTCTAAATGTTGTTTCATGTTTCAATAATACTGTTTACCCAGCAGCCCTTGAAAACTCAGATGACCTGTTTCAGCCCTGCTTCTCAGCAGACTGAAAACTCAGATGACCTGTTTCAGCCCTGCTTCTCAGCAGACTGAAAACTCAGATGACCTGTTTCAGCCCTGCTTCTCAGCAGACTGAAAACTCAGATGACCTGTTTCAGCCCTGCTTCTCAGCAGACTAAGTCTCTCTAAGTATCAGCTGCTGGACATGAGAGTCTGTTTCAGCTCACCACTTTCATTTGTCCTCTCCTGCCCTCCTCTCCTGCCCTCCTCTCCTCACCTGCTCTCCTCCCCTCCTCACCTGCTCTCCTCCCCTCCTCACCTGCTCTCCTCCCCTCCTCACCTGCCCTCCTCCTCCTCTCCCCTCCTCACCTGCTCTCCTCCTCTCCTCACCTACCCTCCTCTCCTCACCTGCCCTCCTCTCCTCACCTGCCCTCCTCTCCTGCCCTCCTCTCCTGTCCTCCCCTCACCTGCCCTCTCCTCACCTGCCCTCCTCTCCTCACCTGCCCTCCTCTCCTCCTCTCCTCCCCTCCTCTCCTCTCCTGGCCTCTTCTGTCCTCTCCTCTCTTGGCCTCCCATCCTTTCTGATCACATGTAAATGATTACCATTGAGTCTTTAAAGCTTTCCTAAAGCTTTCCTAACCTGTCCCCACACCACCCTCGTCCTGCTCTGACCCTCTTAATGTCCTGCTCTGACCCTCTTCCTGTCCTGCTCTGACCCTCTTCCTGTCCTGCACTGACCCTCTTCCTGTCCTGCTCTGACCCTCTTCCTGTCCTGCTCTGACCCTCTTCCTGTCCTGCTCTGACCCTCTTCCTGTCCTGCTCTGATCCTCTTCCTGTCCTGCTCTGACCCTCTTCCTGTCCTGCTCTGACCCTTTTCCTATCCTGCTCTGATCCTCTTCCTGTCCTGCTCTGACCCTGTTCGGTAACTCCTCCCGATCACATCAGTCCCTGTCCTGCCCTGACCCCACTTCTGACCTGTCCAGGGCTGGGCTGTTCAAAGCACTCTAGAACACCCTATTAATACCAGCACTTAATGGAAAGTGCTATGCTAGGCGATGAAGATCAGTGTTATCAAAGTGAATATAAAGCACTAAATTACTTGGAAGTGGGGTTCTTTCGGTCCATGGCATGAATGCCTGTTGTCGACACCAGATACTGATCCCCAGATCTCCTAACGTACGTCCTATCGCTAGATCCAGGATGGATCAAACCAGCCACTAATAACCTCACTCTCCAAAGAGAGCATGTATAACTCTGAGCTCATTAAAACCACGGCTGTACAGCTAGCAGGGAGAAAGACCCTGCATTTCCAGGTATACACCGAGATTAGCCAATCACATCGCAGGACCCCTGCTGAAGGCGGGACAGGAGGACAACACTGGCTGTTCACAAGCTACAGATCCAAGGAGATGTGTTCCTCTTACGTAACTCCTGTCTGTCTCCCAAGCGGAGCATGTTTTCCTCAGGGAGGGAGTCTGCCTCTGCGTGTGTTCTGACCTCAGGAAGTTGGAGAGTGTCTTAGCAGGGCCTCAAGAGAAGCTCATCTGTCTGCTTAGTTCTTCTCCCTTGGCCTTAAGGTGTCAAACAGAGTTGCTTTCTGAGAAAGAGGATCATCCCTTGCCTTGAGCTGTAATCAGTGAGCTCCAATCACATATTAACTTAAAACACACACACGCTGAGACACACACACACGCTGAGACACACACACACGGCCAGACTTACGTGGTGTTACGCACACACACACACACACACACACTGCATCGTCAGTGTTAATCCAACACCTCCTTAACATGGGTACTTGAGTCCTTGTCACTCCCACCTAATCATAAACACAACATGAACCCAGCGGACCAGAGCACTGATGTGTAACCATAACTACCTGCCTCTCCACCCCACTGGCATCTGAATCACATGTCCTATCAAAAAACATTATGAGGAAACAGATTACATCTAAAAAAAGAGAGAAATATATAAAGAGATGGGGGGGGGGGGGAATAGAGGGATAAAAGGTAGAGATTACAAGTTCTTACAGTCAGTCAGGAGAGCAGGTCTCTGGTGACGCGATGAAGGGATGGAGATCGTTGAGAAACGAGGGTCTGTAAGCTTTGGACATCTGGACTGAAAAGAGGTCAATGTCACACACACACCCACACACACACACACACACACACACACACACACACACTCTCTCTCTTTTACATGGCCTACAAACATAACCTGCAGTGTTTCCTGCCGCTGCTTGTCTCTCTAATGCAGCAACAGGGAGAAGTTTGGGGAAACATCAGACATGTAATCCTCTCCCATGTTAAGACACAACAAAGTCAGATTTGGTCTCTGACAGTTTCGGTGTGTCGGGGGTTTTGTCCCTAATCCAGACAGCAGGGAACAGGACAGTCTGGCTCCGAGAGATGCAGGGGCAGACCACACCTCAGCGGCGCTGTGCTGCAGCGCTGCAGAGCTGGAGCTGAGGACTCACAGCACAGGCCCTGAAGCCCCTGGGCCATGTTGATCAGCACAGGCCCTGAAGCCCCTGGGCCATGTTGATCAGCACAGGCCCTGAAGCCCCTGGGCCATGTTGATCAGCACAGGCCCTGAAGCCCCTGGGCCATGTTGATCAGCACAGGCCCTGAAGCCCCTGGGCCATGTTGATCAGCACAGGCCCTGAAGCCCCTGGGCCATGTTGATCAGCACAGGCCCTGAAGCCCCTGGGCCATGTTGATCAGCACAGGCCCTGAAGCCCCTGGGCCATGTTGATCAGCACAGGCCCTGAAGCCCCTGGGCCATGTTGATCAGCACAGGCTCTAAAGCCCCTGGGCCATGTTGATCAGCACAGGCCCTGAAGCCCCTGGGCCATGTTGTTCCCTCTCTGCAAACTCACTGCCCTCCTGTTTCTCTCTGCCCCTCTCTGTTTTCATCCTTCTGTTTAGCCTGATCAATGATTGGTAAATGGGCCTGTTGTTCAGACATGGCCTTGTTCCTCATCTGTGTACACTCTCTCTCTCTCTCTCTCTCTCTCTCTCTCTCTCTCTCTCTCTCTCTCTCTCTCTCTGTCTCTCTCTCTCTCTCTCTCTCTCTCTCTCTCTCTCTCTCTCTCTCTCTCTCTCTCTCTCTCTTCTCTCTCTCTCTCGCTCTCACGCACACACACACAGTAGAGTACTGTTTCCATTCTGACACCAACGTTGTTTGTCATCTGTATCCGAAACTGACTGAGCACTCACACCCATTCACTTCACACACACACCGGTCACTTCACACACACATCGGTCACTTTACACACACATCGTCACCTCACACACACACCGGTCGGACACAGAGACCACATTGTGAGAGGGCAACGGGAAATGGAAGGAACGGGAAAATATTGGATGGAGGGATGGGAGGGAGGAGGGAGAGGGAGGGATGAGAGGGGGGAGGGAGAGGGAGGGAGGGAGGGAGAGGTAGGGTCAGACAAAGCATCTGATCAGTGATCTAGAACAGAGAAAGGAACACCATTGGCTCCCAGTCTGGCTTTGGGCTGTGACCCTCTGATCTGCCTTCTCACTGGGGCCAACATCACAGCCCAGGACCCAGCTCTGCTGAGGGGCTGCACCCACTGGCTCTGTGATGCATCACAGCCCAGGACCCAGCTCTGCTGAGGGGCTGCACCCACTGGCTCTGTGATACATCACAGCCCAGGACCCAGCTCTGCTGAGGGGCTGCACCCACTGGCTCTGTGATGCATCACAGCCCAGGACCCAGCTCTGCTGAGGGGCTGCACCCACTGGCTCTGTGATGCATCACAAGACACATTCATGCACATCTTATGGTTAAATACATCATATATTGATCCTAGGGGCATTCAATATCCAGG
>CM042871.1:20099706-20104706 GCA_023658055.1 Thaleichthys pacificus | reverse complement strand
AGTCAGGATTGGAAGAGGAGAGAGATGAAGTCAGGATTGGAGGAGGAGAGAGATGAAGTCAGGATTGGAGGAGGAGGAGAGAGATGAAGTCAGGATTGGAGGAGGAGAGATGAAGTCAGGATTGGAGAGGAGAGGGAGAGAGATGAAGTCAGGATTGGAGGAGGAGAGAGATGAAGTCAGGATTGGAGGAGGAGGAGAGATGAAGTCAGGATTGGAGGAGGAGAGAGATGAAGTCAGGATTGGAGGAGGAGAGAGATGAAGTCAGGATTGGAGGAGAGAGATGAAGTCAGGATTGGAGGAGGAGAGAGATGAAGTCAGGATTGGAGGAGAGAGATGAAGTCAGGATTGGAGGAGGAGGAGAGAGATGAAGTCAGGATTGGAGGAGGAGAGAGATGAAGTCAGGATTGGAGGAGAGAGATGAAGTCAGGATTGGAGGAGGAGAGAGATGAAGTCAGGATTGGAGGAGAGAGATGAAGTCAAGATTGGAGGAGGAGAGAGATGAAGTCAGGATTGGAGAGGAGGAGAGAGATGAAGTCAGGATTGGAGGAGGAGAGAGATGAAGTCAGGATTGGAGGAGGAGAGAGATGAAGTCAGGATTGGAGGAGAGAGATGAAGTCAGGATTGGAGGAGGAGAGAGATGAAGTCAGGATTGGAGGAGGAGGAGAGAGATGAAGTCAGGATTGGAGGAGAGAGATGAAGTCAGGATTGGAGGAGGAGAGAGATGAAGTCAGGATTGGAAGAGGAGAGAGATGAAGTCAGGATTGGAGGAGGAGAGAGATGAAGTCAGGATTGGAAGAGGAGAGAGATGAAGTCAGGATTGGAGGAGGAGAGAGATGAAGTCAGGATTGGAGGAGGAGAGAGATGAAGTCAGGATTGGAGGAGGAGTGAGATGGCATAAGTACAGCTGTGGCCAACAGAGAGCCAACCCACAATGTGAGGACTGCAATTAAGAATGTACCAGAATAGCTAGAAAACAGAGGAAAGGACAGAAGCACACAGCACTGCATATCCACCCAGGACAGATGCCCTGCATGAACACAGACGAGACATGAAAAGGGCTGCTGTTCCATAAAACACAGAGACCTTCTCTCTCTCTCTCTCTCTCTCTCTCTCTCTCTCTCTCTCTCTCTCTCTCTCTCTCTGTCTCTCTCTCTCTGTCTCTCTCTCTCTCTCTCTCTGTCTCTCTGTTTCTCTCGCTCTCTCTTTCTCCATTGAAGGATGTGAATTGCCATCGTCTAATCCTTTAATGCGCTTTGTAATCTTCTTGTTTGTGTTGTTTGAGCAGCTCAGGTGCACACACACACTAATGCACACTAATGCACACTAATGCACATACAAGAGCACACACTGTACAACAAGACTAACAAATTATGAATGTATGTCCTCTATTAAAAACAATCCCTCCATCCCTGTCTCTCTCAAACCCCCCTGCTCATGATGTTACCCTGAAGTCTCTCTTACACACACTGCTGATGATGAAGTCTCTCTAACACACACTGCTCATGATGAAGTCTCTCTAACACACACTGCTCATGATGAAGTCTCTCTTACACACACTGCTCATGATGAAGTCTCTCTTGCACACACTGCTCATGATGAAGTCTCTCTTACACACACTGCTGATGATGAAGTCTCTCTTACACACACTGCTCATGATGAAGTCTCTCTTACACACACTGCTCATGATGAAGTCTCTCTTACACACACTGCCTCATGATGAAGTCTCTCTTACACACACTGCTGATGATGAAGTCTCTCTTACACACACTGCTCATGATGAAGTCTCTCTTACACACACTGCTCATGATGAAGTCTCTCTTACACACACTGCTGATGATGTTTTGTAGGGCCAGGGGGATGAGGTCAGGACTGTAGGGCCGGGGGGATGAGGTCAGGACTGTAGGGCCGGGGGGATGAGGTCAGGACTGTAGGGCCGGGGGGATGAGGTCAGGACTGTAGGGCCGGGGGGATGAGGTCAGGACTGTAGGGCCGGGGGGATGAGGTCAGGACTGTAGGGCCGGGGGGATGAGGTCAGGACTGTAGGGCCGTGGGGATGAGGTCAGGACTGTAGGGCCGGGGGGATGAGGTCAGGACTGTAGGGCCGTGGGGATGAGGTCAGGACTGTAGGGCCGGGGGGATGAGGTCAGGACTGTAGGGCCGGGGGGATGAGGTCAGGACTGTAGGGCCGGGGGGATGAGGTCAGGACTGTAGGGCCGGGGGGATGAGGTCAGGACTGGGTTGGTTCCTCACAGTTCTCTCCCCTCTAGCCTTCTGGCTCTCTAACCCTGGAAACAGGACAAGCTGTGCACCGTACAGGCCTAACTCTGACATGTCCATGCAATGATGACCCACAACCATGCAGTGTGAACACAGTTATGAAAGGAAGGTTAGAGGGGATCTGTGTGTGTGTGTGTGTGTGTGTGTGTGTGTGTGTGTGTGGGTTTGTGTGTGTGTGGGTTTGTGTGGTTGTGCAGGAGTGTGTATGTGTGTTCTGCCTGTTCATTAACTTGTGGGTGTGTCTGAGTGCGTGTGCACTTGTGACCCTTGATTCATAATTTTGGCAGCTTGCAGGAAAATCCCACAGAAAACAGGAACATGATGTACACTTATCCATCTGCCAAGTATAAACCACTCAAGCTCTATCATTTCTGTTTGTGTGTGTGTGTGTGTGTGTGTGCGATGGTCCAGATATCACCACCTCCTACGCGTGTGATTGAGGGGAACCTCAAATCTCCATGAGGACTGCAGGCACTGCCAACGCTTACACAAACACACAAACACACATACACACATAGACAGACCAGCAAACACACACTCACACACACACTTCCTGTTTGACAAACAGTAAGAGAGTGCATATCTTTCATTAGTGGATCCAAACTTTTCCGAGAGCCTCCCTGTTGGGGATCCACCCAGAGAGGCCTCCCTGTTGGGGATCCACCCAGAGAGGCCTCCCTGTTGGGGATCCACCCAGAGAGGCCTCCCATGTTGGGGATCCACCCAGAGAGGCCTCCCTGTTGGGGATCCACCCAGAGAGGCCTCCCTGTTGGGGATCCACCCAGAGAGGCCTCCCTGTTGGGGATCCACCCAGAGAGGCCTCCCTGTTGGGGATCCACCCAGAGAGGCCTCCCTGTTGGGGATCCACCCAGAGAGGCCTCCCTGTTGGGGATCCACCCAGAGAGGCCTCCCTGTTGGGGATCCACCCAGAGAGGCCTCCCTGTTGGGGATCCACCCAGAGAGGCCTCCCTGTTGGGGATCCACCCAGAGAGGCCTCCCTGTTGGGGATCCACCCAGAGAGGCCTCCCTGTTGGGGATCCACCCAGAGAGGCCTCCCTGTTGGGGATCCACCCAGAGAGGCCGAGCCGTCACATGGGTGTTTCCTGGAACGCACAAACCAGTCAAACATAAAGATGACGTGCATTTAAGCTTTCACTAAACTGAGACAAACAGCACAGCACTTTAAACATGCTTCAGTGTTGATACCCTGTGGAAACGGAGAACAGGATGCGTGTTGGGTGACGGTACCCGAGGCAGGGAGAGGCTGGTGGAGGAGCACACGAGTGACCAGCCTCTCCCTGCGAGGTAGACCAGAGGAGAGGAGGGGAAGTAGGGAGATCAAAGAAGACAGAGTGCAGTGTGGAGAGACCAGGTGACCCTCTGGGTCCTGCAGTGTGGAGAGACCAGATGACTCTCTGGGCCCTGCAGTGTGGAGAGACCAGATGACTCTCTGGGCCCTGCAGTGTGGAGAGGACCAGATGACTCTCTGGGCCCTGCAGTGTGGAGAGACCAGGTGACCCTCTGGGCCCTGCAGTGAGGAGAGAGACCAGGTGACTCTCTGGGTCCTGCAGTGTGGAGAGACCAGGTGACCCTCTGGGCCCTGCAGTGTGGACAGACCAGGTGACCCTCTGGGCCCTGCAGTGTGGAGAGACCAGGTGACTCTCTGGGTCCTGCAGTGTGGAGAGACCAGGTGACCCTCTGGGCCCTGCAGTGTGGAGAGACCAGGTGACTCTCTGGGTCCTGCAGTGTGGAGAGACCAGGTGACCCTCTGGGCCCTGCAGTGTGGAGAGACCAGGTGACCCTCTGGGTCCTGCAGTGTGGACAGACCAGGTGACCCTCTGGGCCCTGCAGTGTGGAGAGACCAGGTGACCCTCTGGGCCCTGCAGTGTGGAGAGACCAGGTGACCCTCTGGGCCCTGCAGTGAGGAGAGACACACAGAGAGACCAGGTGACCCTCTGGGCCCTGCAGTGTGGAGAGACCAGGTGACCCTCTGGGCCCTGCAGTGAGGAGAGACACACAGAGAGACCAGGTGACCCTCTGGGTCCTGCAGTGAGGAGAGACACACAGAGAGACCAGGTGACCCTCTGGGCCCTGCAGTGTGGAGAGACCAGGTGACCCTCTGGGCCCTGCAGTGAGGAGAGACACAAGAGAGACCAGGTGACCCTCTGGGCCCTGCAGTGTGGAGAGACCAGGTGACCCTCTGGGCCCTGCAGTGAGGAGAGACACACAGAGAGACCAGGTGACCCTCTGGGTCCTGCAGTGAGGAGAGACACACAGAGAGACCAGGTGACCCTCTGGGCCCTGCAGTGTGGAGAGACCAGGTGACCCTCTGGGCCCTGCAGTGAGGAGAGACCAGGTGACCCTCTGGGCCTGCAGTGAGGACAGACCAGGTGACCCTCTGGGTCCTGCAGTGTGGAGAGACCAGGTGACCCTCTGGGCCCTGCAGTGAGGAGAGACCAGGTGACCCTCTGGGTCCTGCAGTGTGGAGAGACAGGGACCACTGGCCGAGTGGGAGAGACCAGGTGACCCTCTGGGTCCTGCAGTGAGGAGAGACACAGAGAGACCAGGTGACCCTCTGGGCCCTGCAGTGTGGAGAGACCAGGTGACCCTCTGGGCCCTGCAGTGGGAGACACGAGACCAGGTGACCCTCTGGGCCCTGCAGTGTGGAGAGACCAGATGACTCTCTGGGTCCTGCAGTGTGGAGAGAGATGGCAGGAGAGTTC
>CM042871.1:20092206-20094706 GCA_023658055.1 Thaleichthys pacificus | reverse complement strand
GAGCTCAGCTGGAGCGGGCCCAGCTAGGGCTCAGTCCAGCCCCTGGGAGGCACACCCTGGCTGGGCACGACTCAGCAGAGGAGCCCCTGGGCACATGGAGGTCTGACTCTTTAGGAACTGTTGTGCCTGTGGAAAAGGCTGGGGTGAGCTCGTTAGATAAGCCACGGTGGAAAGGTCTTAACGGTTTAATTGGATATTGATCGTAGTGACCAAACCTAACTTAGCCTACAGAGAACAATGTCTATGCCTATGATCTTGTTACGCTAACTCCCCTAAAGAATCACAATCACTGTTTGAGGCTGACACTAAACTCCCCTTCGTAAATTACGTTTTAAATAACCAGGCTTTTGTGTCTAGGGTTATAACTGATCAACATCGTTTCACATCTCGCTACTTTTGGCGTCACTTGCTTTATCCAGGAAACGGGGCGTGGCCATTCCCGAATAAGTGTCATGCATATTCATGATTGCCTTCTGCTATTGGTTACAGCTCCGAGTAAAGGCGGAGCTCCTGCTACACAAACCAGACAGCTCGCTCTCAACAAGATCATACAGAGCAGCAACCGTCATTATCAGACAACCTACTCTCTTATCTTTCAAAAAAACAATTTTTGTTCGTCAACATCTCTTAATATTTGTTTAACATTGTGCGCGCCTTGCACGTAGTTCTTCATTGTCATTAGCTTACTTCTTGAGTGGTTTCTCGGCTCTCGTGCTATCTTGTTCTGAAGCAGTAATGGATTTGGTGTGGCTCGTGAGTCTGGCTGTCAGCTTGGGAGCTGGACTCGCTGCTACAGAACGACACAGCGTCTTCTGGAACAGTACTAACCCAAAGTAAGTTTCTATTCGTTTGTATACGTGTGTGTGTGTGTGCGTGTGTGTGTGTGTGTGTGCGTGTGTGTGTGTGTGTGTGTGTGCGTGCGTGTGCGTATAGACCCTAGACAGTGTGTGAGTGATTGTTCTACTACTGTAAGTGACGAGCATATTCAGTCTCTGCAGGATACCCAGTGAGTTAGTGTTAGAGGGAGATTTGGTTATGTTTCTGTCAGAGGTTAGGCTTGGCAGAACTAACCTAGCTTTGTGAGACATTTGTTTATTGTTTTCTGCTTAATTTCTTCAATCTGTTCCCCCACGAGTTTCGCGCAACTTTGGGCTACCGTTTCTGCAGTTGCCTGCGATGTTGAAGAGGCTTTTGTTTAGACTATAGCTTGTGGCCAAACCTCTTACTTAAATTGTCTAATTTGTCTAATCATCTCCTATCCCTGATACGTTTTCAATTTGGTATCCGATGTCAGCCTTAACCCGGTAACAGGATTGTAATTACGGTACTGGGCACGCGGATGTAAAAAGAGACGAAGTGTAAAATAGGGAGCGAATACCGAGACGGTCTGATAGACAGACAGAATCAACCCTATATTTAACCGCAATAGTCAGACACACACTCATAGTAATAAATAGCCTAACTCACTCAGCCAGTGTGTGTGTGGCTGTGTGTGGCTGTGTGTGTGATGTACAATGCTGATCACTTGTTTTGGGGTCAGAGCCGTAATGTAACCCGACCACTCCGCTGGATCGATGGGGGCTTGACAGGCGCGCGCAGGCTCTGCGGGATTTATTGAGCTTTTTAGCGCGGAACTAAAGGAAATTGAACCGTATTATTTTATACAGCAGCAAGGAATTGTGAGGGTCATCCTATAAGCCGGGAGTGGCCTGTATGTCGATGAGATGCGTCGAAACCATTATGTCCCTTCACTACTTGACTTGATTAAGTTACCCATTTGGGCCCCAGTAATTGACCTTTTCCAACGAAGACAGACTAATAAGATTTCCACAACAGGAAACACAGACCTGTTGTAATAATTGTCTACGTGACGCTGTGTTGGAAAGTTTTGTCTAAGGTCAAGTCATACTTAGTCATGTTTGTGAGTCGGTGACTCAACTCTGACGGTGTGGTGCGCGTGTGTACCTGTCCCAAGCAGCGCGAGTCTGAGGTTTTGCTCGAGACGGTCTGAGTTAAAGAACACTTCTTCCGCAGTTAAAGAGACGAATGCGGGGGAAAGGTGAACTGTAAGTGAAATTCAAAGGAGACTTAAAATACAAATTGGAGCTTATGATTTTTGGTCTAGTATGAATAACAAACACTTCAAAATCTGAAAATTGACAACACACTTAAACAAATAGATTGAGAGATGGTTATCTGGCTCCAAATCAGATGTTTGTTCTGTGGCTCTGCGACACTAAGCTGACCATGCAGTAGTCTTCATGCCCTCTCAGATCTGGGTTGTATAACCACAACAAGAAACATCATAACGCAACACTAATCCCCTCCATGGCAGGCCACACATAGACACACTAACACAACCAGACAGAGACATGGTCTGTTGTGTAGGTCCACTAACATGTACAGACAGAGACACACACACACACACACACACACACACACACACACACACACACACACACACACACACACACACACACACACATACACACACACACAC
>CM042871.1:20044706-20089706 GCA_023658055.1 Thaleichthys pacificus | reverse complement strand
CATGTCGAGTCATCTTCTATGTGATGGTCCAGAAGGATGAAGGAGACATAACCTACATTGGAACAATCAGTGAAGGCAGCTTAATGTAAGGTTACCATCATTGGGCTGTTTTGCTGACATAACAGCCCTCCTCACATAAAAAACACACAGATGTTGCACCCATCTCTTAATTCACCCGCCCCCCCCCCCCCCGACTCGACCCCCCCCAGTTCCTCCTCTTGCCTCCTTATCTTCTCCTTCATAGAGTTAAAGGGACAGAATGACACGCTGTCCACTCTCAGATCGCCTACTGTAGGATGGTC
Source organism: Thaleichthys pacificus (assembly GCA_023658055.1). Taxonomy (NCBI): domain Eukaryota; kingdom Metazoa; phylum Chordata; class Actinopteri; order Osmeriformes; family Osmeridae; genus Thaleichthys; species Thaleichthys pacificus. Next base: position 20,089,404 of record CM042871.1, on the reverse strand, counting down.
TCAGGCACTGTGCTGACTCACTGCAACACACTGGCACGGGACACATTTAGCACATCTTTATAACCCTTGTGCTGGTATATCACACTCACACACACACACACACACACACACACACACACACACACACGCACACTGTCCCCCAGTGGGATGCATTTCAAACCAACCCTTTGCAAAAACAGCATTGTCTTTGCTATTCATCCGAGGTCTTGTGTAAGGGAGAGAGATGGAGGGAGAGAGATGGAGGGAGGGAGGGAGAGGGGAGGAGAGAGATGGAGGGAGGGAGAGAGAGGAGAACGGAGAGGAGAGAGATGAAGGGAGGGAGAGGGGAGAGCATAACAAAGAGGGCAACCAGAGAGGGGGGGATGGGTAGAGGGTGAAAGAGAGTAAGCAAGAGAAAGGGGTTTGTGTTAAGAAATTAGCCAGGATAAAGAGCTCCGGTATATTATGTCAGCTTTAAGAGAGAGGGCAGAATGGAGGAGGGGTGTGGACGGAGGGAGAGGGGGATGGGCTGAGGGAGGGAGGATAAAGGAAAAGACAGACAGAGGGAGGAGAGGCAGGACAGTGATGGATGAAAGGAGGGCTGAGATCTGGGCCTGAATGAGAGTTTCGGTGGTGTCAATGTTTTTTTAAAAGCTCTCAACCTTTTCTCAAAAGCTGTCCTCATAAAAATCTCCCTCTCGCCTCCTACTTCTCCCTCTTTGCCCCTCTTCCTCTCTCTTTGCCCCTCTTCCTCTCTCTTTGCCCCTCTTCCTCTCTCACACACCACTAGAATATTCAACGCTGGTAGCAAGTGGTGTTGACAGCTATAATCCAGGTTGCAACAAAGAAGTTCAAACACCTAGACAGACCACTGCCTGGAGGAGGCTGGTGTTGTCCCCGGCCTGTACCCACCCCAGGCTGGTGTTGTCCCCGGCCTGTACCCACCCCAGGCTGGTGTTGTCCCCGGCCTGTACCCACCCCAGGCTGGTGGGAGGTCAGAGACCAGAGAGGCTGTCCTAGCCAGCCCCTGGTGGTCCATCTCTTCTAGTGTGGTTAGTGAGTAGAGCTGTGTGGAGAGTGATCCTTGGTCCCTACTGACCTGCACCCCACCATGAGACAGCAGGTGGACATGGAACAACACAAACGCTGTGTGTGAGAGTGTGTGTGTGAGAGTGTGTGTGTGAGAGTGTGTGTGTGAGAGTGTGTGTGTGAGAGTGTGTGTGTAAGTGAACTGACAGGTTTTATGACCACACGATGTGTGAACCAACTACAAACGTCTTGTCATGACATTCCTGTGTTAGTGTGTGTGTGTGTGTGTGTGTGAGTCGGCTACCTAGTACCTAGTAGCACTTGGTAGGAGTGTACATCTGTTTTGTGTTTCCGTGCTGACTGGTGTGTTTGTGTGTGTGTGTAGTAAGACTGCTGAGTCAGGGGAGGGGGTGCGAGGGTGGTCACCCTCAAGTCTCTTCCTGACCTCACTGAGATTCTCTTCAGTTAGATCTGGGGTTAGATCTGGGGTTAGATCTGGGGCTGGACCTGGGGCTGGACCTGGGGAGATCTGGGGTTAGATCTGGGGTTAGATTCTGGGGTTAGATCTGGGGTTAGATCTGGGGCTGGACCTGGGGAGATCTGGGGTAGATCTGGGGCTGGACCTGGGGAGATCTGGGGTTAGATCTGGGGTTAGATCTGGGGTTAGATCTGGGGGCTGGACCTGGGGCTGGACCTGGGGAGATCTGGGGTTAGATCTGGGGTTAGATCTGGGGTTAGATCTGGGGTTAGATCTGGGGTTAGATCTGGGGTTAGATCTGGGGTTAGATCTGGGGCTGGACCTGGGCTGGACCTGGGGTTGGGTTAGGTTTGGACCTGGGGCTGGACCTGGGGTTGGACCTGGGGTTACTGGGGTTGGGGGTTCAAGAGAGACCAGGAGAGGACAGATGAGAGGCAGAAAGTGTTGGAAAGGAAGAAAGATGAAATCACCTTCAGCCCTGTCTGTTTACTGTCCATAGACCTCATTACACACACACACACACACACACACACACACACACACACACACACACACACACACACACACACACAGAGGCTCCAGTCAGCTTTGATAAACAGATGTGCTCTTCGTGCCGTAGGCGTGGGACGCCCTGAATTCAGGTCTTCAGAGAACCTCTCTCTCTCACACACACACACACACACACCACACACACACACACACACACACACACACACACACACACACACACACACACACACACACACACACACACACACACACACACACACACACACACAACACACAACACACACACACACACACACACACACAACACACACACACACACACACACACACACACACACACACACAACACACACACACACACACACACACACCACGGTCATTCACAGACATGTAGCTCTCACATTCATGTGAGTTTCACTCTCCCGAGAACTGTCAGTCAGAGGGACGAACGAGGAAGAGAGAGAAAGACGAGAGACACCAGAGAACTCTGATGAAAGAGAACGGGGGAGGAAAAGACAGAGCAAGAAGAATATGGAAAGCGAGGGAGGAGAAAGAGAGAGTGTTTGTGTTCCAGTTCTGAGGCTCCGGCCTCTGTGGTGTCACAGAGCTGTATCAAGCACACACATGGATCCCGTCAAATTACCAAATAATCCCTCTAAATAATTTACAAGTCAAAAGATTTGTCTTAAAATCACAGCTGGGAGAAGTGTGTGTGTGAGGAGGGGTGTGTGGGAGGGGGGGGGGGGGGGGGGGTGGGAGGAGGGGTCTGTCGGCCTCAGGCAAATACGAGGGGGGTAATCACCCCCCCTCTCCTCCTCCTTTAGGGAACACACTGGCCCCAGACCCCTAACAGCTTTTAATTACACGGAGGAGGAGGGAGCAGGAGGAGGAGGGAGAGAGACTAAACGGGTTTCTAAAAGTCTTGATGGTGTCTTGTGTTTGGGATTAGCAACAAGAGAATCAGTTCTGTGGGCTTTACGACAGGCGCAGGCTTTAATGGGGTGAAGCGGTTAGCCGCTGACAAGGAGAGAGTGTGGGAATGAAGTGAATCCATTTAGAAGAAAAGCAGTCTCTCTTCAGACAGAAGCACTTGAGCCTCCTTGTGCAGCCCTGTTATTAAGAGTCAAAAGAAAGAAACCCCAAAAGAAGAAGAAGAAACAAGCCAAGATTGCAGGTTGTTTGTTCCAGTTGAGCTCTCGACAGATCAGTGTTTTCCTCAATAACTGTCAGATACTAACTGTCCCGCCTCCACTCTCACAACAGTCTGCAGGCTTAGCTGAGGATACACACCTTGTTTGAAAGGGCATTGATTCTAGTTGGAGTGAGACGGGAGCTAACAAACACTGAGCAGGGCTCCGATAACAATGCATGCTGAGACAGGCCGGATAACACCAGCTGACACACACACACACACTCTCACACACAGCACACACACACTCTCACACATAGCGAGGAGGGGCCTGTGTTGTGAGCCCGTCATGGAGACAGTGAGTCTGAGGCCTAACAAGAGGCCCTGACTGGAGCCTCATCTAGACAGAGCCATCAGTGACACCTCCTGACCCCACGCTTTGATGCTGGGGCACACACACATGCAAACACACACACATCATCACAGTAAAACACTTACAACTTGCCCTTTCTCCAACACACACACATGTATACACACACACATGTACACACTTGCTCTCTCTGTCCAGGGACAGAGTTTATAGATAAAAGCTCATTAACCCTGCAATGTAATCAGTGTGATATGCTAATGTCTGCGTCTGAGCTGAACAGACATGTGGGCTGAGCCACACTAGGAGTAGCCTGCCAGACACACACACACACACCGCCTGCCAGACACACACACCGCCTGCCAGACACACACCGCCTGCCAGACACACACACACCATTTGACCTAACTAACAGCTTAAACCTGAATGTCAATTATGTTTGATTACAAAATACAGAAATATCCTCTTTTTAGAACACACTTTGTTTGCCTGATTAGCAATCGAGAGGCAAGCACAGTGAGAGAGAGAGAGACAGAGAGAGAGGGAGAGACACACACACAGTGAGAGAGAGAGAGAGAGAGAGACACACAGAAGGAAGAGAGAAGGCTTAACCAGAGCCATAAAAAGCAAAGAGGTGTCTAGATGAAGAGACAGTCTGACTGTCTCTCTCTCCCCCTGTCTCTCTCTCCCCCTGTCTCTCTCTCCCCGTCTCTCTCTCCCCCTGTCTCTCTCTGCCCCTGTCTCTCTCTCCCCCTGTCTCTCTCTGCCCCTCTCTCTCTCCCCCTGTCTCTCTCTCCCCCTGTCTCTCCCTTTGATTGGAGAGAGAAGGGAGAGAGAGGGTGAAAAGACACCCACGACAAACCAACAGGTGATGAAGGGACAGACAGAAGGAAGAGAGGGGGACGAGCGAGAACAGCCATACATGCAGTGAGCCAGATGGATGGAAAGACTGAAAGGATTTGTTTAGGGCAGAATGACTTCACAGTCTACTAGGCCGTGAGAAGAAGACAAGTGAGACTCTATTTAGTATGAAAGCAAGTAACCAGCCAGGCTGAATCACAACGACAACAACAGGTGATCTGATGGAAAGAACGAGAGAGAGAGAGAGAGAGATGTAGGGATGGGCCAGACTGAAAGAGGGTGGAACAGAGAGTGATGAAGGGCTTGCGTGCAGGTGTGTTATAGGGTTGTTGTTTTGTCCTATCAAAACAGAGTCAACTGGTCCGTCTTGCCTGGTTAGCGTCTAATTCTGCCTGTTTACTGACAGGTTAGCATGAGGCGTCCTTCAGAGCGCTCGCACGCGCTCACTGTTACCGCTGAGTCACTGGCAGCTCTGACGTGTTTTGGAGTATGGCTCGTGTGCCCACTCACGTGTGTGTGTGTTTGCCGTTGTTATGCGTGTGAGTCCGTGTGTTTCAGCCTGCGTTGCCACGGCGGCCAGGTGTGCCACCAAGTGTGAACATGACAGCCAAGCTCAGGCTGCTCCTGCTGTCCCCTCAAATCTGGGTTGGCAGCTTTTGGCAAACCTGTACAGCCTTTAGCTAACCAAGTATCTCTCTCCCCCCTCTCTCTCTATCTCTCTCTGTCTATCTCTCTCCCTCTCTCTCTTTAAAGCTTCCTGTGGGACGACTACACAGTGGACGTGCGTATCAACGACTACCTGGACATCATCTGCCCCCACTACACCCGCGGCGAGCTGCCTTCCCAGGAGGCCGAGCGCTACGTCCTGTACATGGTGGAGCGTGAGGACTACGAGGTGTGCAAGCCTCACTCCTTCGACCAGCTGCGCTGGGAGTGTTCCCGCCCCTTCGCCGCTCACGCACCCGAGAGGTTCTCCGAGAAGTTCCAGCGCTTCACCCCCTTCACCCTGGGCAAGGAGTTCCTGCAGGGCGAGAGCTACTACTACATCTGTAAGCATGACCGCTGCTTCCCCAGGCCGACCCACGTCACTATGACAACATGATACACTGACAACATACACTGACCCATACAATGGCCATTGAACTGGCTGAAACAATTCCAGGTTCAACCAGTTGGTTCCAAAACATGTTGGAACGAGTTCCATCAGTGACATAGAACGTCATAAACAAAGTCTGAGTTGTGACTAATGTCTACGCAGCATCGTGTGTGTAATGACATCACCACTGTTGCTGCTTCTGGTCCTTAGTACACCAGTAATGACACACCCTCAGAAGCAGGTGAACAGACTGAATCACCATGTTGTGAATCTCGATGGGTGTATTCAATCTCTCTCTCTCTCTCCCTCTCCCTCTCTCCCTCCAGCTAAGCCGCTGCACCACCATGGGCAGGAGTGTCTGAGGCTGAAGGTGGATGTAGTGGGACATCACGGTAAGCTGCCCTCTTCTCTGTGGTGACATGGGCTGGGGTCAGAGGTCAGGGGTCGGGGGTCGGGTGGCTCTGCTTAGCTCGAACTGGTGACGGCGCTGATGTTGTCTTCCCTTCTTCCCAGCAGGCTCTGCAAAGACCAAGGCAGACAGAGGGAAGGTGGAGGAGATGGAGAAAGCGATGGATGGAGGGAAAGGAAAGGTTGGCGCCACAGGAGGAGTTCACAACCCATCCAACAGGTTACCAGCAGGTGTGTGTCACCGTCCAGCTCACCTCCACATGCCACACAGACCGTGTTTACAGACACCTTACAACAATCATTTCAACAGTCTTTATTTCTGGAGGGAACATTCCAACAGCATCAGACACATAACCCTGACTTAACCTTCTGGAATGGAGAGTGACGCATGTTCCACTGGCTCTGTTTGTATTCGGGAGGGATAAAAAAGGCAGCACATTTGAACCCTCTCTCCCTCTCTCTCTCTCTCTCCCTCTCTCTCCCTCCCTCTCTCCAGATGACCCTGCTGCCATGGAGCCTAACGTCCAGAGGAGCGTGGGCAGTGCAGGAGTCCAGCTTGTCTCCGTCTCCCTCTCCTTCACCATGATCCCTGTGTTACTAGCCCTGCTCCTGAGCCTGACCCTGAGCCTGCACTGAGCCAGAGCCAGGACACCCCACCCTGCCCCCCAGAGACTATCCTCCCAGTGTTGGGCCCACCCCACCCTGCCCCCAGAGACTATCCTCCCAGTGTTGGGCCCACCCTGCCCCTGCCCCCCAGAGACTATCCTCCCAGTGCTGGTCATTGGTGTATTAAAGAGAATACTTTTTTTATAAAGATTTTTTTATATGAGCATGGACAGAGCTGCCAGTGTGTGTGTGTGTGTGTGTGTGCGCAGGCGGTTGGAACGTAGACCGTTTCCAAGACGAGGATCTTCAAGAGTATTTTTTGGGATGATAGTTTTTCTGCTCTGTCGCAGAAGGTTCTTTTCTAAATTAACTATAATGGCTTTTTTCTCCATTTCTTTTTCTTCTCCATCCATCTCGTCTGATTAGACTAAAAGCTGTTGAATTGAACACTGACCCTCTTTGACACAAAACTGGAAGTGCAACTAGTATAACTGGAAAAGTGATCATTTATGTAACCAGAATTTACAGAACTGACAAAGGGATTCTTTTCATCCTGAACTCAACTCACGTATTCCATAAACCTTTAGAACAAGGATGTTTTGTTTTTCTTAGAGGCACTGATTGTCTCCTTGTTAGTTCTCCTCTACGTGTACAGGCGTTTGGTGTTATATGTATTCATGTCGAAAATGTATTTGTTATCACTGAGTTATGAAGACAGGTTGTTGTTGTAGATTAGGACTCTGATATAAGGAAACACTTTGTTCAGTTTTGACTGTCGAACCTCCCACACACGGACAGCTACACATGCTGCAACAACACACACGTATCCTCTCCGTTCTATATCAATATCAGGAGAAACACATCACCTGACATCACTTTAGATGACGTAGCAGTTTTCAACAAGCTAATTGTAATTGTTTTTTGTTGTTTTTGCTTGTGTACAAACACCATGTTCAATAGAGGAGTTTAACAGCAAAGAGGTTTAACTAAGAGACAGATAAGCAAGAGGAGAGACAGACATGGGGACTGTTTAGACTTGTCCAGTTTTGGAGTGGTGCTTCTAAACTATTGTGCCCATACACCCTCTCACATATCCCAATATCAACATAGTAGCACGGTACACTGGTATTTATGGTCATGTTTACAAGAATTGCTCAGTACAAATCTCATTCACGCACAAACAAACACATTCATACACATAGCCTATGTTTGTCATACAAGAACATAACTGAAGGAACTCTCCTGAACACACACACAGTCTACACACACTGTCTACACACACAGTCTACACACACAGTCTACACACAATTTATTCTTGTTTTGGTTTCTTGTTCTCATTTTGTGTTTTTTGTTGTTATATATGTTTTTTATGTAAAAATGTGTACAGAGAGAAAAGTATATAAAAATAACTGCATTTGTTTAAAATGTGAAAACCCTTGTGAAATAAAATGATTTGGTGAAAATACACACGGTTTTATCTTTTGAAGTCTCACATTGACAGACACGTGGTGAAGACGAAGGTTGTAAATCAAATGTTTTCTTAGGCTCCATAAGCAGCTAGCATTGAAAAATGCTGCTGCAACAATCCTGTTTTCAAGAGAAGATTTGGTAGTTGACACTGTCCCTCTGCAAACTTATCCATCTGCCCTCTGAGGAAATCTCGCCCTCTCTCCAACTGACACTCTCAGGTCTTCCCCCTCCTCCCTTTACTCATTCCCTCACTTCTTTCTTTCATCCTGGGCCGGGCGGTTTGCCCTGGCCTGGACTTCACAGCCTGTTGGCCAAACAGGGGGGAGAAAGAGAGAGAGAGAGGGGAGAGAGAGAGGAGAGAGAAGCCTGAGAAGACCCTGAAAACAAACTGACACTCTGGTGTGAGACGGTCACTCGAACACGCTCTCTCCAACCTCACGCTCTCTCCAACCTCACGCTCTCTCCAACCTCACACTCTCTCCTTCACTTGTTCTTTCTTCTGCCTCTCTCTCTTTTCTCTGTCCTCCCCCTCAGCGCCTCGCTGCTCTCTGAAGCAGCCTGGTCCTGGCCACAGCTCAGGGCGCTGAGATCTCCTTCTGCTTAACAGAGGAACACAGTACTTGGAAATGGAGACTGTGGGATTAATGTTGGATATGTTGTTTGGAGTGCAAGGCCGGCCCGACCCAATAAATAAACTAAACATTTGTTTAATGCCCCGCGATTGGTTCGGGCCCTCCCCCCCAAAAAAACATTGGAAACATTTTTGTCAATCAATGGGCTCCATACCCAATGTTATTTAGGGCCCCCAAAACCCTAGGGCCTGCCCAGCAGAGAAGCCTAAAACTGAGTAGATGAAAGCGGAGCAGAGTACAATAGAGTATAGTAGAGTATAGTAGAGTATAGTAGAGTATAGTAGAGTACAATAGAGTACAGTAGAGTATAGTAGAGTCCTTCTCAAGTAATCATCAATGATGCAAACTTTTTTTTTTTGTCAAAAACTATTTTTCAACAATTCGAAACTTTACTTTAGAAATCTTTTTTCACAAAATGTTTTTAAAAACCTTTCCAAAATTTTTTTGGGAAATCTGCCACCAGTCTAGTATTTTATAACCTGGCCTTAATTCAACGTGCGATTTGTTCTCCCTTTAAAGACACATAAACATATTTCCCTTGTTTGAAACAAACATAAAACATACATGACAGATACATACAAACAAACATAAAGCAAACATAACAGATAGACAAACAAGGTCACGTCTGACCTAGAGGTCCCAGACACAGGGACTTTCTTCCACCACTAGTTGGAATCGAACAATAACAAGCTGTAGTAATGTCATCTACCACCAGTCAGACCAGACAAGATACAACTGCTATAATACAATCCATCACCAGTCAGAGCCCAGCAACCAAGAGCACCCCACTGCCACCAGTCAACGCCAATCACAGAAATAATTGTAATTGCTCATACCTGTTTCTGGTTGGAGTCGTGGGTAGAGTCTTGACATTCCATACACATCAGTATGGAGAGAGAGAGAGAGAGAGAGAGAGAGAGAGAGAGGGAGATAAATAATTGTAATTGCTCATACCTGTTGCTGGTTGGAGTCGTGGGTAGAGTCTTGACATTCCGTGTGTGTGTGTGTGTGAGAGAGAGAGAGAGAGAGAGAGAGAGAGAGAGAGAGAGAGAGAGAGAGAGAGAGAGAGAGAGAGAGGGGGAGAGAGAGAGAGGGAGAATGAGAGAGAGAGAGAGAGAGAGGGAGAGGGAGAGGGAGAATGTGTGTGTGTGTTAAAGATGCACTCTGCTCGAACCTCGGCATAGTACACCCAAACCATCAAACAACGTGAGAGAGAGTGAGAGTGAGAGAGAGAGAGAGAGAGAGAGGATGCGCTCTGCTCGAACCTCGGCACAGCACACCCAAACCATCAAACAACGCAAGAGAGATAGAGAGTGAGAGAGAGAGAGAGAATGTGTGAGTATGTGCAGGATGCGCTCTGCTCGAACCTCGGCACAGCACACCCAAACCATCAAACAACGCAAGAGAGAGAGAGAGTGAGAGTGAGAGAGAGAGAATGTGTGAGTATGTGCAGGATGCGCTCTGCTCGAACCTCGGCACAGCACACCCAAACCATCAAACAACGCAAGAGAGAGAGAGAGTGAGAGTGAGAGAGAGAGAATGTGTGAGTATGTGCAGGATGCGCTCTGCTCGAACCTCGGCACAGCACACCCAAACCATCAAACAACGCAAGAGAGATAGAGAGAGAGAGAAAGAGAGAGAGAGAGTGAGAGTGAGAGAGAGAGAATGTGTGTATGTGCAGGATGCGCTCTTCTCGAACCTCGGCATAGCACACCCAAACCATCAAACAACGCAAGAGAGATAGAGAGAGAGAGAAAGAGAGAGAGTGAGAGTGAGAGAGAGAGAATGTGTGTATGTGCAGGATGCGCTCTGCTCGAACCTCGGCATAGCACACCCAAACCATCAAACAACGCAAGAGAGATAGAGAGTGAGAGAGAGAGAGAGAGAGAATGTGTGAGTATGTGCAGGATGCGCTCTGCTCGAACCTCGGCACAGCACACCCAAACCATCAAACAACGCAAGAGAGATAGAGAGTGAGAGAGAGAGAGAGAGAGAGAGAGAGAATGTGTGAGTATGTGCAGGATGCGCTCTGCTCGAACCTCGGCACAGCACACCCAAACCATCAAACAACGCAATAGAGATAGAGAGAGAGAGAAAGAGAGAGAGAGAGAGAGTGAGAGAATGTGTGTATGTGCAGGATGCGCTCTGCTCGAACCTCGGCATAGCACACCCAAACCATCAAACAACGCAAGAGAGATAGAGAGTGAGAGAGAGAGGATGTGCTCTGCTCGAACCTCGGCACAGCACACCCAAACCATCAAACAACGCAAGAGAGATAGAGAGTGAGAGAAGAGAGAGAGAGAGAGAGAGAGAGTGAGAGTGGGAGAGAGAGAATGTGTGTGTGAAAGATGCACTCTGCTCGAACCTCGGCATAGTACACCCAACAACGCAAGAGAGATAGAGAGAGTGAGTGATAGAGAGAGAGAGAGGAAAGAAAGAGAGAGAATGAGCTTTGCCACTCATCACCACTCCACCCATAATATTATACAGTCTATCAGAAACGGCCAGGCAATGTCCCGTCCATGACTGCCAGACCATTCCCCCCCATCTCACAACTTTTACTTTAATGACTGCCAGGTCGCACCCCGCTCCTTCATGGTGCTGGAGAGAGCAACGTCTTTCCAACACTCCATGTTAGAGACCAGCCAGGTCGCACCCCGTCTTAAATCTAAAGAGAACCCTGTCTCACAAATCTCAAGAGACCCAGTCTCATAAATCTAAAAGAGACCCAGTCTCATAAATGTAAAAAGAATGTAAAGAGACCCAGTCTCACAAATCTAGCGAGAGAGCCCCGTCTCTCACTACAATGTATCATTGAGTTTGCATCAACGTTTAACATTTATCTGACTCCAATGTGGTTCAAACAGTGCAGCCCACAGTCACAGTTCTAACAGCAGTTTACAGACACTCACTCCTAAAGCTACAGGGTCCTAAGCTATGCAGATTTCGTTTAAACAGGCTCTGCTTACCTTTTTTTTATATGGGCCCAAGTGAGTGTCAGTGAACCACCGCTGTCCTGCTCCTGCCGGCTTGCCGGGGTCCCCTTCTCAGGGACCTCTCGTCCAGATCTCTCCCCCAGACACGTCGGAGGTCACCAATTGTTAAGGATAGTGTAACTGGGTAGTGGAGAATAATACAAGGTTAAGTATCGGACCAAGTTATTTGTAGTTTAATGTAAGTAATGATGCAATCACAAGATACACAATGAAAACAACACACCAAGATGTTCGTAGTCTAGTACAATGAATCAGTCGATGATGCAACAGCAGTCCCACAGTCTCAGACTCAGAATAGAACAAACGAAGGCCTTCGTTGAGAAAGTGGTCGTGAAGGGGTGAGGCAGACCAGGCCAGGGTCGATGATGTATGGGGGAAGGTGGGGCAGGGTCTCCAAGGGGAAGGGGTAGATCATCCAGTGTGAAAAGGGGGGGGGGGGGGGGGACAGGGTCTCCAAGGGAATGCAGGTGGGGCAGGTGGGGCAGGGTCTCCAAGGGAATGTGCTCTCAGAACAGAGTATATCCAAAGGTGGTCAGACCGGCTGATCTGACCCGTCCTTAAGCAGAGAAGAGTTACTGTCCCAACATTACCTTATCTCCCAAGTTGACACTTTTACTCCCAAGCGCTGAGAGGCCCTATTGTGCTCACTGCGGTCCCTGAGCATCACAAACTCGCCTCCCAAAACAGTTTGCCTGACATCGGCATTCTTGCCCACACACCGAAGTTACAATTTAGCATGATCTTACTTTACACAGATACATTTCAGCACGACCTTACTTGCACAGAAAGCATCCTGTTGCATGATCTCATATGTTCTTTATTAAATCAATTGATCACAATTGGATACATGTTTTAGTATAGAGCATTACATAATATATGTGTATATATGTATATAAGGTAGTGATTGGTATAGCAGCATTGATTAGCAGTATAGTTATCATTCCTTCACAGTAGTAGTTGTGTTGTGGTGCTCTTAGTCTTTTAATGAGACGAGTTGACTGAATAGCTTGTCCTGTGTCTCCACTAATCAGCTAATAACAATCACCTGTGTAATAGACTGAGTGGCGCTTGTTTGTGTGGTTGCCACGGTGATGGTGCAGCTATGAATGCTAACGCGCTGAGGGCAGAGAATAACAGAAATTTTGCTAGAATCCACACCTCAAACAAGTTAACCTAGACGCAAAACTATACTTCCAATCCAAAAAATAAGGATATTTTCCGAGACCCAAGACTCTGCCGAAACCAGAGATGTCCTTTATATTTCTGTGCGGTCAGAAATACGACTCTACCGGCAGTTTCAAAATCTTGTTCTTTTTGCTTTCTCTGACGATTTTGTCACCAGATTTGCATTGGTCTCTATGGGGCGAGAGTTGGACTTTGTCTCGCTTTCGTGGGGCTCTGAACAAATGTGTACGTCTGTTGGATTCAACAGACAACTGTCTACGACCAGCACAACATTAGCTATCTATTGATCCAAAAATGAAGCATGAAGAGCGAAAATTGTGGCAATGCTGGCAAACTAGAAATATTTTTTCAACGACATCCGAAGCTCCCCTCCACTCTAAGCGTTTCAGTCTGCACTCTAGGCTTTCACGTACACACCCATGTAAATCTCAGAAACGGCTTGAAAAAGTCATGAAACATAATCAGTGATATTGAAAAAAGTTGAATAGATATCAAAAAGCTGAATTATTAAAAAATAGTTTAGGGTTTTGTCAACATTTTAAAGTTTAAATGGCGGCTCTAGCTGAAAGATTGAGGAAGAAGAAGGATTTGGAAGTTTAAGAAGTTTAAAGAGGATGAGAGGATTTGAAAGAAAACTCCATTGGAAACCCATGTTAAAAATATGATGAATATTGATTTATATTAATTCAAGCATAAGAGTTAAAAAGCTGAAAAGTCATAGCAGGAATGGCCTGAAACTGCTGAATTTTTTGATAGCCGAACAGTTTTAATAGCTGAAGATTTGAAGGCGCTGAAACGTGCCACGGAAGAAATAGAATAAGAATATGAAGAAGTTGAATAAAGATTCAAAGAACAATACTTGGAATGCTGAAGCAGCATTCCAACAATTAGTTTATATGCCTTACAGTCCATGGACAATGATTTGATCTCTCTCAACCATCCATCCCTTTTATAACGAGGTACAGAAGCCTGTAACCGCGAGAAATGGAGTTAGGTCATCAATTGTCATAGCAACCATCCTGTCATTGGTCAAGAGTTGCTCCTCCCCTTTCAGAATACTGATTACAAACACGGAAGTGCAGATAGAACGTCACCGTAGCAGAATAGCAATTGAATTGATAACCACTAAGACTTCAAAAATAATTTAGCAGTTGCTGCTAGTACAGAACGACCATTTAGAAGCACGCATATCAAGCATTTGGTTTTCCGTTCTATGGATTTTTTGGAGTTTTTATCATGTGCGTGTATCATATTTACGGTCGGGATGTTCTCGACAGGATTGTAAGTTTGCCAGCTCTTCAGCATGTATCTGAAAGTAATTCAACTGCATGTGAAGCTGCATGCAACCGTGCCTGTAGTTATGTGCTTGTGTGGTTAGCCATGACAGTCCAGTGTGCATTGTCGCCACTTGTAATCTCTCTAACGTTAACGAAAACTTGTCAGTTTGCAAACTAGAGATAACTGCACAGAACCTGCCCAATTCCTTATTCCTGTGTGTGTTCGAGTGTGTCTCGATGTGTATTTGTCCGTATGTCAAGAGAGACACACAGAGAGCAGGGACTCGTACTAGGCCACAGAACAAATGTTGTGTGTTTATTTTTCAGAACCGACCTGAAAAAGATGAGACAATCTCAAAGTGCTGACAGCGTCCAGTTCCTTCCCTTTCTCACCACCTGCCTCAAGTACGATCATTGTGTGTGTGTGTGTGTGTGCAGAGATGGCAAAAGTACACCCATCAAATTTAAGGAGTGAAAGTATAAAGTTCTCTGAAGCTCACTAAATAGTAAAAATCTACTTAAGTAAAGTAACAAAGTATTTATACTTCGTTACTTCCCATCTCTGTGTGTGCATGTACATCTCACTGCTAACTTTCCAAGTAACAACTTCCTGTTTTGTCATGCTTCCATAGCAACCTCGGATGGTTGTATTATGGGATGCTAAAGAGGGATGGGACCCTGGTACTAGTCAACACCATCGGGGCTTCCCTACAGATCCTCTACATTGTGTTCTTCTGCCACTACACCAAAGAGAGGGTGAGCCCTACCACGCTGCCAGAGGCCCTTCCTGCCATGAACATGGAACATTTTTGCATAACATTGTAACTAGATGGGTTTTTGTGTGTGTGTGTGTAATGGCTGTGTGTGTTGCAGAGGCGGGTGACCAGGCACACCCTGGCTGCAGCAGCAGTGCTGTGTGGAGGCTGGCTGTACTTCAGCATGTTGCTGCCTCCGGGAGACAGTCAGCTGGCTCAGCTGGGCCTCACCTGCAGCGTGTTCACCGTTAGCATGTACCTGTCCCCCCTCACCGACCTGGTAAACAGCCCTAGCAACACATAGACAGCCCTCACTACCTCTAGACAGCCCTCACTACCTCTAGACAGCCCTCACTACCTCTAGACAGCCCTCACTACCTCTAAACAGCCCTCACAACTTCTGAAATGCCAGTTACCCTCACCTGTTCTGTACAGTACAAAAAAACCCTCACCTATCTACTAAAACGCCTTAACACAGCCCTCGACAGCACACTGCACCTACCTGTGGAAAACCTGGAGTGAACACAACACATACCATTAAACAAGCCCCGAGGAAAACTGAAACGGCTGACCTTCTTTAACATGGATTCTCCTTCACGTAGGAATACGTTCTGTCTCCTGCTTCCTGTTGTCCTCGTCTGCTTCCTGTTCCTGTTGTCCTCCTTCACCCCCCTGTCTGTGTTGTCCTTTTCGTACAGCCTCCAGCTTCCTGCCTTTCTCCCCCTGCATCCCTTTCCTGTTTTCATCCTTCTCTTCTGGACTGAGTGGTCGTCTGCCTGTACTTGCATTTCCTTCCATATAGTTGTGTTGAACTGTGTAAACACACGCTCACACATGGTTAGTCACACACACACCGTTACTTCCCAGGTGTTGTTTGAGATGCCTCTTTGTTTTATACCTCTACATTTTTGTATTCTGTCTGTCTCTCTCTCTCTGTCTCCCCCCCTCTCTGTGTCTCTGTCTCTCTCTCTGTCTCTCTGTCTCCCCCCCTCTCTGTGTCTCTGTCTCTCTCTCTCCTCTCTGTCTCTCTCTCTCTGTCTCCCCCCTCTCTGTGTCTCTCTCCCTGTGTGTGTCAGGTGGAGATCGTGCGCACTGGGAATGTGAGTCGTCTGTCGTTCCCCCTCACCGTGGCAACGTTCTTTACCTCCACCTCATGGACGCTGTACGGCCTCCAGCTTCAGGACTACTACATCATGGTAGGCTGCAGCCACACCTCTGCAGCCACACCTCTGCAGCTACACCTCTGCAGCTACACCTCTGCAGCTACACCTCTGCAGCCACACCTCTGCAGCTACACCTCTGCAGCTACACCTCTGCAGCTACACCTCTGCAGCCACACCTCTGCAGCTACACCTCTGCACTACCGCAAGACACCAACCAGACACAACATTCATGTGTTTGTGCGTGTGCACGTGTGCGTGTGTGTGTCTTTTTCAGGTGCCGAACACGCCTGGCATCGCCACCAGTCTCATCAGATTCTATCTGTTCTGGAGGTTTGCGTCTGCCAATCAGGACTCACCGTCCTATAACCTGATCCAGATCTGAGGGGGCCGGACATTCGTCCACCAATGGTAGTGAGGGATCAGGAGGGCAGCCCACCGTTTACCAAGTGCCTTGAGTCCTCCGACATCACGTCCCTCACGTGACGATTGATTGAATTAGTCAAGAATGAATGACATGTTTGAGTCTTCCGCCATAGAACGAGACTGTAGGTGCCCATGACCTGTCCTAGACCACAGACTGGGGGGGACGAGCTGCTTGTCTGGACGAGCTGCCACACTGGCGTCTGGGCCTCCCTGGCTGGGAGGACCAGGGCTACCATGTTGCTACAGATGGTATACTTCCTTCTCTATACATTATTCTAGTCCTATATAACCCAACAGGACATGGCTGTGGATTATTATATTTTTCTCTGTTTATTTTCATGCCCAAAGTAAATATACTGCATTGTGATTGCTATTTTTATAAACAGTTGTGTAAAAGAGAATATGTACGTACAAAAGGATATTATCTCTACGCAGGGGAAAGGATGGTGTGTGCTTGGCTGGTGACTGGTACTCGAAATAAATGTTTTATACGTCTTTTAAAGGTGTGTGTTTCTCCTCATCTACCCAGTAAAACGATCAAGTCTGGGACACCACAGCAGTGAGCGGGGGCTTGTTTGTGTGTATCAGGGGGTAGCGGTGGGAAAGGCCATGTGGGGTGTTCTCAGCGCGCGTGCGTGTGTGTGTGAACGCCAGCCTCTTCCTGTGCTCAAAGAGCCGGTCCCCCCCTACAGTGATCACACACACAACAACACAGCCGTGGAGAGGAAAGAGATCAAATGAGATGAGTGAGAAGTGTGTTGATTCTGAGTGGGAAAGAAGGGAATGAGAGAGAGGGTTAGAAGACTGGTAGAGAAGGTAGAAGCACCACAAGGGAGGAGGGGGAGGGGGAGGCGGCATGTCTGTCCCGTTTGAACCAGGCAGGACAGGAGAGGCTAGTGCAGCTCTGCTCTCAGCCTCTCCACTACAGATCCACCACAGATCCACCACAGATCCATGACAGATCCACCACAGATCCATGACAGATCCACCACAGATCCATGACAGATCCACCACAGATCCACCACAGATATAACTGAATGGCTCCTGTTCCCTCCACACAGGCACGCGTGGCTCGTACCTGGAGAGACACCGGGGGTTCAGGAGAAGAGGGAGGAGGGAGGAGGGAGGTTAGCCAGTGTTCAGCAGATCAGGGAGGAGGGAGGTTAGCCAGTGTTCAGCAGATCAGGGAGGAGGGAGGTTAGCCAGTGTTCAGCAGATCAGGGAGGAGGGAGGTTAGCCAGTGTTCAGCAGATCAGGGAGGAGGGAGGTTAGCCAGTGTTCAGCAGATCAGGGAGGAGGGAGGTTAGCCAGTGTTCAGCAGATCAGGGAGGAGAGAGGTTAGCCAGTGTTCAGCAGATCAGGGAGGAGGGAGGTTAGCCAGTGTTCAGCAGATCAGGGAGGAGGGAGGTTAGCCAGTGTTCAGCAGATCAGGGAGGAGGGAGGTTAGCCAGTGTTCAGGAGATCAGGGAGGAGGGAGGTTAGCCAGTGTTCAGCAGATCAGGGAGGAGGGAGGTTAGCCAGTGTTCAGCAGATCAGGGAGGAGGGAGGTTAGCCAGTGTTCAGCAGATCAGGGAGGAGGGAGGTTAGCCAGTGTTCAGCAGATCAGGGAGGAGGGAGGTTAGCCAGTGTTCAGCAGATCAGGGAGGAGAGAGGTTAGCCAGTGTTCAGCAGATCAGGGAGGAGAGAGGTTAGCCAGTGTTCAGCAGATCAGGGAGGAGGGAGGTTAGCCAGTGTTCAGCAGATCAGGGAGGAGGGAGGTTAGCCAGTGTTCAGCAGATCAGGGAGGAGGGAGGTTAGCCAGTGTTCAGCAGATCAGGGAGGAGGGAGGTTAGCCAGTGTTCAGGAGATCAGGGAGGAGGGAGGTTAGCCAGTGTTCAGCAGATCAGGGAGGAGGGAGGTTAGCCAGTGTTCAGGAGATCAGGGAGGAGGGAGGTTAGCCAGTGTTCAGCAGATCAGGGAGGAGGGAGGTTAGCCAGTGTTCAGCAGATCAGGGAGGAGGGAGGTTAGCCAGTGTTCAGCAGATCAGGGAGGAGAGAGGTTAGCCAGTGTTCAGCAGATCAGGGAGGAGGGAGGTTAGCCAGTGTTCAGCAGATCAGGGAGGAGAGAGGTTAGCCGGGTGTGTCGCCAGCAGATAGAGATCTGGTGGAAGAGAAGCCCAACATAGGAGAGCAGGAGTAAGGAGGGGGAGGTCTGAGCTGTTAGGAGAGTGAGTGTGAGTGTGTGTGGGTGTGAGTGTGTGAGTTAAGCATGGGAGGACAATGGAAGACCTAATGAGTGGAGTCAGATAGACTAGACAAGCACATGCAGACAGTGTTGATGCACACCCACAAGACAAGCCTGTGTGTGTGTGTGTGTGTGTGTGTGTGTGTGTGTGTGTGTGTGTGAGGGATCAAAGCAGGCTCCATGGTGGATGTGTATTATATTGTGGCTGTGTGTCCTTGGTGGTGTGTGGACAGCAAGGAGGAGTGTGTGTGTGTGTGTGTGTGTGAGTTGTAATCAGTTAAACAATGGGAGTCAGCTCACAAACAGGATCCCTCTGCATCCTGTTTAAGAGACTGTCTATACAAGACAAACTACATTCAGTCCATAGGTCTCTTTAATGATATACACACCAACCCTCTCAAAACACGTATGCACGCAACACACACAGACCCTCCCAACACACCCGCACACAAACACGTTTACTGTGTAAAACTTGTGCTTTTTTTGGAATGTCACTTGGACGGAATGAACAGCACAGGCTGTGTGTGGTGAAACTATAGACTCAGCACACACACACACACATACACACGCACGCACACACATACCCACACACACATACACACACGCACACACACACACGTAAAGGGAGAGTCAGCATGTGCACTTTCTACCATCAGTGAAAACACACCTGTCCCAGCTGTTGTTTTGAACAGAAAGAAGAAGGACAGAGGGGGGGAGGAAGAATGTGCTTTTCTTTCAGTATTTTCCTGTCATCCAATCACCTTCTCTGTCTCTCTCTGTCTCTCTCTCTGTCTCTCTCTCTGTCTCTCTCTCCCCTTCTGTTTTTTATCTGCTTTGTAATCTCATGTGTACTTTTTCAGGCTAGTGTTTCAAGTGTCTGAACTTAGACACACACACACACTCGTCTCATGGGTGTGCGCTCGTGGACTCACACACTTTGACACGTCTGTGGCTACACACACACACACACACATCCACACACTGCTGACCTGCCCATCTCCTGTCCTGTCCTCATGTCCATGTACGTGCACCAGGAGTGTGGAGGTGCAGTTGCTGCCTCAGGAATTTATGAGGAACAATGTATAGAGCAGCATGTGGCTTTCTATTCCCAGTGTTTACCAGAGATCCTCCTGCCCGGCGCCCGGCGCCCGGCGCTCTGCTGACTTTCATCAGCATTCTCCTTCACAGGACCCTCGGGTTCCACAGCTGAAGGACTGTGTCTCTCTCACGCACACACACAGTGACTGAAGGACTGTGTCTCTCTCACTCACACACACACACCTCACACACACACACAGTGACTGAAGGACTGTGTCTCTCACACACACACACACACACACACCTCACACACACACACAGTGACTGAAGGACTGTGTCTCTCTCACACACACACACACACACCTCACACACACACACAGTGACTGAAGGACTGTCTCTCTCACTCACACACACACACCTCACGCACACACACAGTGACTGAAGGACTGTGTCTCTCTCACACACACACACACACACACACAGTGACTGAAGGACTGTCTCTCTCACTCACACACACACACCTCACACACACACACAGTGACTGAAGGACTGTGTCTCTCTCTCACACACACACACACACAGTGACTGAAGGACTGTGTCTCTCTCTCTCACACCCAGCATACACATACACTCTCAGCCAGTCGACCTACCAGTGGCCCAGACACACAGAGGAAAGGTCAAGAGGCAGGAGCAAGGTCCTCCAGAGCTTTCTGGAGGACCACAGCCAGCTCCTCTTACTGCAGCGCTCACAGACACTTCTCCTCTTACTGCAGCGCTTAGACACTCCTCCTCTTACTGCAGCGCTCACAGACACTTCTCCTCCCCTGCAGCGCTCACAGATACTTCTCACCTGCAGCGCTCACAGACACTCCTCCTCACCTGCAGCGCTCACAGACACTCCTCCTCCCCTGCAGCGCTCACAGATACTTCTCACCTGCAGCGCTCACAGACACTCCTCCTCCCCTGCAGCGCTCACAGACACTCCTCCTCCCCTGCAGCGCTCACAGACACTCCTCCTCTTACTGCAGCGCTCACAGACACTCCTCCTCCCCTGCAGCGCTCACAGACACTCCTCCTCCCCTGCAGCGCTCACAGACACTCCTCCTCCCTGCAGCGCTCACAGACACTCCTCCTCCCCTGCAGCGCTCACAGACACTCCTCCTCCCCTGCAGCGCTCACAGACACTCCTCCTCCCCTGCAGCGCTCACAGATACTTCTCACCTGCAGCGCTCACAGACACTCCTCCTCCCCTGCAGCGCTCACAGATACTTCTCACCTGCAGCGCTCACAGATACTTCTCACCTGCAGCGCTCACAGACACTCCTCCTCACCTGCAGCGCTCACAGATACTTCTCACCTGCAGCGCTCACAGATACTTCTCACCTGCAGCGCTCACAGACACTCCTCCTCCCCTGCAGCGCTCACAGATACTTCTCACCTGCAGCGCTCACAGACACTCCTCCTCCCCTGCAGCGCTCACAGATACTTCTCACCTGCAGCGCTCACAGACACTGAAGTGTGCAGACAGGTAATCGTTAAACTGTCAAAAGTCTGGCCCTGAACCCAATCCTGCAGCTCACACAATGCTAGCATTGTCTTCGTGCTATTTGCATATTAAAAGAATAACAATTGTGGTCAGTTATTGGTTGTGGTGGTACACATGGCCAGGGTAATAAAGTTGAGGTAAACACATAATAAAAATAAAATCTGTCATCGTCAGACTACAGTAACAGAACATTGACCCACATAGCCAGCCATCTACAGACTAACAGGTGGTAGGTTTAAAGCAGCTGTAAATGTGTTTATAGATAACCACTAATGTTTTTCCTGTCAGGGTTAGCACCAAGGAGACAGTCACAAACACGTACACTATCACCCTACACACACACAAACACACACATGCAGACACACACGCAGACACACACACAGACACACACACACCCTGAGGAGCAGTGGTCCTGTCTAAACACGCTGAAAGGCCCCCCTCCAGGGCTGAATTACACGTGCCAGAAATATTACTCTGTGTGTGTGTGTGTGTGTGCGTGTGTGTGTGTGCGCATGTGAGGTACAGATGTGCTGAGGAAAGACAACAGGAGACTTGCTTTCAGAGGCAAATGAAACATTCTGCATTGTGTGCACATTTACAGTGGTTTATGTCTCACCACACAACACATGAAGCCGGCAACAAAATCTGTCAGAGGACAGAAATCCGCACGACAAACACAGCTTTTATGTGTGCAGCAGAATTACAAGTTTTCAATGTAGAACCTTTTTGTTAAATGTTTTATGGTTACAGATTTGAAACAAGGTAGAAGAAAACCTCTATTATATCCATGAGCGGTCCTGTATGTTGACAGGCTCACTAGACCCAGGTTGACCCTGCTAGGGGCGGTTCTTGGTGATGTACTTGGCCAGTGTGATGAACTCATCCACGTCCAGACGACCATCCTGATCAGAGTCGGCAAAGACCATCAACTCCACCAGCAGCTGATCATTCAGATCCTACAGAGAGGAGGAGGACAAACGAGAGCCATTTGCCTCATATAATCCCCAATAACCAGAGTTATATTACCTGGGTGAACACTGGTATACACTTGACTTACGACTTAGCTTTCATTTTTATTTCTCACACACATACACCCCCCCCCCCCCCACACACACACACATACACCCCCCCCCCCCCCACACACACACACACACATACACCCCCCCCCCCCCCACACACACACACACACACAGACACACTCACACACCTGGATCTCATCGAACTTGCTTGGCAGGAGCTCCTTGAGCTGCTCTCTGTAGAGGTACGTTCCATCTGAACTGTAGCTGAGGAACAGTGCTCTGAACCCAGGGTCCTGGAGACTGGCTGAGGAGGCAGGGAGGGAGGGAGGCAGGGAGGGAGGCAGGGAGGGAGGGAGGGAGGGAGGGAGGGAGGGAGGGAGGGAGGGAGGGAGGGAGGGAGGGAGGGAGGGAGGGAGAAATCCAAAGTTAAATCCTGTCTGAGTGAGAAGGACATGATCATGAAACAGGGATCAGTGTTTAGATGTTCTGACAAAGACAAGACACAAACTGGTCCTTTCCATGACACTTACAGGTCTCCGTCTGAATCCCAGGAAGCAGGCAGAGGAGGGCCAATGCTGCCCCCAGGTGGTGAACATGCATCCTTACACACTTTTTGCAAGGGATGTTTCTTACTGAATCAGGCCTAAAACAAGTAGATACATTTAAAATGACAATGAAATATAATGAAAGGTTTGTTTTGTTGACTTCACTAAGCTGGGGCTCGGTGTTTTAACGTTAGCAACACACTGCTGCTCCTGTTTGGCCTGTTCAACCACTTGACGGAATTTACACAATTACACTCACCAAGGTATGAGTCTCGTGTCTCTTACACACACACACACATAGTAACACACAGACACACACACAGTAACACACACACACTAACATACACACATACACAGTATGTAAATCACAATCAAAAGAGCACACAATGCGCTCAACAGTTCGATGAACAACAGAAGGAACAGGTGTAACAATGTATAATGCAGGACAAGCAGGGCTTGTGTTCTCTTACCTGGATCAGGTGAGGAGAGAGGTGAGGCTCTGTGCTCTGAAGGTAAACAAAGTGAAAAGGTGCAGAGTGTGCTATATAACCACCTCCACTTCCTGGAATACTCTGTTGCTCTGGCAACCACAGAAGTAGTCAAGACAGTAGGAACAGCGCCCCTCGCAGGTTGGGAGGAAACTGGTGTACAGTGGTCAATAACATTATTATTATAACCTGTATAATATTTCTATATTATATTACTGTGTAATACGATTATAAACATACCATCATCAGCTGTACTATTTGTATGAAGAAGCTAGAAATTACATTTAGTCATTTTAGCGGACGCTCTCATCCAGAGCGACTTACAGTGAGACATTCGCCCCCCCCAAAAAACTATAACCTCAATAAAACAGTTCATTTTTAGTTTTAGTTTTATTCCCATATGACGCATTACAACCATTCTGCCATCACTACCCTGTGAGACAGGGTAGTGATGCTACAGGGGAAGAGATCATTCAGGTGTGACAGAGCAGATAGCATGATAATCACAACCAGATAATCACAACCAGATAATCACAACCAGAGCTCTGTGAAGCATGATTTAGCCCACCTGGCCTCTTACACACGCACACACACACACACGCGCACACACACACACGCACACACACACACACATGCACACGCACACTACCTATATCAAAAATACAGTCCAGGCCATTGCTTTCAGTGTTTCACAATATAGACAATCTTTTGAGTTGAACCTGAAATTAACTTAAAATCCTGATTGTATTTAAAAGCACATAGCAAACATAAAACTCAGTCAGGGTTTCCATGAGACATTGGGAGAGTGGACAATATTTCAACTTCAGTACAATTACTATGACCATGACATCAATCAATGACTTACTCACACACCTGTAGAGGAAGATATGGCACTGCCTGAAATCTGTCACATTCAGTCTCATTTCACCTCCACATCTATTGATGTCAAACTCTCTCGCTGTGTAAAGGTCTAGAGGAGGTGTTTGAGAGATGGACTCCCTTGCTGTGTAAAGGTCTAGAGGAGGTGTTTGAGAGATGGACTCCCTTGCTGTGTAAAGGTCTAGAGGAGGTGTTTGAGAGATGGACTCCCTTGCTGTGTAAAGGTCTAGAGGAGGTGTTTGAGAGATGGACTCCCTTGCTGTGTAAAGGTCTAGAGGAGGTGTTTGAGAGATGGACTCCCTTGCTGTGTAAAGGTCTAGAGGAGGTGTTTGTGATACGGATGGGATCATCCCACTTCTGAAACGTTATCAGCACAACAACAGTGCCAGAACAGGTTCTAAACTAACCTGCTGAACCCTTTCCAGTTCACCTGGATTCACCAGTCAGCTATCTAGACAATCATCTCTTTCCGCTCGCTGTACATCAACAGCATAGCAACGATTACATACAAAAATGTAACCTGTGATATTCGAAAATCGGAAAGTAAACATCCACTTCAGGTGCTACGACGGCAGACTGTTGCAGCCAGGACATCACCGTGTGCTGTGGTGTCACTACTGTCAGCCTGCCGTCGCAGTCCCACACACTTCAGATCTCTGGTTCTCTGGAGTCTCTGGTTGTCTGGTTCTCTGGAGTTTCTGGTTCTCTGGAGTCTCTGGAGTCTCTGGTTCTCTGGAGTCTCTGGTTCTCTGGAGTCTCTGGAGTCTATGGTTCTCTGGAGTCTCTGGTTCTCTGGAGTCTCTGGTTCTCTGGTTCTCTGGAGTTTCTGGTTCTCTGGAGTCTCTGGTTCTCTGGAGTCTCTGGTTGTCATGGGAGCGATGCATGCAGATGGTGGACCAGTTCTGAGGTCTGCAAACATCAGAACCCCTGGATATTTGGGTGGACTATACCTTTAACCATGGACTGTCTTTTCAGTTCCCGAGACTGGTCGCATGTGATTGGATGGTGACCCTTCTGGGGGCTGGCTCCTCTATGCTACGATTGGCCACGAGATCCTGGAGTTGCAAAGCTCCTCCACCAATGAAACAGAAGGCCGGACACACAGGGGCGGAGCAGTCGACATGCCCCTCCCACAGGATGCGCAGGGAGTGGGCGTCGTAGAACGTGACCCGCCCTTTCTCAAAGTCCAGACACACTCCTAGTCTGGGGGGCAGCGGGGTGGTGGGGGGGCTGGGAGGGTTGCCGTGGTTATTGTGGTGGGAGTTGGCCACTCCATGGGGCAGGAGGATTTTCCCCATCCCCATGGTGATGAAGCAGAAGGGGGGGGAGGAGTCCTGGGCGTCCTCCGCCCCACTGTCATGACCGCTGTCTGGGTCGTACCTGGAGGGAGGGGGGGGAGGGGAGGGAGGGGAGAGAGGGAGGGGAGGGAGGGGAGGGAGGGGAGGGAGGGGGAGTTAGTTACTTCCTGTAAAGACGTGAACTGTTGCTAACACAGGTGTGTGAACAGTAAACAAGGTAACTCTCTCACCTGGGGCTGGCCATATCCTGGGGGAGGTGGAACCATTCCTGCAGCTTAGCTTCCTGACCCACCCCCACCTGAGAGAGAGAGGGGGAGAGAGAGGGAGAGAGAGAGAGAGAGAGAGAGAGAGAGAGAGGGAAAGGGAAAGAGAGTGAGTGAGTGAGTGAGAGAGAGAGGGTGAGTGAGAGGGTGAGAGAGAGAGAGAGAGAGAGAGAGAGTGAGAGAGGGAAAGGGAAAGAGAGTGAGTGAGTGAGTGAGAGAGAGAGGGTGAGTGAGAGGAGGAAAGAAAGACAAGGGCAGAGGTAGGAGGACAGGGACTCACACACAACAATCTCTCACCTTCACCAGGTAGGAGCCTGGCTCCACTGAGCATGCCCAGTAGTGTCTGCCCTGGGAGACCGCCCTGTCGGCCACAAGCAGGTCAGAGGTCAGGTGACAGGAAGTGAGGGCGCGGTCAGCCGCCTGTAAGAGGGACAGCCCAGGAACACTGCGGGCGTACGTCTGTCCTTTACCCAGCGCCAACCTGTCAGCGTGCAGGCCCCAGCGGGAGTCCAGAGCAAAGCTCAACACTGGGGAGAGGGGAGGGAGGGAGAGGACAGGAGAGAAGGGAGAGAGAGACACAGGAGAGAAGGGAGAGGGGAGGGAGGGAGAGGACAGGAGAGAAGGGAGAGAGACACAGGAGAGAAGGGAGAGAGAGAGAGACACAGGAGAGAAGGGAGAGAGAGAGAGACACAGGAGAGAAGGGAGAGGGGAGGGAGGGAGAGAGAGAGGACAGGAGAGAAGGGAGAGGGGAGGGAGGGAGAGAGAGACAGGAGAGAAGGGAGAGAGAGACAGACACAGGAGAGAAGGGAGAGGGGAGGGAGAGAGGACAGGAGAGAAGGGAGGGAGGAAGAGAGAGAGGGAGGATGAGGGACGAGGGTTTAGTTGGTGGGGATAAAAAGGAGGATTGGGTACTGTAGCTCCAGATCACACTGCAGGTTACAGAGAGGAGGAGGAAGAGGAGGAGGAGGAGGAAGGGCAGAGACAGAGAGGCAGAGAGGCAGAGAGGCAGAGAGGCAGTGGATCTTTCCTCCAGGAGAGACAGAGGAAACACAGCTACTCACAAACACAAACACACGAGAAGAGAACCAGATCCAGAGAAACCTGAATGACATGCAGCCTGAAACAGTCAGATCAGTTGATCAACATGGTCAAATGAGACTCAGAAGGACTTCTGAATAATTGATCAACTCATCTCCTTAAGTAAACCATAACCATCCTGTCGCTGGACTAGGCTGTGAGTGGAGGACCATGGAGCAGGATGGTGTGGGAGAGGGAGAGGGAGAGGGAGAGGGGAGAGGGGAGAGGGGGAGGGAGGGAGAGGGAGGGAGGGAGGGAGGGGAGAGGGGGAGGGAGGGAGAGCAAGCACCAAAGAGACAGATGAAGGAGAGGGTGGGATGGATGGAGGAGGGATGGAAAGAGAGAGAGAGAGAGAGAGAGAGAGAGAGAGAGAGAGAGAGGCAGGAGAGAACAGAAACACAAAACAATAATGAAATGATGACAAGCTGTGAAGATGAAGAGATGGAGAGAAAAAGAGAGACTGGATTAGTTAGAGAAAGCCATGAGAGCATCACAAACCCAGAGAGATGAAGGTGTGTTACCTGGTGCAGGTGGTGTGTGGAGGTAAACCTCCTCACTGTAGTCTCCAAACCCCGCCTTGTTACAGCCTCTCACCCGCAGCACATACACGCAGTCCATCTCCAGCCTGTCAATCACAGCACTGGTCCCGCCCACCTCATCCAGACGCTGCCACGGCACTGGTGTGTTCGACGGCCTGACCCCCGACCCCCAGGCCGCCCCGGCCAATCCCATTTGCCTCTGGAACTCCACAGAGAAGTGCCAGGCGGGGGCGGAGTCCTGGGGCAGGCGCCAGCAGAGGTAGAGCTGGTCATAGGCCAGAGTCTTCTGAGTGTCAATCACAGGAGCCAATGGGGCTGGAGAGGACGTTTGAGACAAAGAAGAAACAGAAGTTAAGCTTGTTTCCTCCAGAGTGGAACTGATGAGAGCACAGGCGAGGAGAGGAGAGACTGTGTCTGGGGGAGTTACCCTGTATGTACGCCAGGCCGGTGAGGAGCTGGAGCTCTTTGGTGGCGTCCAGATGGAAGTGTCTGAAGGAGGGGTCGGCAGAGAGAGAGAAACACTGCAAGTGCTCTATAGCCTTCCCTAGCCTGGAGAGAGAGAGAGACAGAGAGGGAGAGGGAGAGGGAGAGGGAGAGGGAGAGGGAGGGAGAGAGTGATTGATGGGTGATTGTTTACCTGTGGTGGGTGATTGTTTACCTGTGGTGGGTGATTGTTTACCTGTGGTGGGTGACGCGAGCAGCCTGGACGAAGCAGGGCTGGTCGGTCTCCTTGAGCAGCTCCTGAGTGTAGGCCATCAGGCCAGCGTGCTCCAGCAGACCCCTCTTCTCCATCACCTGGGCGGCCAGGACCTCGGCCTTCCTCAGCCTGGACGCCTCCAGGGCCAGGGCCAGGGCCCCCTGCCGCTCAGACACAGCAGAGCCCAACTCCCTCAGAGACTGGGACAGCTGCTCCCGCGCTACAGCACTGTTGAGCTGGAGGGAGAGAGAGAGGGAGAGGAAGGGGGAGAGAGAGAGACAGAGAGAGAGGGAGAGAGAGAGAGGGAGAGAGAGAGACAGAGAGAGAGAGACAGAGAGACAGAGAGAGAGAGAGAGAGACAGAGAGAGACAGAGAGAGAGAGAGAGAGAGAGAGACAGAGAGAGACAGAGAGACAGAGAACATGAGGTAGTACAGGTTGTAGTTGACTTGAAGAAAGAAAGAACATGATCAAAGAGAGATGGCTCTTTACCTCCATCTGTGTGATGGCACTCTCCAGCTGGCTGATCTGAGACTGGACTGTCTCCTGATTGGTCAGAATGTAGTTGAGCTCCTTGATGATTTTGTCCTATGTCAGTTGGGACAGAACTATAGGTGACAACACCGTCATCTGAAACAGACCTGTTTTAGACTGTGGAGCTATATCCATGCTCTTATTAGCACCATTCCTAGTTTTAGTCTAATCTAGTGTACTTTCACCAAGCCTAGTCTAACAAAAACGAATGTGACCTAGTTAAATCCAGCCCAGGGGTACTGAAACCAAACACTGATCTAACCTACTTTAACTGTGTCAGGTTAAAGTTCCACAAGTTCCCTTTGTTAAGGAAACAGCGAACCACCTCCTTCTGCTTTGACTGATTTACAGACTGTTGTCCAGCTTAGCTGACTGATGCTAATGGTACCTTGAGTGCCTGGGAGGCCTGTGCTATGGGCGCCATCTTGTGGCCGTGGTGAGAACGGCGGAGCTTGCAGAGTTGGCACAGCAGCTTCTGGCAGGAGCGACAGTACCACAGCAAGCGCTCCTGCTCATGGTCAGGACAGGTGAGGACCTGCAGGGAGCAGGGAGGGGTCAGGGGGACAGGCACAGGGAGCAGGGAGGGGTCAGGGGCACAGGGCCAGGGAGCAGGGAGGGGTCAGGGGGACAGGGCCAGGGGAAACACATCACACACACACGCAGAACCACACACACGCAGAACCACACACACGCAGAACCACACACACGCAGAACCACACACACGCAGAACCACACACACGCAGAACCACACAAACATGCAGAACCACACACACATGCAGAAACACACCTTGGGCCTGAAGTTGTTGGTGGGCAGGATGTGCTCATGCTGGGCCCGGGGCGTTCCCCAGGGGTGGTACAGCTTGAAACACTCGTTGCAGAAGTTGGACCTGCAGTCGGCACAGCCCTTGGTGGCTTCCAGAGCCTGGGGAGGTTTGCAGAAGCCGCACATGATGGCCACACTGCCCAGACTCACTGTGTGCCTGTACCTGACGGGGGAGGGGAGGCAGACAGGCAGTCAGACAGAGGGACAGACAGGCAGAGGGGCAGACAGGCAGGCAGGTAGGCAGGCAGGCAGAGGGGCAGACAGGCAGGCAGACAGGCCCACCATTACAGACTGTATGGTGTAGGAGAGAAACCACAGATGAAGAAAGGACATCAACTGAGCTCCAATTCAGTCGGTTTTGTCCTGCTTTGCTTTCAGCAGTTGGGAGTTTTTTTGTCGACTTTCTGACCTGGATCCCACAGACGTGTTTCTGCATTGGGAGCGATAAAACATGCCCAGTCACGGTTTACTGACAGGGAGAAACACGGCCTGGGAGGGAGGGAGGGAGGGAGGGAGGGAGGGAGGGAGGGAGGGAGGGAGGGAACAGCTGCACCCCTCACAGCTGCACCTCCCTCATCTCCTATCAGAGGGAGGACAGAACTACAGAAGGAGAGGAAACAGGAGGGGGTTCTGCTTTAGGTGATGACGGTCCGCTTGTCCAGAAACATCGTTTGATGTTCAACATTTTCTTCAGCACTGCAGTCTTCGCATACCGGAGCCTACACCCCTTTATCAGAACTCAAATAAAACACCATTTTCATTTCCTCCCAAGAATAGATTTTCTGTCTAATTTATTAAGTGGTATTGACTACCCTCTCTGTCTCTCTTCAGATGCAGAATCATTGTTTTCATCAACAGTGTGTAGTGAAGCCCTGCTCTATCGCTACTCAGATACGTACTGGCCAGGTGTGTCAGTGTGCACGTGTGTGGGTGTGTAAGCACTTGTGTCTGTGTGTGTGCAGCTACATGCGTGTGTGTGCAGCTACATGCGTGTGCGGTGTGTGTGTGTACCTCTCCACGATGCGCTCCAGGGTGAGGTTGCGGAGGCAGTCGGTCAGTCCTCGCTCCCCCAGCTCCACGTCTCGGCGACAGGACGGACAGGGGAACAGCATGGGGGGGGAGGCGGGGTCCTTACGGCGTCGGCCAGGGTACGTCCCACACCCTGGGGCAGGGAGGGAGGGCCGTGGGGGGGACAGACAGAAAGGATCTGGGGTAAGAGGATGACGTACACAAACCTCCGAACGCTGCGTCCTAATAATAATGTCATATGGGGGAGTCAGATGGCTGAGCGGTTAGGGGATCGGGCTATTAATCAGAAGGTTGCCGATTCGATTCCCGGTCCGAATGAGTTGTGTCCTTGGGCAAGGCACTTCACCCTACTTGCCTCGGGGGGAATGTCCCTGTACTTACTGTAAGTCGCTCTGGATAAGAGTGTCTGCTAAATGACTAAATGTAAATGTATGTTTACATTAGTAATGAATGTAAATATGCTGATGTCATATC
Organism: Thaleichthys pacificus; assembly: GCA_023658055.1. Taxonomy (NCBI): domain Eukaryota; kingdom Metazoa; phylum Chordata; class Actinopteri; order Osmeriformes; family Osmeridae; genus Thaleichthys; species Thaleichthys pacificus. The sequence goes on along the minus strand of CM042871.1, from coordinate 20,058,571 downwards.
TGTCATCCTGAAACAAACTGATCCGGGTGGTTCCTGCTGGGCATACTGCACATTTGGGTTCTGTGACGTCAGTCTGTCACCATCACGGCTAAGCTCTCACACGCCACACAGCAAGCAACCGGCCCCTGGCTCTGACGCTGTCCCCAGCTCCACCCACCTGCTCGGAGGACGCGCTCCAGGCGGTCGGGGGTCCTGGGCGCGGGTCTGCGTGTCTGGCGGGGGGAGCGTGTGTTGGGGGTGGAGGCCGGGGAGTTGGGCTCTGGGGGCAGGTCGGGGGGAGGGTAGCCTCTCTGGACCAGCACCTCCGCGGCACACAGCAGACACACACTGTGCTGGCAGGGCAGGATGATGGGCTGCTTCACCATCTCGTCACACACCGGGCAGCGCAGCTCTCGCTCCATACTCTTCATGTTAGACTGGGACGAGAGACAGAGAGAGAGACAGAGAGAGAGAGAGAGAGAGAGCGAGAGACAGAGAGAGAGAGAGAGCGAGAGACAGAGAGAGAGAGCGAGAGACAGAGAGAGAGAGAGAGCGAGAGAGCAAGGGAGGGTTCCTGGTTAAGAATTGATGTTGAGCACGGACCAGCAGCAGAGATGGGTTAGTGTGTATTAATAGCATGTTGCTGACTAGGAGCTACAGCTAGTCTCCTACATGAATCACAAACCCACAAAGTTCTCCTGCTGTGGCCACAGTCTCATGCTTCATGATGTCATTTTTACACGATATCCAGGTCCATGCCCTGCTCAGTAAGTACAACACTCATGACACCTGTCGTCGTTGTGGAGGTCATCCTGTCCCTTAACCATAACCCGTATGTCAAAGACGGTGTGGGTCTGAGACGGAAATCCACAGTTTTCATTGGTTTCAGACAACAGTTATGCTAACACAAAATATTGCAACTACACATGGCATTTTATTAATATCTTATTTTCGCGTTTCTTTTGTTCCGGTCACTTTAAATGTCACCTATTCGTTACGACTACGCCTACCGCGCAAGACTGATCCAATACCGCTACATCCCGTTTCTATGACAACGAGCATCAATGTCTGATCATGCGTCGCGCGGTGCCAAGTTAGCGTGATGCTATTTTTGATGTGCTAGCCTATATTTGAGTGTAATTAAACACAGGGCTGTCATTTAAGCTAAGGTATGTCTCACATTGTATCAACGGCTACGGACTATTCAGGAAACATGATGTTTAAACGAGTCGCCAAGGCCAAAGGCCTTCACGCCTCTTATCCCACGCTGGAAAAACAATGGTGTCATTATGGGCTTCAAGCCAAAGTGAACACTCACGAGACACGCAGATTTTAAATTAAATGGCCACATGACTGAATTAGGAAGGAGGTTTGGTAGCCTGGGCTACCACAAAATAGACTGTAGGCACAGTATCATGTGGGTCAAGATTGTCGACATGGGCTACACAGCCATATAACCTATATTAACGCAAATTATACCATTGTCCCATCGCATTATTTGAACACTTAAAGCCTGTAGTTAAATGCTCAGATTTAAGATTGATACTCACACTGATGCGGACCAGCGCGTCCATAATCGACGTGAAGGTTTGCAATTCTGCTTCTGCCATTCTGCTGATGTTGATCTACAGTTTACAGACAATACCTCGGCGAGGATGACGGTTTGAAATAAACACCTGGGTGTAAAGGATTAGGATGGAAAAAAGACGCAGGGGAAATGTAGTCTAGATAACTGTCTGGTCCATTGTAGACCAGGTTTGAAAGGCAAATGTAGTTGACCGAATTTCAATGTTGCGCATCTCCATCCGCTCATACACAAGACTACAGGGGTTCGCCACGGTCGGATGTTCAGTGTATCTGCTGAGGGGGAGCATGCGTGGTGGTTTCTGCGATGGGGAGAACTCCTTGCCTGGAACTGGATTGTTTGTAGTTTTGAGGTTTCAAGCACCGCAGCTGTGCAGCCATATTGGTTTTGTTTGCTTTATTATTTTTTATTTTAGACAATTTTTCGTCACACCAAATCAGCTCATGAACGCTAAAACCCTCTCACCAAACAACGACAACAAAAATACTGAGTTAAAATAACCATACATAGTGGCGTTATGGCATCCAGGTCAAGTTAACATCTAATCAGTTGTATTATCATCAAACATGAAGCTCTCTAGCAAGTTTGGTAAATAACACACACATGAGTGAATTTAACATATTTTTTATCATAAAGTTTTGATTTGTATGTATTTGACCACACATAAATATTCTGAACATTATTGGCTTATTCAATCAACAGCTAAGTCTGCTTATTAGACCAGCATCGTGGAGATAACTATTAGGCCACGCGATGGCAACATTGAGTTAGGAACGTGAAATAAGTTGCATTCAAGAACCATCCTTGTTTGTGAATGTCTGTTCATAGTTGTTCCAGAAACTGTCCAACAACCGTTAATGCAGCTTGGATTATGTTGTAGCAACGAACCACGCAACAAAACGAGCGGAGCGCATGTTTATATTGATATTAGCTTGCTAGCTTGCCAGTTACAGGTAGAGCTAAACTGTAGTGAACTGAGCAACAGCAACAACGGTATGAACCACGTAATGTAGGCCTATTCTGTATTTATTTAGGAAGAGTATAAACGACATGAGATGCTAGTTTAGCCAGAAGTAAAAAAGCTATCCCTAATCAATGTCATCTAGTTCGCTAGTCTAAATTGGATATGTTGCTAATGTTTCGGTAGCTAGTGCTAAGCTAAAACTAAGGACACTACAGTATGGTGTCCAGTGTATTAATGCGTCTGTCTTTTTAAATATATGTCAATTGTCAATAACTTTTAACTCATCCCTTTCTAGGCTATTATTCTTAAGCTTTCTGGAAACAGTCAACCTAGCTACAGTAGAGCTAGCTAATACCTAGCTAAGCTATGTCTGCAATCAGCAGTCTGGTCCCAGCACGATTCCTGACGCTCATAGCTCACCTCGTTATCGTGGTCACAATCTTCTGGTCACGGGTATGTGCAAATAAAGATACAGTTGATATTTTATAAAGAATTTGCCTTTGCCAAACACTTGCCCACATCTTCACCATCACCTGTGAACTCTCACTCCAACAATGTGTTTCATCAATTTTCTCTTTTGAGACAAACCATCCAACTCAGTATTATTTGCCTACAGGAAAACAATGTCTTAGCCTGTCTTCCTCTGGAGTATACAGAAGAAGAATATAAGAACGAGGACACCAAGTGAGAATCCTCAGGACTTACACATCATACATGCATTCAAGAAATATCTGGAAATGAGTGATCATAACACACGCTCTGTGCACCTGTGTGTCTCTCAGATTGGTGGTGGCGTTGGCAGGTAACCCTGGGTCTGTTTGGTGTCGAGCTGGCTGGCTTCCTGTCTGGTGTCTCCATGTTTAATGGCAGCCAAGGCCTCCTGTGTATCCTTAAACAGACAGTAATACATTTCAAACAACAAAGTGACTTTGTGGAGACAAGTGACACGAAATATACTGATGAGGTATTTTGAAACATGACTAGATCCAGATCCAGTCATTTCTATTGGATACTTTCTAGTTAAAATAAGACTATGAATGAATACGACTGTAAGGTGTTAGGGAGGGGGGAGGGGATATTCTCATTGATAGTTGTGATTCCCTGACTTCAGCCCGCTCTACGTTACTACGTCCTCATCACACTCTGACCTGCTGTAGCCATCGCAGCTCACGCTAGCGCCTCAGTGGCTCTGCTCTTCTTTCTGTTTGAGCAGTGGGAATGTGACATCTACTGGTGGATCTTTGTCTTCTGCAGGTCAGTGTGCACGTGTGAATGTGTGTGTTTTCATCCCATCGGGTGTGTTTCCCTGACACGTGACCTCCTCAGCCCTGGCTGCCCACTGCAGCGCCTCCGTGGGCCTGTCTTTCTTTGTGTTCCAGAAGTGGGAATGCTGGACGTACTGGGTTCTTTTTGCCCTCTGCAGGTTGGTGTGTGTGTGTGCGGGTTCCTTTTTTTAAAATGTGGAACAGGGCTGAGCCAGCTTCCAGAGACGACTATGAAGAACAGCATCACCACGTGTGTTGTCCGAGTCCGTTATCTGTATGTTCAATGCGATTCTTAATCCCTCTTTCCATCTTATTCCTTCAGTGTGCTTCCAGCATTTGTGGAAATCATCCTCTTCATTGCTGTATTTGGACTGAAGAAAAAGGCACTTTAACGGCTATTGTATTGGGAGAGACCTTTTAAATGTGTCGTAGGACCATTGAAGATGCAACTATGGAACTCTTGGAAGTATGACTGCTTGTGACAGTGACCCAAATTGGGTAAGGAAAGCAGATGCACGCAACGGAGGAGCTGACTATATACAGAGGCAGAGTTCTTCAATAAAATGCCATGGGTTCAAATGGATGTAGAGACATTTCTGGCTAAATATATGTTCATGAAGTCTCAGTCAACCCTGTTTGTACTGGGCTGTCTAACGCGCATTCCTGTTTCGTGTGACTAAGATGGACGATATGGATGTCTGTTGCTGTATGAACATGCTGTGTTTTTTTTTTACTAATACAAATAAAGACTGTGTAAATAAAGTGTGACGGTTCGCAAGGATTTTGATCGCGTGTGCCGTTTCTGATTGGTCCCAGTTCTGCGGTGCGTCACTTTCGTGGTCCGGGTAGCGAGACTAGTACCGATAGTTCCTGAATACGGGTAACCGTGCATTGAGAGGATAGCTAACTTGCATCCAAAACGCTCAGATTATTAGCATAGTAGTCGTCTTTGATTGAATAATTGGAAATGGGTAAGTAGCGTATAACCAGTGAATCTGTAAGTGATATATTTTATTGATGAATACTCGATGAGGGCACAAAGACAATCGCTATTTCTTGCTGCTACACACAGCTAACTTTAGTTAGCAAGCGATAGTATGGACAACCCATTCAATCTGCACAGCTAGCTAATTGCTTCTAGCTAGCAAGCTAGGTAATTGTGTCTTAAAATTGTATTGTTAGCATGTTACTGCTTGCATATTGTACTTCCTGGCAGTATTGGTTTTAGATCCTAATTTGTCCATTTAAATTCGCCAGCTAAATGTAGGAGCAAACATAAACCGGAACTATTTGTGAGCGTACACTGACGTGGCAAGAGCAAGAGTAATGAAAAAAGTTGTAACTACTAGACTAAATAAATGGAACTTGCTGAAGTTATCCAGTGAAAAATATGTAGAATCCTTTACTAGCATAATGCAGTTGGCTTATTCGAGGTAGAAGACAAATGGTAACGGATATAAATTCGAGTACTTCTACCCAAATGATTAGCTCTCTATTTTCTCTCTCGATTGTCCATACTCCTCCATCTATCTACACAACGCTTCCATCCGCCAGCTGTCTCAAGTCCCTCTGCTCTCCCTACAGCAGTGAACACAGGCACGTCTCTGGTGCTGTCCAGCTTGCTGTCGGTACTGGTGTTCGCCGGGATGCAGATGTTCAGCAGACAGTTGGGCTCCACGGAGTGGCTCACCATCCTGGGGGGGATGCTGGGGTCTGTCCTCTTCATCTGCTCCCTCACAGTATCCTTCTCACGAGGTTAAAAAGGTTTTCAACGGTTCTGCCTAGTTCAGGTACTAAACTTTTGAAGTAGTGCTGTGCTAAACTGACCCTAGCACTGAATATCTTAATGAAATCCAGCAGTGATCTGCTTGAGCACCTTAACTTCACCCCCAGGCCTTCAATAACCTGGAAAATCTCATCTTCGGGAAGGGATTCCAGGCTAAGATATTCCCAGAAAGTGAGTAATAAAGATCCTGACTTTTTAATAAAAAATAACCATCTACCCTAGTACATTTAGCCAACATGTACCTGAAATGCACTCTTACAGTGTTTGGTTGTGCAGTCTAGATCAGCCGTAGAAGCATCAAACATGTCTGCTTTCTCTCGTGTCCTCTGTAGTCCTGGTGTGCCTGTGTCTCTCGCTGTTTGCCTCTGGACTGGTGCACCGTGTGTGCGTCACAACATGGTAAGTAGCCTACCTCCTGCATCACAGCAGGCTACAATTCATCACACCAGTGTGGAGCAAAGTTGTACCAGGGTCTCTGTACGTTTCTGGCGGGCACAGAGGTCTGTCTACAGATACCTGGGATGTAGAATGAAGTGATGAGAAAAAGAAAAAAGATATGAACTAAAGGGTTACAATATGGTTGTACTGTTGTTACTAAACTTGTAAGTGTTGACAATTTTTTTTCCTCTTTTTCCAGTCTGATATTCTCTCTGTTCGCCATCTACTACATTAACAAAGTGTCGGCGGCCCTCTACCAGGCAGCCGTTCCCGCGGTAGCACCTGCCAAAGCTACCAGCAAAGGCAAAAGGAAGAACTGAGCCAGAAATCTGTCACGCTCTCATCCATTCATCCGACATTCGTTTTTGAAAACCAATCATTATGGAGGAAATTTGTAATTTAACCAGTGCTGTCACATCCCAGTTATCTGTCATGTATTTTGACAATAGTCTCTCTGTCCCTTAGTATGTCGCTTTTGTAAACCGTTCCTGAAGTCTGCTGTTATGGACTACAGTCGCGAACTGACAGATACTTGAGAGACGGTCACTGACGAGCAGCCGCAAAGGGTCTTGAATAGTTTGTTTCCATGACTCCTTTTCCCAGTCACAGCTTACTGAGCACGTGAAGTATGAAGCTATGAATGGGAGAACAGCAGGGAAATAATCTGTTGTTGGATCTAGCGTTTATTACATTCCCTCCATCCAGCACTTGTTTCATTCTGGTTGCACATAGATTTACACGTCATCCATTCGTGATTGTTTTGGTATGTTTCAGGTAACAATTTTTTTTTTGTTAAGATGAATTTGTAATTAAAACAATTTGAGGAAAAACCTTTGTCTTTCGAAATGTTTCTAGCAAGTAAATGTCTATTACATAAAATAAATGTCAGTGGAAAAATATGTAGCCTTTGCCATTAGGGTTGCAATCGATCGAGAATTCGAATAAAACGATCTGTCATGATGTATCAACAAACGGGTCGCGAAATTAGCGCTGACGCAAACGTGAGCAGGCATGCTTCTCAGGGCGTTCCCCTTTCCTTGCTTAGTTTAAAGTTTCTTCCACCAACCCTTACACTGGACCGATTTCCTCCATCCGAATCCATAAACAGTTAGCTCATCCGGTAAGTTTAACTTTCGCGTTTTGCGTCAAACAGAAAACTTTTAACAGCGACTGCAACTTGAATGAGTAATATTGGTTGTATTTACAACAGTTAAGTGTATTTGCTGTGTGTGCGCACATTGACCGAATAGGAAACATTTCTCAAACTTTCGGTGTGTTGTTAACTGAATTTCGTTCGCGTCAGTCAGTCCCTTTGAGTCTTACGTTCTAAGAAACATTGTGTCAAAATGTATCAAAGGCATCTCACTGGATAATATTCAAGGATAGATATATGTAGACTATGTTACATTCCAATGTGTATACTGTAGGCCATAGCAGACATCGTCAAGAAACAGGATTATTTTTGACAAAGAGAGAGTGGGAGTTTGCGTATGTGATAAGGAGATTGTGCCATGATGAAATAACGGAGGAATTTGTCTGTAGAGCCAGCCAACCAACCAACACCCATCCTCTTAAAGTGCACGGTGATCTGATCTCCAATGGTAACTTGTCCAACGGGAGAGTTCTCTCATACAAACCCGGTTTATTTTCTCTCACCCTCCTCTCAGAAGATCTGTACCTGCAAACATGCCGTCAGAGTTGGAGGGAGCGATGGAGTCCCTGATCAAGGTGTTCCACTGCTATGCTGACAAAGATGGCGATAGCAACACTCTGAACAAGAAGGAGCTGAAACAGCTGATGGAGACTGAACTGTCTTCCTTCTTAAAGGTCAGACCTCCTTCTCTCCTTCAGCCCACAATGAATGTGTGCCAGATACTAGCGTAGCTATAGATCTGCTTGCTGGGTGAGTTGACCCCACCCCCTGCGTCTCTCCGATTCTGTGTCCCAGGCCCAGAAGGACCCGGCTGCCGTGGACAAGATCATGAAGGATCTGGACCAGAACAGCGACGGCTTGGTGGACTTCCAGGAGTTTGTGTCTCTGGTGGTCGGCTTGTCCATCGCCTGCGAACGCCTGTTCCAGATCCACATAAGTAAACTGGCCAAGAAGTGATGAAGACAGACAGAGATGAGATGTTTCATTCATTCAGGAGTCATTTTCTGTTAAGACTGACATTGTTAAGCTTTAATAAACGTTGGCCCTGTTTGTGTTGCTGGTTCTTTGACTTGTACTCACTCATGCATATTTGGGAGTGCCAGACGTGCACATCATAATGTGGGCACACCCTTTCAGCCAAAGGTGTTGCTCTCCACAACACCTTTTCTCGGTTAAATCCAGGAAGATCTCCACTGATGAAACAAGCAAGACAGTAGGAACCGAAACACACACATATACCTGGTTCCAATCCAAGCTTGCACCTTTATCCAAGAATGATGATCACATCGCCAATCATTTAACAGCTCAAACCAACACTGTTTCATCCCTTATCCACTGCATGTCTGGTCACTATCAGTGCACAGTTCCATGTGGGTTTGTGCAGGTTTTCTGGTTGTTCCTGTGTGTGTGTGTGTGTGTGTGTGTTCCGGATTCATCATCTGTAATCAAACAAGACCAAGCAGATGTACGGTATTCAGGTGATGAAAGCAGGCGCCCGAGATGAATGTGTAGATGAATGTGTAGATGAATATGTAGATGAATGTGTAGATGAATGTGTAGATGAATGTGTAGATGAATGTGTAGTGCTCCTTTTTCACCAGCTGATGTCATGGGAGCTCAATAATCAGTCATGGTCTAACTTCTTGCTTCTTCATTTTTTTCTCTACTGTCACACATTCATTCTGTCCCTCAGTCTCTTACAGATGATCTGCAGTTTATTGGAAATAGCTGTGGTTGTAGAACAGTGTTTCAGTAAAACACTGTAAGTGTGGTAAGAGGAACCACAAAGCTGTCTTGCTCTTTTGTGTCTGGTGGGTGTTTGGAACGTGAAGCAACTCTGGTCTGAGAAGATTTCCCCTCAGTAGCAGGAGGTTCCCTGCCTGTTCCAACACAAGGTGTGGCAGGTGAGGGCTTGTTTCAGAGCAGAAGGATGCACTGCAGTACAGAGCTGCTGTTAGAGCCATCATGGTAGCATGAGCCGCGTTCCACGATCCCCTGAACTCGTCTGTCATGAACTTCAGCTTCATCTGAGCTGCTGAACCACAATGCACATTGTTTGTTCTTTAATAGTTATATTATTTCATCAATAACTATATTTCCGTGTGAAAATGTATTGTAGGGGCTAACTTAAAACACATTCTAGTCTAAATGGCCATTGTTGTTATAAAAATATATGATAAATTTAAGGATTATTTGACCTGGTTAGGTCATGTGTGTCGTGCTATCAATTATCCAGTGCAAGCTTCATGTCTGAGGGTAGTCCTTGGTATTTATTGTCCTGTATTGCAGATGTTGTACTGAACAGGACTCACATTTAGATAATCAAATATAAACAGTAAACCACCCGAAGATATTTGTGTACCAGACCCTGGCGTGAGAATGCCATGCTGGTAGCCTGGATGTAGAGGCATGTGTGCAACCAGGTCTGTTTGGTCTGCGCAGAGAAGTCACGCTCTCATAATCATGGGGCGAATGGCGTATTTGGTATTCCTTGTCCGTCAGTTGTAATGGAACAGTGGACTGAAACCTTTGATGAAAACTTAATATTGTCACAATTGTCCTGGTTCTGTTAAACACAGACAATCCGTACACCTCTCTCTCCCTCTCTCCCTCTCTCTCTCTCTCTCTCTCTCTCTCTCTCCCTCTCCTTGTTCCATAACTGTTGTGCATGTCTAGGCAGAGTGTGATGATGAGTCTAGCAGGGAATCTACTGTGACGGATACAACAGGAATTCAATAACATTAAACAATAATCTAGTAGGACTGGTTAGTGCATGGTGCATGTTTCTAATGGGAGGGAATGTTTGCAGAGACAGAAGCAGAGGTGTCCGTGCAACGCAGAGCGCATCAGGTCGCTGTTTGTTGCCCTGAGTTATGTAAGTTTGGCTGGATGAATGAGAGGCGTTCCCTTTGTGCTGTTCTACACACGCAAACACACACACACACAAACACACACACACGCAAACACACACACACACACACACTCACACACACACGCATGTGTGATGAGTCAGACCTTCCCTATTTAGAGCTGCATGGAATCTCCACTGTAATTTTCCACTTTCTTCCATAGTTTCCTCAGACTCGACAAATGAAGAAACACCAGTGATTGCTTGCTTACAAAACACAGAAATGGTTTATATATTATGTATTTCACTCATCGACTGCAATGTTTAAAAGAATACAAACATTTTAACACACTAACCTTCCAAATGACAACAGTTATGATGATCTAATATGAAGCGTTCCAGTTCAGCAGGTTTGAGTGGCGCAGCAGGCATTTCCCAAGGCAATAATCCCTGTGTGTCTGTGTGTGTGTCTGTGTGTGTGTGTCTGTGTGTGTGTGTGTCTGTGTGTGTGTGGGTGGGTGGGTGGGTGGGGTGTGTTCCCTTTAAGATGAGCCTTTCCCCTCGGCCCGTCACTTCGACCCGGGACGCACGCAGACATCTACTCTCATCCTGTAACTACTGAGTCTGAGGTGAGTGAGGATGGAGTGGAGGAGGGTAGCAGGGAGGAAGGTGGAGGGAGGGAGCAGGGAGGAAGGTGGAGGAAGGGAGCAGGGAGGAAGGTGGATGAAGGGAGCAGGGAGGAAGGTGGAGGAAGGTAGCAGGGAGGAAGGTGGATGAAGGGAGCAGGGAGGAATGTGGAGGAAGGGAGCAGGGAGGAAGGTGGAGGGAGGGAGCAGGGAGGAAGGTGGAGGAAGGGAGCAGGGAGGAAGGTGGATGAAGGGAGCAGGGAGGAAGGTGGAGGAAGGTAGCAGGGAGGAAGGTGGATGAAGGGAGCAGGGAGGAATGTGGAGGAAGGTAGCAGGGAGGAAGGTGGAGGAAGGGAGCAGGGAGGAAGGTGGAGGAAGGGAGCAGGGAGGAAGGTGGAGGAAGGGAGCAGGGAGGAAGGTGGAGGAAGGGAGCATGGAGGAAGGTGGATGAAGGGATGTGGGAGTTGGAGGAATAAGGATAAGCATGAAATGTGTTGGGTGGAGGAATCTGACATTTATGTCAACAATGACTGTTTGTACAGTGCAGTTCATTTTAACAACACTATTATTTCTTCAACAAACATCTGACATTTTAGTCATTCAGCAGACATTTGTATCCAAAGTGTCATGCACACAGAGCGTGTACAAAGTACAGCAGAAGATCAATGATCAGAAGTTCAAACTGTGTTTTGGAGGTCAGAGTCATTGAACTGTTTTTACCAGGCACAGCACACAGTAGGCACATTGAGCTACCAGGCACAGCACACAGTAGGCACATTGAGCTACCAGGCACAGCACACAGTAGGCACATTGAGCTACCAGGCACAGCACACAGTAGGCATATTGAGCTACCAGGCACAGCACACAGTAGGCACATTGAGCTACCAGGCACAGCACACAGTAGGCACATTGAGCTACCAGGCACAGCACACAGTAGGCACATTGAGCTATCAGGCACAGTGAACAATAATAATACCTCAACTACTGAAGTAGTGCTCCTGAACCCTCCAAGGACTAAGCAGCGCACCATGGGAGCTCGGGCTTCCTGTTCAGCCGCTCCCAGTCTGTGTAATGCTCTCCTTGATCACCTGAGGACACCACAGACTGTGAATGCTTTTAAACGTGGCCTAAAAACACACCTTTTTAACAGAGCCTTTGGATTATTCTTAAACTCTTTTATCTGTCCTATTTCCCTTTTTGTTCTACAGAATCTTTTGCGCCCTTTCTTGTTTTTAACCTGTAGCACCGGATTTTACCTAAATATAAAGTGCATTACAAATAAAATTCTTATTATTATTATTAGTGCATGTCTGTGTGGCAAATCTGAAAGAGTTCACAATTCTGCTGACGTGACCTCAGAAGCTGTTCCACAGGTTCCGTACGCGTGGGAACCGTAGCCAGAGAGAACACAGCCCTCCCTCCTCAGTGGAGACCCTGTGTGTTACCCTTCAACCCTGTGTGTTACCCTTCAACCCTGTGTGTTACCCTTCAACCCTGTGTGTTACCCTTCAACCCTGTGTGTTACCCTTCAACCCTGTGTGTTACCCTTCAACCCTGTGTGTTACCCTTCAACCCTGTGTGTTACCCTTCAACCATCTTCTCCCTCCAGCAATGTCTCGTCTGGAGAAGGCTGTGGTGTCCATCGTGGAGGTGTTTGAGGAGTACGCCGGGCAGGACGACAAGAAACGCCAGCTCAGCTCTAGTGAGCTGCAGGAACTGCTGCAGAAGGAGATATCTAACCCTGAGTTCCAGGTGAGCACCTCCGCATGTCTGCATGTCTGCAGCAGCACCTCTGCATGTCTGCAGTAGCACCTCCGCATGTCTGCATGTCTGCAGTAGCACCTCCGCATGTCTGCATGTCTGCAGTAGCACCTCCGCATGTCTGCATGTCTGCAGCAGCACCTCTGCATGTCTGCAGCAGCACCTCTGCATGTCTGCATGTCTGCAGTAGCACCTCTGCATGTCTGCATGTCTGCAGCAGCACCTCTGCATGTCTGCATGTCTGCAGTAGCACCTCCGCATGTCTGCAGTAGCACATCTGGGACATTCAAAACTTACGAGCACAGAGTACTACATATGTTCATTAACAACTTACATTGCATTTAGTAAAATGTCACAACATACTCTCTGATGATGCGCGTGTGTTTGACAGGGAAAGATTGACCCAGAGGACATCAAGGAGGCTATGGAGATCATGGATAAGAACCATGATGGAGAGGTCAACTTCAAGGAGTTTTCCCGCTGTGTGTCCATGCTGGCTTTGGGCTACTTCCACAAGAAGCATGGCAAGGGGGGCAAGAGGGATAAGGAGGGTAGGGGGGGCAGGGGCGACAAGGGGAAAGCTGACAAAGAGTAAGGAGATGGCACAGCATCACAGCACCACTTCCAGACGGGGGCTTCACCTGAAACAGGAAGCAGGAAGTGCCGTGACGACTCCCACCTGAGACAGGAAGCAGGAAGTGCCGTGACGACTCTGCATCTACATCAGCACCAGCCAACCATAAGTTTACACATCAACCGTATAAGGCACCTCAAGTTTGTCATGACTTAAAAACTAAAATAAACTGTATCTGTTGTTTGATTTGAAGATGTGGTCATGTGTAGCATCAGGGATATAATCGCTAACAGACCAAAATAAAACAAAGAAAACTACACTCACAAATTGTTTTCATTTATCTTTCATGGTTATCTGTCTGGTATCTATGTTCTATTATTTAGAAACAAGATGAAAAATCATCTAACCTTCCCACTGCAGACAAGGTTGTGTTCTTAAAGGGACTGTTGAATCATGTAATTTGTCATGCCGTCCAAAACTTTAACCAGTTGCTGCATACAGCATAAACAGTTAAGTTCATAGGAATGTCTGTGGTGGTAAAGTATGTATTCTTTACTTACTTATTATTTACTCAGTAAGTAAAACATACTATTCCTTCATCATATACCGTGCCTGATTCCCACAGCATACAGTTTGTGGACCACTCATAGGGCTCACTATCTAACTTCTAACTTCTATTCAAACTTACTGGATATCATGTCACAACGAGACAGTTGGACAGGGAGGGGAATATTTTAAACGATCGTTTGTGATTCACCATGTATATTTCCATGCTTCATCTGCGTTTTGGGGGGTTTGATAGCAGTTTCTGACTGGTTTTATTGGTTTTGAAGTAATTCCGTAAAACGAGTGTGGTTCTTTCTCAGGGGTAGAGATCTGCAGTCAC